>OZ022266.1:58701427-59269423 GCA_963978885.1 Nemotelus pantherinus | reverse complement strand
GCAATCTACCCTTGGTAGAACTTGGGTAAGTTGACTTCCCTGGTTCACATTAGAATGTTTCTAGAAGTTGCAACTCCTACCTTAAGATTCTCAACAATTAGTGTTGTCGATCACACCCGAAGCATATTTGAGGTTTCTTATAGTCTCGAGACGGGTACCCGGTTTTCCGATAGCTCCATGGTTCGGACGGAATAGAGGGCCAGCTTGGTCTGGTAGAAGGCGGATATATTTTTGCTGAGAATCCGTAACTTTTCTTCACTGTACAAGGAATTGTGTGGTGTTGGAACATACTCTCCATCACCGACACGTGTACCCCGATTGATTCCTGTAAACCTTGAGTTCGTCCCCCGATCTCCGAAAGCAGTCGGTTGTTATAATCAGATGACGAGAATTCAGCACACATCTCAGCGACCAGCTCTTGCCATGAGTGTACTCGGGTACAGTTAAGCCAGTGTGTTCTCCTCAAATATATCTACCGCTGATTAGAACAGCTACGTCGTGGACACTCTGCTTGTCTCTCACAACTCCTCCACTTTTTCGAGAAAAGCACTCAAAGAAGAGGATCGCCACTGTAACGGAGTCCTCAGTTTGAAACTGCTTGCTTCTTTGACACCACAGTAGTTGACCTGGATGTGGGGAATAGGGGATTTCGTAGGTCCCTTGCCACCTGATGTGGTTCATTGGCCTGAGCTGCTACCTGTACGAGCCCGTGACCGTCGTCTTGCACCTCTCGCACACTGACACTCCCGTCATCTTGTCCATCTCTGTCTCTCCATCTCCATTCTCATCCTCTGCTTTTACGAGGAGCTCTCCCATCACCATTATTAGCTGTACTCTCATTTTGTGGGCCTCTTCGTTCTTTTCCTTCCTTTCATGTTGAGCATTTTTCAGACGCAGCATTTTGCACTCAATCTTCGTCTTGGTTCTTGCAAACTCCACTATCATCGGAATTTGTAAAAATCAAGACAAAGATGAAATACTGCGATCAAAGCCTGGATATCGCTGAGTTTTCTCTGCACTAGTTTTCCCTACACTAGTTTTCCCTATGGTATAAGAGTACCGTGGTAGTCTACGGTATAAGAGTAGTCCGAAGCCTCTACTCTGAATGCCACTCGAAGTGTTTCCTCAAAGATTCTACTGTTCCTGCTGGTTAATTTCCAGTTCATAGGACAACTCATCTGTGCTCAACCTGTCGATCAGTATTTTTGATTTATGCGTTCACCCAATGGTATTTACCAGGAAACTAAAAGTAGGCTACAAAATAAAGTGCCACACAGTATTTTTTACCCAACCACCTGTCAAAATTCAAAATTTCAGATACAATTAGCTATAAAGAATACTACATTACCCCTTCCTGGTATATAAACGTTTCTGTGCGAAATTTTCGTCCAACCTTACTGTCCGCTTCTCTTCTGCTTTGTTGCTTTTATGTGGTGACTTTGATATGACGTCGTTGGATTGGGATAATCGTTTTTCGAGTATTTTGTCTTCAAGCAATATTTCACTCGCTTCCTGATCCTTTTCGTCCCTTTGCTCACTTTCCTAATTTAACAATGTATCCAAAGGTAACGACAGGATCCTTGATCATCCTTCTTTTTGTTTGAGCCTTCCTATCTCGATATGTGCACCCTAATCGCCCTGATCCTGTGCGCCCTGATCATCATCCTGCTCTCTTTATGGAATCAATTTTAAACCAATCATCTAAAGTTTAAAAAATTACTTATACTCTCCGTTTCAAAATTATCAAATGCGATCTATTCCGCTTTGTCCAATAAAATAAATGGTACCAACTGGTATCATTTCTTCAGAGGGCTAAATATGGAAGATGCTCTCTACAAATTTTATTCCATCTTATCCAAATTTATTTCCTGCTACAATGCTTCCTTCCAACTCTCTTAAAACTTCCTTTAGCATTCCTCTGTTATGTATCTTCATGTTACGTCTACATCCTCTTCACAAAATTTCTGTGAGGTTTTCGCTCTGATTTCGCTCTTATTTTACCTCCCGTCACAGTAACTCTTCGCTATTAATCAACTTTCCTGCACCTGAATGCACCCTTGCTTCTTTTTTACCAATCTTCGAAATCTAATCATTGATGAAGTTTCTTCGTACTAGTTTCGGTGCTGACCCTATTCCGAATTTTTTCGCTATATCACTTTCATTTTTCTTGTGTCTTCCTTAATTAATCATTTTTAACCTCAGCATCTCAACCGGAACCTTTCCATCCCTCTGAAAACTCGTCAACATATTTTCCATCCATAAATCTGGTGATATTTATATAATATTTCTTCCATCTTTAATAAATCTCTTGCTCTTCCACAGCCTTTTTTCCCACCTCAGGAGTTCCGGAAGGATCCATTCTTGGGCCCCTTATTGTTCCTTTTGTTTGTTGACGATCTGCCATCCCTCTTTAGCTCACTCTGCCTCTTATACGCTGGATGCCTTTAAATTCTCATTATTTTAGTCCTTAATAAATGTAATAATAATATTTTAGTCCTTAATAAAAAGCGTTATAACTTCTATGAAGCTGATTTTCAGAAAATGTCCGCTGAAATCAATCTTATCAATTGGTGTTCATTTTTCAGAGGGTTGAATGTTGATTGTGCATTTCCCAGGTTATACTCCTACTGTTCTAATCTTATTTTTCGCTTTACTGCCATCAAATGTCCTTTTAAACCTAAAGATGCTCCGTGGTTCACGTTGAAAGTCTATGATGCTCTGAAAGCGAAAGTGAAAGCTCGTCAAAAGCTGAAGAAGACGTGTTCACTCATTGATCTTCAGGAATTCCGTAGTTTGCATTCTGAAGCTAAAGGAGTGCAAAACCAAAGCTACGAGGGTCGTTTGATAAGTTCCTGGCCCAAGTGATAAAACGTGATTTCACGAAAAAGATTTTGCTGTCGCTAGGTAGATGGCACTTTCGAACGGTCTCATGAATTTTTTCAAGTTTTTGTAGGTAGCAGGTTTTTTTTTTGCAATTAATGAACTTACTTTGTTTTAAACCTGAAAATGCTCTGTTTATTGCGAATTGACATTGTTATGAGAAAAATACATGACATCCAAGAAAAATACATGACCAAAATGTTGACTGGCGTATTGTTGCTATTAGCAGATGCAACACTACCGAACTCTGAGGGAAGCTCTCCAAATTACTTATTAATAAATCAAAAAGTAATTGAATAGTATTCGGTAAACAAAGTCACAAAATATTAAAAAACTATATGTACTGTAATGTTTCCATGTTGATTGACGTGGGTATGAACTATCAGACAACAAACTAATTTTCTTCTCTTCCTTAATGAATGTGTCACAAAAATTTCAAAACCACAAATTTGAGATTATAGACATATTTTCATAAATATATTTTGACAACTACCTAACACAAACATAGTCATCAACAATTTTTCCCACCCATTACTTTTTACGAACAAAATGAAACCATCTCCTGCCAGCTGAAACAGTTTTTTATTCAAATCTTTCTGCGAAATTAAATGGCATTTCTTAACTAAGTTACCATACTGCGCTACAAAACCTATTGCGAACAATATCCAATTGTGAAATCTACTTATTTTCACATGAAAACCAATGATCCCTATTTTCTTTCAAACTAACCGCCACTATAAATTTTTTTACCCAAGACCCAACTTACTATTATATGACATACATGATGTACATTTTTGGCCATTCCGACAATTCGTGCGACTATTTTGCTCTTTGCTCAAACTAGTCGCATTCGCAAGTTCGTGCGAATTCGCATTCGTCGTGAATGGTTCTATTCGCTGCGTCTTGCATATGATTTGCCTGTGCTCAAACTGTTCGCATTCGCATTCGCGTTGATTGAATCTTGGCCTAAAGTGCGTGATATAGCTGAGTCCATAGGCATCTCAACTGTACGACATGAGAAAATTCACTGCGCGTTGGGTGCTGCGCCTGCTCACAGTCAACCAGAGACGCAACCGGGTCGTAACTTCAACGGTGTCCCTCGAACGCTGTCGTAAAAATCCTGTCGATTTCTTGCGGTTTTTCGTGACAGGTGGTGAAACGAGGGTTCATTTCTATACTCCGGAGATAAAACGACAGTCGATGTAGTGGACTAAGAGGGGAAGAAGATCTTGTTCCATCACGACAACACCCTTGTTCGCACCTTCGCGGTTTCCATGGCCAAATTACACGATTTGCGGTATGAGATCGTTGACCACCCATTTTTTTTCGCCTGACCTGGCACTATGTGATTTTTTTGTTCCCCAAATTGAAGACCCATCTCATTGGACAAAAATTTTCATCGAACCAATAGGTGCAAGACGTCCAATTTTCTGCGGACTGCGACAAACATTTCTTTTTGAATGGCATGAAAGGACTTGAGAAACGCTGGACCAAACGTATTGACTTCCAGGGAGATTATGTTGAAAAGTAAAACAAAAACAATTTCCGGAAAAAATGCTTTTTTCTTACTTGGGCCAGGGACTTATCAAACGACCTTCGTAAAACTAAAGCTGAAGCAGGAAATACGTCCTTACTTCTTGAGCATCGAAGCTTCAATTTGTTCTAATCAACCAAAATCCTTTTGGTCTACATCTGTCGAATTCCTCAGTTCCTGATTCCATTCATTTTGATGACTTTATTGCTTCCAATTCTCAGGCAATTTGCGAATTATTTGCTACCTGTTTTTCCTCCTTCTTACAAAAATGCACCAAATACGTCGATATTTTCTGCTTTCTCTCGTATCTCTCCTGCCTTATCCTTTTTTTTTAGTAGTAATCCTTCGGGAGCTGAATTTCTTATGCATACCTTAGATTTTAATGCTAGTTTCGGTCCTGACGGTATTCCCAATATCCTTGTAAAATACATCTCATCCTCCCTCTGTGCTTGTTTAGCTATTCTTTTCAACATTTGCCCTGCTTTTAGCGCATTCCCTTCTTTATGAAAATCCGCCGATATCTTGCCAATCTTCGAATCTGGTGATCCATCTGTTTATTCCAACTACGGCCATTTATCCCTCCTCTGCTGTTTCAGTGAATTCTTTGAACGTCTTGTCTATAATAGAGTTTTTTCTTCTCTACAACCTCTTCTCGTTCCTGAACAGCATGGATTCATCAAGGAGCGCTCTACAACGACTAACAGTATTCACTAATTATGTCGCCGCTGCCTTTGATTATCAACGTCAAGTTTGTGTAATTTATACGGATTTTTTGAAAGTTTTGGCCTCTGTGAACCATATCTTTCTACTCAACCGACTTAAAAAGTTTGGTATTTTTGGTCCTTTTCTCTCCTGGTTTCCTTCTATCTTGATAGTCATCCACGCAGAGACATTTTTAACGGTTCCTACTTCTTCTCCTATATCTCATACATCCGGAGTTCCTCAAGGATCTATCATAGGTTTCTTACTTTTTATCTTGTTTGTCAATTACCTTCCTTCTGTTACCAACTCGTCCTGTCTTCTTTGTGGGAATGACTTAAAATTAGACAGGGTAATCAAATCTGCGGACGATTATCACTAATTGCAAGCTGACTTGTTTGACCTTCTCCACTGCTGCCAAAATAATTTCTTCTCGCTCGCTGTTTTTTAAATTCAAGAGGGATGCCCTATTATTCTTACTCCTCCCGTTTTACCATTCTTCATATGTCATATGTCTTCATATAGGAAGCACGTAAATTGTTCCTCTATGAGTTTTTAGTTTTCAAACTTTTCCAAGGCTTTTTTTTGGTGAGATATTGGTTCCCAGATAACCATACGTGAATTGAGTCGTCCTAGTCGATCATGAGACGTTTTTTTACTCCTTTTGCAAGTAGGGAAGTCTATTTTCCTCCGCCTTTATTGTGTTTTTCTAAAATTTACAACGCTCTTTTAATCTTTGTTTTTAGAATCCAAGGCAGTATTAGAAATTTTGTCTTGCACTCCAGTTAACTTAAGGTTGAATTTTTGTCGTTTGTTTTCAATTACTCAATTCTTTCTCATTTTTTTTCTTATATTTCTTATTTTGTTTTTATTATGCTTCATTTTCATTCCTGATGCGTTAATTGAGTTATACTGTAGCACGATAGCTAATAAATAAATAAATAACCCCCGTGTGGCTGGGCAGCTGTCTGGACACCGTTACTTTTCCCGTTAGGCCTCGCAGTGAATGCCAATTTGTTACCTTTCTCCCCTCGTGGATGATGAATCCCCGGCCTGGCCGAATTTATTACACCGTAGTATGTCCCGGCCTGTTTTATGTTCTATTTTAAAAATTTGAAAAGTCCATACATACAAAATGATTTTCCCTTAATTGTACCATAAAAGCTTAAACTATCCATTGTTCGAACCCCTCTTAAAATACAAAATACCATAAAGCTCAATTATAATCCAGCTTAATACTCCCAACTGTTCGCAAAATTAGAAACAGCTGACCGTTAACAGCCTTCTGGTCACCAGCCATTTATCCTTTAAAAGCTCTTGATAGTCACACGTGCGTACCAGCTTCCACTCGAATTCCTTTGATAGGTTCAAACGAAAAGCTAGGAGCTTTTTGGGGAGAGTTACTTCCCGGGGAGCAAGATATTTGTGACGTAAACGTGGGCGCATGTAATAACGATGGAATTCATCTCAAATCAATTTATTCTTATTCCATACTGACGATAGCTTTGAAAGGACACACGGCATGTGTTCTGGGACTTAAAGAAACGGAAACACACTGTCCTGGAAATATTCTTCGGCAAAAACCTAATAGAAGTGAAAACTGACTGGAATTAATTTTTGGAATGTGGGTGGAAAGATACCGTGAGCTTTGAATTGAATCGTCCGTTTGTTTGTCAAGGAGCCGAATGGGAAATTGGAATTTGTTGGAAAGCTTGCTCTATTCTGGAGCTCAGGACGAACTGATTCTCTTTTAGTCATGGAGTTCAAGTCGTTCGGTTGTATCGCGAGCTGTATCTCGGTCGTGGGCGGTCGGATTCGGTGTAAGAATTGATGTTGTAAAAGATCACAGTGACATATTTGAAATGTCCTTAAACTAGAACTGCTAAAAGTTTTAAGTCTGTATGTAGTTCGGAGCTATACGTGAGCTTGTTTAGTGATATATAAGAGGCGTCGCAGCACGGGATTTGTTTTCGACGAACACGACGGGTGTAGTCCCGAACGCATGTTGCTGAGCCAGTTTGTATTCGACGTCGGCGGTAGCCAAATGATGTCCTTGCTTTTACTGTGCTGCTGAGGAACGCTGTGAAATCGTCTTACTACATTATATCTCGCGATAACAAATGCATCTGAAAGAAGTCGTGTAACAAAACTCCGCTACAGTGTGTGCGCTGCTTTCGAGGACCTAGTCTCATGTCCTGTTTTCGGTCCCTTCCACGTCGTCAGTGCTTTCCGTTCCTTTTAAATATTTCAGTAATCCAAGCATTACATTCCACCTAATTACACGTCTTGTCGAGGTTTCGTTCACCACCGAGTGCTGCCTGCCTGGCGTTTTTCGTCGAAATAATTTCGGTTTGCCGTGCGGTTTTCGCGTGTAACGTAAGTCCTTGCGTCTGTTGTTCGGGGTAGAATTCAAGATTAAAGTCTGATATAAGTTTCAACCTGATTTTGGCGCGGTAGTTGATCGCGAGTGAAAGAGTGATTCGAGTAAGATGTGAGTCGCGTCAAATTGCAGTGAGAACTCCCTCTAGTTTTCAACGGAAAGACACCAGAATTTCATCTCAATCACATATTCGGCAAACCATCCCGAAAATAGCAGCAGCTATAGGTCTCATACGTGGGAAACATACTAAGAAAGTAATTACCTCCATTCATTTTTATTGCCATGTTTGTATTTTCCGTTCCGTTCGCTCGACGACCGAGATACAGATAAAAAAAAACTTTGAAGTTTTATGAATTTAATCTCTCATTCTGCTGACAAGGTTAGGTTGTATTGTTTTCGCCCAGATTCAGGCCGAACCGAAGTGGTAGGAGGGGGGGATGATTGTAAAATGCAGAATCTTTCGATAGATCTTTAGTGCGAATCTTCATTGAAGTGAAAGCGGGTAAACAAGGGAGAGAGCTAGGAAAACATCAAAAACGTATAGACATTGCCATTTTACGTTGGTAAAGTGCGAACCCATCCTCTTTGTTCCGCCTCCCTCTCCTTCCCTCTCTCTCTCCCCATAGCTCACTTAACCCAAAACTGGGAAATAGACCAAGTTTGGTATCCGAGAAAACATGTCGTGTGTTTTTACATGCTTCGCAAGGGAGGAAACTGGCAAAAGAAAGCTGGACCGACGAACGTTACCGATAGCTCACGAGGACTTGAATCGAAAGTGGAACAAGAAGAAAAGCTTTTTACAAGAGCTACACAAACATCTGATGTGAAATTTCCCGGAAAAATGTGCGAGGGCGAGATGTGGACCGGGGATCAGGCCAGTGGGGCAACGAACGATACGCACATATTCCAGCAGGATGCCGGAGAGCAAGGCTAAGTGGAGAGATGACTGGATACGCGCACGATTGCTGGTTGGTCGGTTCTCTTCCTCTCTTCGGAAGGATCAAATGATTTTGCATGATACACGATGAGTGAAGATTTATCTCAGACTGGAAGATATACAGGTACCGTGAACGGCAAAGAGCCTGTAGTCCAGAGCGAGAGGTGGTGCCGGGTGGATATTGTGCAAAAACTCTTTAGCTCTCTGGATTACGCCAGACAAAACGATTGACTTTAAGAATTGTGTAGTTTCATTAGCAGGACGACTATATTGCCGCTGATGAAAATGAGTTCCATTGTTGTGTACAGGGTTTTTGTAAAAGGATTGCGGCTCGTTTTTGCTCTCTGTGATGAAAACCGAGTTGGATTAGCCGATGCCGATCCATTGGCTTCAGTGCCTATACGCTGCGAGCTTATAAGTGACTAAATTATTCATATGCTACTACTAAATCAGTGAAGCAGCAGTTGAACAAACGAAGGATATTTCACTATGAGATTGACTTTCATAGTTCTTGCCAGTTCCAGGATTCACATTCAAATTTCTTTTTCCTCTAACCACTCTACTTTTCTATCTCTCCAGTGATGTTCAGCTCACTGGTCAAATGACCCACTCTCCTCCACACACACTCACAGTCCTAGTTGCGCTCTTATCTGTCTCAATCACGGTAAAATGTAACGTTTAATTATGAGAGCGTGGCCACTTGGAAGTCGCCATGCTCGGATTTGTCGTCGTCGTCGTCGTCCTGCTTCACGCTTCTTGCTTACATTATTGGAAGAGGGTCGAGAGGATAGCCAGGACTGTGCAAGTTTGGAAAAGCCGTCATGAGAAAATTGGCAGGCATGGGATGATAGACGTTTGGCGCTAAAGTTTCCATGCTTCGATGGATCTCAGTGCTGGAATCTGAAGTGGTTCTACTAATTGTTGTGAGAGCTGAAGGTTTATCATTAATTTTTTGCTCGCTCACTCGCGATATTAAGTAAAACGAGCGGATAAATGACGATAGCTGGCAGTTGTGAAATGAGTGAAGTGATAAAAAGCTGAGGTTTTTTTTGTCGGCTTGCTTGGACAGCTAGTCGTCAATGTCGGCCAGTCAAGGTCCATGTAATCGAATTTGGATTACAATTTTTGGATTTTGAAATGTGATTTAAGAGTGTTCACGGGAAATTAGTCAAAGCGACGGAAAATTGTGGCTTGAGTGTGGTACAGATGGCACGAAATAGAGCTAATATTGCACTTTTTATAAATAATTGATCGCATTCACAAGTTATGGAAACTTTAATTAGATTGAAATGTAGATATTTGTTCAATGTTAATAACGGTTTTTTGAATCTATTTGTATTGCAAGCTGATATACTGAGCTCGAATTCAATTGAGTAAATTAGACAAATTTTGTTTGATTGCAGTCGAGTCTAGAGAACGCTTCGGGTCTGTATTTTTTGAGAGAAAAATAAATGCGACGCCAACATTTTTTCCAGTTAGAATCGACCTCAAAGCACGTAACAATTTGGCTTTTATCGCCTGAATTGAGTCAAAACAGTGTTTTCAGAATGGTCTCGAAGAACTATTGCCGTGCCTAATAATGCATTATCGTAGTGTAGCATTAAGAAATCTCATTCGAAATTTCTGGACGCTAAATTTCGATGCGCACAATTAGCGGTCTGAATCACAAAATTCACGAAAACAAGATACAGTTAGATTTTGTTTTCGAGCGTACTGGCAGTCTGTGCAAAGTAGCTCGCAATCGGCCTTGCGTTTCTTCCATGGCTATTTTTGTCAATTTTTTCGCGTTTTAACTATTATAGACAAGAAGGGAACCATGATTACAAATCAATAACTTTTACAAGTAAATTATATCGACGGATATAAGTCGAAGATGTTACAATTTGTCACAACTAGCGTAAATAAAAATTAATGATTTCCAACTGCAAGTAGTCACATCAGTCGAGTATGCACTGTGTGCTGGTGTCTGATGAGAAACAGTGCATACTTTCGAAACACTTTGTCAAAGTAAAATTTTCAATGTAAATACATTTTTTTTTCAATTTTAATTATCCCGCAAAAGCAATTCCAATTACGATCCTAAGTTTCATATAAAAAATAATGAGTGTGGCTGTCAGCCAATGTTCAACGCAATATGTTGAATTACCGTGCGAAAATGTTGTGTTCCCTCAACGTGTCCATGGATTTCCTTCATCATCATCATCATCATCGTGGCACAACAGCCCGACGTCGGGTCCTGGCTGCCTAGATTGTTGTCCTCCAATTATCTCGGTCACGTGACCGCGTCCTCCAGTCTTGGAATCCCAGCAATTGCTCGGCGTCCGCATATACTGAGCTCTTCCAACGACCTCTCAATCTTCCTCGTATTATCGCTCCGTCTACTCGTTTCGGTGCGTTGTACATGCCCTGCCAATTGTGGACGTTGTAGTTTGACGATTTTGGAGACTTCCAGCTCATCGTACAGTTCGTACAGCTCATTGTTGTACCGGATTTGCCACAGCACAGGTCTCATGATAGTTTAATAAACGCGGAACTTAGTCTTTCTATGCACATACTTTGATTTCACACTCAGGCGAGAACCAAGAAGAACGTCTTATTTGTTAGTTGTATCCGTTGCTTGATTTCGTCAGTTTCGTTGGCGTCACTCGATAGGTTGCTACCCAGGTAAACGAAGTTGTCCACGAATTTGACGCAAAGGTCCCCTACGTTGATGGTCGTGTGCGCTGGCATCCTTGTTTTAGATTGCATCATAACTTTCGTTTTGTCCTCGTTGTTTCGTAGTCCAACTTTTTTTGCTGTGGTGTCAAGTTTAAGTAGAAGTTCTTATGCATGGGTCAGTTTTCGAGCCATGATGTTAATGCCATCTGCGCACGCTGCTAATTGTGACGACTTAAAGAGTAGCGTGCCGCTGGTGCTCAGACTCATTGCCCGAATAGCAAACTCAAGTGTCAGGCTGAAGAGCGTTGGCGCTTTCCCATCGCCCTATTTCAGGCCAACAAGAGTTTCCAAAGGATCGGTCAATCTGTTCTGGAGCCGGACTTGGGAGAGTCTCAATAATTTGGCTGGTATACCAAATTGCAGTGCGCTTTGGTCAATGCTGTCATATGCTTGTTTGAAGTCGACAAAAATTTGTTATACGTCGACGTTGTATTTCCAGCACTTTTGCAAAATTAACTTGACAGTGAAGAGCTGGTCGATTGTGGAGCGACCAGATCTGAAACCGCCATGATATTCGCCAATAATTTCTTCAGCGAACAGTTTCATTCTATTCCCCAAAATCTTTATCAGAATTTCGTAGGCCGTACAGGTTAAGGAGATGCCTCCGTAATTCTCACACCGCAGTTTATCTCCCTTTTTATATAAGAAACAGATTATGCTTCTGCGCCAATCGTCTGGGATCACCTCAGGCTCGCATATTCGCAGCAGTAGCTGATGTTACGCACTTAATAACTCAGCTGGTATCTCGTCAGCGCCCGGCGCTTTGTTCCTTTTCAGTGATCGCAAGGCGAGATCAATTTCTTCTGCTGTCGGGGGCTGTGTGGATGGAAGTTGATCAGCGGTATCATCACGGAGCTCAGCTTCTGCTGCCAGGATGTTTGATGGTGGACTGAAAAGCTCTTCGAATTAGGACACCCATCGTTTGTTAATAGTTTCGGTGTCACTGATAATACTTCCATCTTTGTCCTTACAAAGGCTAGTCCTGGGTTGGTAGCTTTTTTTATGGTATTTAATTCGGTGGTAGTACTATCTATAATCTGGTGTTCTTACTAGCTAAGTCTACATTAATATTCAGCCTTACGCCTAATTATCCTATTGGATATTCTCCGTAGCTCATCATATTTTTCCTTTTTGGCTGTGGTTGTACGTTGGATCCATTGTCTGTAGGGCTCATTTTTTGTGTCAAGTGAGCTTCTGCAACATCCTTGTATTTTTGAGTTCTTTCCAGAACTCGTAAACATCAGCGTTTGGAATCACAATTGGTGCACTGAGAAAATTCTGCACCGGCAAGTTGTTTTCACCAGGTGATGATCGGAGTCGCAGTTAACTTCGCGGTACGACCGAACTTCCATCACTCTTGACGCCCATCTCTTACCGATAACGACTTGGTCGATTTGGTTTCCAGGTCTGCTTATGAATGCGACAGTGTGGAAAGCAAGTTGAGCTTACGACAAGGTTCCTGTTGCAGGTGAAGTCGATTAGACGTTGGCCGTTATCGTTGCATTCTTCGTGAAGACTGTGCACTCCAGTAGTCCCCCGATGCCAACTTTCATTCCCGACTTTTGCATTGAAATCTCCCAGCAGCATTTTTACATCGTTTGATGGAATTGAGTTGAAGAGTGGTTCAAGGCAGGCATAAAACTCGTCTTTTACTGAGTCTTCTTTAGCTTCAATGGGAGCGTGCACTTTGATGATCCAGAGGTTGAAAAATCGATCGACGGTTTGCCGCTTGTAAAAATTTTGTGCGATTTCTTGTCGTTGATCTCGCAGCCTAACCAATTTATTGCCTCGACTACAGTAATGCTCAGTTTATACTGTTTGACCTGATGAACGAGGGCCTTCACGGCTCCCAGTTTGTTCAGAGAGCATACATTCCAGGTTCCGAGAAAATAATTCGTTGTGCGTTTGAGTGGTCGTCGTTGTTGAGTGGATTTTCTTGATTTTCTCAGTAGGAGAACATCTTAATTTTCATGGTGACATTTTCCGTACAAAGTGTGTTAGACATCTTCGCTATGTTCTTGATGTGAACATTTTGACGAAACAGACACTACAAATCGGTTTCAAAATTAAGGTTTGAAAAAAAGGTGATGCAAATCCATATGAAGGGGCGTTCTTTTCAATTAATGAGTAATACTGGCAACAAAACTAGAAACTTGATGGCGATTTTTGGGCATCATAGGTTTCTGTTTGGCATCTTGTTGGCGAATAATCGAGACATTTTACGAAATTAGGGAGTGACTTCGGCCACTTCTTTTTAGGCCAGAGTCAGTTTGTGGAGTGACCCCAAAACCATCAGAGGTCACCGAATGCTGTGTGCCTCAGCCTGGAGTCACTTCACATTATTTTCCCCGTAGAAATTTTTTTTTTTATATTTTCAGCATCTTTTTGCTAGCATAAGTGCTTTGCCACGTCTTGGCTGGGTCTGGCTTGTCCGCTCATGCCTGAGAGGTGAACAATCACCTCTTTGCAGCTAGTATTATTTCATGACAGATGAATAATGCGTAGCGTCCTCTTATTTCTTGGAGCATATCCGCCTCATTGCATCATGATCCACCCTAGCTACAGAGAGCTAGCAAAGCGGCACATCAGCATCCATTAGGTCGGAAAAAAGGGTGCTCTGTTAATGCGGACAAGGGGCTTTCACAGCCATTTCTAGGATACCCTGCTTTAGGAGCAATTATTTTTTTTTCACCATTGTTGATAGTTCTTGCCCTCCAACCCTCTTGGCAGGGTCTTGACTGGACTTTAGTTCAGTTGAGTTTCAAATTTTCATAATTCGCTAGAGTGGTGCAAAAACCAAGAGCTGTCTGTCTATAATTCTGACTTTTCTGGTATATATAATAGCTTTGCGAAAATGACGCCCAACACTTAGTAAATAGTTCTTGTGAGCTGTTCTTGTGAACTGTTCTTGTAAATATTTTCAACGCTTTCTTTGCCTTCTTGTAAAAATTTTTCCGGTAACATCTGATGCACGAAATTTGGGATAATACGCCTAAACCATAAGGCCCTGCCCACATACTGTATCACTTCTTTGCCCGATTCAGGCTGGGGGATTAGTGCGGTGGAACTTGAACTCAGAATGTCGTCCTTGGCACGCTTTCTGCCATGTTATCCCTCCCTGAGCAGCATCAGTGGGGAATGGGGATGGTTGAAACATTCCGAAGAGGTTCTACGAAGATTCGAGTTATAAAGATCTAACCATTCAAATGCAATATCTCAACCAGTGTCGAAATTTAGTTCTGGTCATTGTATAAATGTATTGGATGTAAAGGGAGTTTCTCACTGTACTGAGACCACCTATGAGAGCTCTGATGTAACGCTTGTGCGTGGGCCCATATCCGCGTTCTAAGTTTGGCAGTACTCAACTGTTGGTGTTGCTCGATTACTAAAAACTACAAATAAAAATGTCAACAGGTTCTCAGCACACAATGTTTTCCTCATCATTGGAATTTTGGAGACAATTCACATCGATAGTGGGTTTCAATTTATTTTCATGGTTTTTTTCGGATTTTCTGTTGAAATATTGGGTTGAACCTTGTTGCAATTCTTTATATTCACCAAAAGCCAACGTATCCAAAAGAGTGGTCCAGTCCATATTTACAGCAATACGATACATGGGTCAAGATCATCGGAACTAGGATGCTTGTCTGGTGGAATGTATTGGCAGCATTTTGCAATGTTGTGCACGAGGCTATTGGATTTTCCTCCCATTTTCTGATTTTCGGTTTTCATGCCATTTTTCATAGCTCGAAATATGCATAGTTGAAAGTCGGTGAGGTTTTACTCCGCTCAGATATAGGTAGGCTATATACGGCTAATTATTGTATCGGCGAAAAGTTGTCTGAAGCTTTTGCCAAAGAAGCAAACTTCTACCATTTGAGGGCCGGTTTCAAAATATTGAGTTAGGCCAAATGGTTTGGATACGAAACTGCACCCTTAGCAGAGCAGCTTACTGATTCGCTGCCAAACTTGCCTCAAATTTTGTCAAGACCATGGTGGGACTGGTGTTATACGAGCTGGTTAATGATGATGAAAAACACTGAGGGTGTACTACTTTTAAGATATCAAAACGTGACAAAGTTGAAAGTTTTTGCTGCCTGGTATCCTGAGATTCCTTAGGGTCGGGATCGTCCCCACGAAGGTAGCAGTTGTGAACCAATCTCAGCTGTGAACGGATGTCAGCTGTGATTAACAGTATGATTCCAAAGATACAGTCTCTATCGTGAACTTTCAAATGTCATGAATTGCCTACAAACATCATTCCTGATTGTTGTCATTTGCACAACGGATAAATGCACTTTTATCGAATGGGGGACAAGTACCAAAGCTATTTTAAATCTGTGTCTGATGAACTTATCAATCATATCAGTGAGAAAAGGTAGAAAAATATTAACTTGGGAAAAATACGGTTAAAAAAGAAAAACTAACTAGAATTGAGAATTTGAGCGAACATTGGAGGAGCCTTCAAGTTAATATTATGTTTGGAGAAAAAGAAACAAATTGAGGTTCACCGAAGGCAGAATAAAATGTTACAAATATACAGCTTAAAAGGAAAACGTTAACAGAAAGATAAACCATAAAAACTGGCTATACATTTTCCACCAGCTTACCGCCACTAAGTCTTGCTCTCTCCACCTCTCCTAAAAATATAGCAAAAGCAGCTCAGTCACCGCACATTTTAATATTACAATCTAAACTATTTTGCTGTTATACTCTCAATTCTTGACCTTATTTATGGCATTCTTGCTACTATCGCACTCCAATCATTCTACACGAACGTTTTCAAAACAAACAACTCTCATTCCTACTAAGAAAGCTTTCATCTATCCATTCATCTATCCTTTTTTGAGCCATTTCGAGATCCCAACACTTATCTCTTGTTGAGTGCTTAGTTTGACTGATTTTCATGATCTAAATCAAATATAAACTATATAATACACTATACTATTGGTATCACTGGCACGCAGCAAGTTACTTAACCGCACTCTTGAAAAATAACCCTGCCACAACTATACGTATTCAGTCGTTCTCACATAGCCTACACCAGAAACCAGCCGGTTCTTATAATGGTCCAGCTATTCTCGAATGTTCAATCCCTCGCGTAGTAAGCATGTTGACGTCACGAAGAGTGTTTTTAGTTGATACTTATTTATTTAGAAACAACAAAACATTTCCGCAACTCTTGAAATCCTCGGCTTGCTATCGTCTCCTCACACACACCCACACACGTGCATTGTAGAATAGCCGCAAAGACGTCCTCGACGAACAGTCGTTAAAACTTATTTACCGGATGAAAATGCCAACCATAAATCAAAAAAGTTACTCAGGATTTCATCGGGACAGTGTAATAATTTTTGAAATAAAGTCTTGGACTCTGAAACCAGTCAGACCCTGACTCTTTTACTAGATTACAGTTTTGAGTTGATCTGCGTTTAGATGCGAAAGAGTCAAGATGGGTGACGACGGGTCGTGGTTGATATATTTATATTGACATTTGCTTTGTTGTTGTTTTCGTTGCTTTTAAACAATTGCAGTAGATGGTGACAAACAATGGTTTTTGTTTTGTAAATGTTTTTTCATGGAAATAAGGAGAGATGATACTTGCTGTTGGTGGAAAGTTATTTGGCTAAAAGTCGGGAGAAGTTAGTGTTTCGAGCATATTTATTTGTGATATATTTACTATTATTGGTTTGACTAGCTGTTTATAAAGTAAAAATAGGTATGCAGCAGTATTTGGTTGAGCGAAATTGAAATCAAGACGTGTTTAATCAATTTAGTTCTATTGCGCCCAGTGTGGGCATATTTATTCGTAAACGCCGAAATAAGTACTTTTTAAAAGATGCATGGACAAATATGTTGAAGAAAGCTTCCTGTGTATTCTAAGGATTGTTCCATCTTATTTGGTTAGAATATTTAGAATATTAGAATATTAGAATATTAATTTAAGTTTGGCTAGAAAGTTTCAGCTCTGTGCTGAAGGAGTTGTAATTGAAAGAAATCCGTAAGCTTTCTGTGTTAGCTGGAGATTTTTGAATAGGATCACTTGGTACCAAAATACCGAAAAAGGCTCGCACTGGCAACCTTTTGCCGGTAGTGCAACGAAAAATTTATTGAAATTGATTCATGTTTAGATTAACTCACAATTTCGTTTCAATGTAATGGGTGTATCGTGAGTGGAAGGATTTTTGCTTAAAAAAAAATCAAAGTTACAAAATTGAAAATTTATTGGCAGCATTTATTTGTGCAAAAATTACCAAAATCGTTTTAGCTAGCAAATCTAACTCTATCTAGCAACCAAAAAATCAGACAAATTTGGCTTTCATTAGGATGATCCTATAGTCTGAATTTCACTTTAGTGACTACATCGGAAGTAGTATGGGAAGAGTGTGGTTTAAGACACTTCAATATGAAACCACAGCTAAAGTTTTGTCCACATTTTCATAAAAACTTCAATCAAACTAACTCTTACTTAAAACCAATATGAGCAGGAAAGTTTTTTATGTAGATTAACTAGAAAACTAATAATTTAGATTTTTAAGAAATGCATACTTAAAGGGGTGAATTGATAAATCTTAGTACCGGCTAGGATTGGAGACTTGAAACTGGGTATGGTTAAAGCAAAACAAAGGTAATCTTGTTGAAGATTCGAGGTCCTGGGCACTTTATTCGCTAATTGAAATTTAAAAGTGTAAAAAATTTGTCGTATGCCTCATCTTTTCCTTGATTTGAGTCAGGTACTTACTCAGAGTTAAAGTAACTTAAAGCTTGGTAGCGATTTCCATCTATACATGAATTAAAACCAAGGACTGCAAATTGCAAGAAACAGTGGCTGCACTAGGCTGCACGAGCTGCTGTCGGTGCATGAGGTCTCCTTAGTAAACAACAAATGCTGTACGTTGGCTTTCAGAGAAACATGAATTCCGCTTCATGAAAAAATTTATCTCAGTAAGGAATGCAAATAGAACCAGAAAATTATGGCTCAAAATTTAAGATGACTTTTTTTTGGAAGGCATGAAAAACAAAGGGGAAATGGCTGTTTTAATAAAGAATGTACAACACTCAATCGTGTGCTGAGTTAATTATAATTACAACATAAAACTCGCCATTTTGCTGTAAGAAATCGTTCTACTTTATTCATAAGAAAAACTTACAATTTCTTACTACTTTTCGCTGACAATAATTCAGAGGTAAACGGAAAGAAAATGTTCTGATTGAAATATTAGAGCAATTCAAGATTCAATATATCAATGAGAAAAATGCTGATTAACAGCTTGCAATAAAAAAAAATAACAACGAACCAAATATGACTGCGAAGAATGATTAAAGATTGAGCTGTTGTTGTTGTTAAGAATGTTGAGACTAATTTGTTCCGAGTGAAATATGGTGGGGGCAGACAGATGTCAATGCTTGATGAAACCGTCTTCAAATTGACGTTGAAGTTAGCTGAATGGATTTATTTCAGCAGATGCTAAGCCAGTGTTGCATCCCATACTGCTGCTGATAGCTTTAATCGTTGTCCAGTTTTTGATTGAGTAAACTGCCAAAAAGGATCGAGATCAAAAGTGTGATCCAGTGATCGAGTGCTCCTTTAGTGGTCTGGGAAACGTGGTCTTCCGGGTTAATTCTGTTAAAGTTGTATAGTCGATGATGTGGTCATTTTTCCGAGGAGTCTTTGTAGTAAGAATTGATGGTATGAAAGGAGTTTCCACAAAGTGACTGGATATAATGGTGTAATTCAGCGTGATTTCTTTTGTCTTTATCTAGCAGTTGTCTTTGAAATGTATAATCCGGTGGTATTTAGCATAATTTTTTTTTTCTTATACCCTTGCAGATTAAAGCTATGACATGCGGCTGAGTTGAAATGTATATATAAATGTATATGACAATCTCTGTTTTAGAGACTGCCAGCTGGAGGCCGTGGTCGGTCATGCACCGATCCACTCTCTTCATGACTTGGTTAAGTCCAAGTTGAGAGAATTCGGCGGATTTGGAAGTGATAACCGTTGCGACGTCATCAGCGTTACCTACTAGAAACACATCCGCAGACATTTCCAGGCGTATCAGATCATCGTACATGATGTTCCAGAAGTCAGGTCCTAAGATAGACCCCTGTACCGCACCTGAGGTGACGTCTCCTTTTGACTCCTTTGTCGATGTCGTAGAGCAACCAGCGGTCCCTGAGGTAGTCCTGCACCATGGTTAAAAATTAGTCAGCAATACGAATCGTCTGTTCAAGGGCCCGGAGGATGTCTGTCCACCTCGCTGAGTTAAAAACGTTTTGTACGTTCAGCGTTACCAGCAGGACGACCGGTCTGGCTTAATGGCATGTCTCTTCCGCTCTTGCTACAGCCCCAACAACCTCTGAGATGGCATCGATTGTTGAATGCCCTTTTCGGAAGGCGTGCTGCTTGCAAAAAAGATCACCAGCAGATCTCACTGCTGACAGCAGCCGCGGAATGAGCAACCCCTCGAGTAGCTTTCCCGCAGTGTCCAGCATGCACTGTGGGCGGTATGCTGATGGACTGCCCAGGTTACCCTTCCCCTTGTCTACAAGTACCAGTCGAGCTACTTTCTACCGCGACGGAAAGACCCCCGCGATTAAACATGAATTATGCAAATCCAATAATAGACGCGGTTCGCTCTCCGCAACGATTTCAAGCACCTCGACCGGTACCCCATCAGCTCCTCGTCCGTAAAGGGAGGAACATCCGCCTGATTCACGATGATGAGATCATCAGTCTTTGGCGGATGCACTGGGAACAATGAACCAACGATACGCTCCATGGATATCGAATCCATAAGAGTGCTAGGCCGCATGTAGCCAAGTCTACGAGTGACCAGTTTGTAGCTATCTCCTCAGGGGTTGGCCTCCTCACAAAGAGCCTGCCATTTGGCATGTTTGCTCCTCGTGATGGCCTTAGTCAGCTGCGTCTTTGCCGCAATGTGAACAGCAGATAGCTCAGCCACTTCCGGCCTATTCCAAAGCGATGCGTCGCAGTTCGGCGATTTCATCGTTCCACCAGTACGCATGTTGCCTCCTACGTTTGGGCATTGAAGCCTCACAGGCCCTGCGAATCCACTCCATGGTTCTATCAGCAGCGGCCTCTGCTGCTGCAGGAGTCACAGTCAAGCAAGAAGTCCATACCATTTTTAGCATTGATGTCCACTACCAAGACCTGTGGCAGATTTCCTATGTGCTGTTGAGTAGGCTTTTGGTTATACCGTGTACATTTAATTCACCCGTGATTTCTGGATTGCACAGAACTTTCAGCATTGAGTTCAAATGTAATTTAGGGTTAGAATCGTGCCTCCGTGGAGCCTCTAGTGATGAAAATGATCAATGATAAGGTTAGTCATTTGCTGTTTTTGAGGGAGCAAAATTTGATGCTTGTCGCCAGGGAATGCGTCAAACTTCTGGATTCTTCCCTTCACACGTAAAACTCCGACTTTATCTATGAGTCGGTAGAGCTTGAGTAACTTATTTGATTTCTTTAATGGATTTCCTTTTTTAAGCGTATGTATGGATGGAATGACTCCTGCTGTACGGTTCTTTTGATACACATTTTTGCCGTGTGCAATTTTTCAGAACAAAGATAATCTAAATTCCTTTTCTTCTTCGGAAGTTTGCAATTTTTTATGAATCGTAAGCAATAAGCGGTTACTCTAATTTGTCGGGAGAATGTGTTGTTGCTGCTGATTTCTGATTACGCAACAGTTGAGCTTAGGACTTTAGAAATAGTTTTTGTTCCTTCATGTAAACGTGTATTGAACCTATGAGATGGCCAAACATCAGCTGTGTAAGATATCCAGAGTGGCCTTCTCTACCAAATTTTGTGCAGAACCAGTTTTTTTTTGACTCAATCTTCTGGATGCTGCATCAGTTGGATTGTTTTGAGATGAAACGAGTTTCCATATGTTTTCGGGAAACTAATTCTGGACTTCTGAGATTTTATTTGCAATGAATGTGTCAGATTAAAGCAAGAATGGATGTTTTAGACACGATTTAATGAAAATTTCATTATAAACTAAACTGATAATGCTCTGCTAGGTAAATACGGCGCCGTATTTGCACGCACTGACTGCTGTTTTGATGCTGACACTCGCCTCCGTTCTTCTTCTCTCTCGATCAGGTCGGTATTTTTGGCAAATGTATCAAACATATGGGGGGGATTCTTTGCTATCCATGTCAAAACTATTTCTGAATCACACCAAACACATTGGGAACTCTATTTCCAGATTAGTTATTGTTGTTTCAAGTAACTTTGTTGGCAGCAATGCTCTATATAACTTTAAACGAGGAATGGTAACCTTCTGCTTAAAAGGCACCACCTTAGTTTTTGCGATTAGAATTGTGGTATGAACTTTACATTAATTAATTATACTAAACTCAATACACGCTTGAGTTTTGTACAAAAAATGTAATCAAATTTAGGTTTTTGGGTCGCGCATTTATTTGAAAGCTTTTTGGAAATTCAACTCGAAAATGAGAAATTAGCAAATCAGCAAATTTTAGTGTTCGGAAACAATTTTGAAAATTACAGCCCGTATGTCAACTGTTTTAAAAATTCAGAAGCAGATTATTTATAATTTTACCAAAAGTTGTTTCTGAGTACAAACAGAATTCTTGCGATGAACCACACAAATTAATCACTGTAGCAGATACAAATATTGATTTTTTAACATCTTCTGCCATATGCAGCAAATATCTCGATATAATTGCGACAAATAATGGAGTTGTATTTAACAAGACAAAGCCAACACGCATCACTATGACGTCCAAAACACTACTCGATCATGTTATCATAAAACATCCAAACATGAGTGAACGTATGTCTTACAATGATGACGACTGGCCCGGCTTAGACCATAAAGTAATCAACTTATCCATCAAAAATCTCGTCAAAGCTAAAATACGGCCTAAAAAAATATCGATGAGCAGAACCAATAATAAAGATTTCTTAAGGAACTTCATAGATAGTCTCCAAAGGTCTCCAACTTCGAACTTTGATGAGCTAATCTAGAAGATAACCGAAGCTAAGGTTAAAGCAACAACAACGAAACAAGTTCGTGTACGAGTACAATCTTGGATTACTAGGAATGTAATTGATGCTGCAAATCGAAAACGAACTGCTTACAAAAAATACAAAGCAGATCCAAACTCCACGTCCAAGAAGCAGATCTATTTATCTATGAAGAAGGAATCGAATCGAGCTATCATGGAGGCCAGAAAACGTTTCTACAGAAATAAGTTTCAAGCTTCAGCCGGAAATACCTCCAGATATTGGCAACTAGTAAATGAGCTCTTGTCTAAACAACAGAACAAATCTTCAACGTGCATAGAAGAACTGTTGATAAATGGAACATCCATTACAGACCCCGAAGAAGTAGCACAGCAGTTAAACAACTTCTTCGCTACCATTGGAACACTTGTCACCGAGCAACTGCAACGTTCATCACGCTCGAGTATTCATATTGAGCCTAATATGTGCACTTCAATTCACTTGCGTCTCACGGGTCCTGTTGAAATATCTGAAATAATCGACAACCTTAAATGAAAGGTTTCTCCTGGTCTGGATAGTATAACATCGGAGGATATTAAATTTCTGAAAAATCATATTTTGGAGCTTCTAACTACAATAATAAATAAGCACCTAGCAGCTGGTACATTCCCTGATTGTCTTAAAATGGCAAAAATCACTCCAATCTTCAAAGGAAGTGATCCAGCAGATCCATCAAATTATCGCCTAATAGCTGTCACAAGTGTCCTAAGTAAAATATTTGAAAGAGTCATTCAAAAACAATTGCTTCAATTTATTAAGACTAACTCCATTTTGGCGCCAATTCAATATGGATTTCAAGAAAACAGTAGTACACTAGCAGCGACATTAGATGCAGTACATTTCATCAACAATGGATTGGATAAGGGCGACTATGTAGCGGCAATCTTCGTGGATCTGAAAAAGGCCTTTGACACCATTAACCACGAAATCCTGCTTCAGAGGCTCGAAATATATGGAATCCATCACAACTTCAAGCTGTTAATAAAGGATTATCTGTTCAACAGGCGTATTATTACAACTAACAATATGTATAAAAGTCAGGAATGCACTATAAACATCGGCGTTCCTCAATGATCAATCCTTGGGCCATTACTGTTTTTACTGTACATTAACAGCGTACAGGACATTTATCTGTTGGGAAAAATAGTTTTATTTGCTGATGACACACTACTGCTGTATTCCGGTAAAAACGAATTAATTCTCCAGCAACATATAAATGATGACCTAGGAAAATATTGGAATTGGCTCGAACAAAGTAAATTAATAATAAACATCCAAAAGACTAAATATTTAGTATTCCAACAAAAAAACAAGCAGCAAATTAATCCGTCATTACAAATCAATGGAATACAATTGGAAAAGGTCAAGTCAATTAGATACTTAGGACTAACTTTAGATGAGAAAATGTCTTGGCTACAACATATCAATAACATCAGACTTAAAGTAGCGCCTATGATAGGAATCCTAAAAAAATATGATTTTTTATCTCTCAACATCAAACTTGACATTTTCAATGCTTTTATTTTGTCGAACATCTCTTATGGAGCAGTTTTGTGGAAGCAAACATCGAAACAAAACATCGATTTGATCGGAAGACTAATCACTAAGGCTATCAAGACTATATACAAAATGCCAACTTTGACTCCAAGCTTACATGTGTATCGTGAAACAGGACTACTAAGCATACAACAAATAATGTGTCTTGAACAAGGAAAGCTAATATTTAAGATACTTAACAAAAAACTCAAATGGCCATATGTTATAAGAAATGTTGGAGAAATAACTCAGACAGCCACAAGATCGGCGAATAACCTGGCGATCAAAAAAGCTAGGACAGATCGTTTGAAAATGGATCCAGTGCAACAGTCTTTGGCTTATTACAACACCTTACCTGAGGATATAAGAAATTCAGCGAATTTGGTTAAATTTAAGGAAAATCTACGATCATTCCTTTTACAAAGATAATGAAGACGCCAACCAGAGTTTTTTCTAAACTTTTCTCTGGGCATAAGTCTTGACGACAAGAAACAGGCGATATCATCTGAAGACGATAGTTTATAATGAAGTGCTTTCCCTTATACCAATATTTTATTGTCTGGGAAGTACGAAGTTAACATATATTGAGGAGAATTGATGCACACGGACCGTGCATTTTGATTGAGTGATGGAGAGAGTGGAAGGAAGGAGGTAAAAAAAAATGCAGATCAGTGTTCCTGAATATAACACTTCATTAGCTTTAATAGCTTTGTTGCATTTTAAATTTTAAGTCCGAGCGCATAGTCCTCTGACATAAAAAAAGCGCAAAGTGCATTATCTCTCTGATGTCAAGCATAATCGACTCGCCAGCTAGAACTTTTTCGGGACGACACGTACTATCTATTTACGAAATAACGATGATAAAATATCCTTCAAAATAGAAACCAAAAACATAGAAGACTTAATGGTACCCGAGCAGCGTAATGAAACTAAAGAGCCACAATATTCACAGCACAGGGCTAATTCAAGGAACATTTTCATAGTGAGATTTGTAAGTTGGACAATTAGAAAGGAATTAAGTTGGAATGAGAAAATAACACAAACAACATAGGATTGTCTTAGGATGAGTTTATAAAGTATACTAGGGAAAATGTCATTTGAATCCTGTAATTAAGTATACAAAATACGTGCTCTTGTTTCATTCTTCTATCTGTAAAGATATTCGTTGGATATGTGTTTGGTGTACGGAAATAGAAAATTTCCACGCCTTAAAAGGAAAGCCTAGTACAGTGGTTACGGTTATGATGAGGGTGAACGAAGCTATTTTGCGTAAACTGCTTTTTGGCAATGAATAAATTGAGTCAGGTGGGACGCATTCAAAATTATGAGTGTACTTCTCCCATTGCTCATATAAAAACCCATCAATCAGACGCTTTATTTCGATGACAAATGTGGTCCTTTTGCATTTCAAGACACCAAGACCCATCAACTCCACCGAATACTCTAGGAGGCATTACGATCTGCTGCTAGATTTCAAGACGACGGCAAAGAAATTACGGGAAACATTCCAAATGGTTTGGATGTAATCAAACTCGGTGTTTCCCGCACCGTGAGACTCACAAAACGACAAATTCCACGACGATAAATTCTATGGCCAAGATATAAACCACTCAGTCACTCGCTTGTGTAATGGAGCGGGAAGAAAATGAAAGATAGACGCACGCGACACTAAAGCAGGCTGTAGAAAATTTCGAATGGGAACGATGGATGAAAGTAATTCAGCATGTAAATGGGACACGTGCCAAAGCATATGCTTTGAAATATTTTTGCAACTGATGATAAAACTGGGTCGGAACGGATGTCAGGTGAGACTAGGTAGAAGTGTAGACCATACGAGCGCATCCTAATGCCAACCTCATCTAATATGGTTTGTAACAATTCCAACGCTGTTTTCATAGCCTAATAAACATTTTATTATCCGAACAATTTTTAATGGCATAGAATCATTGATTTTAAAATTACATTCGATAAACCCAAATGTCATGCATGCGTTGAAAGTGCCTGGCATGGGAATGTGCCATATTCTTCGTTGAATGCATTATCGAACGTTGCATGAGTGCCAACCAACAGAATCATGAATATTTTACAAGATGTCTGTCAGCTTGGATTTGTACAGTATGACTCATCTGCATTGAAAACAAAGAAGCGTCATGTGAAATACAGTCCACCTAGAAAATATCAGTTTGTGGACGTAAATTGAAATGGCAAGGATTTTTGTAAGTTGGTGACTAAATTCGTTATTAAATTTTGTGCATGAAAAAAGATATATTGCTTGTGGCTACAATCTACTAACAAAATGTTGAATTGAGTGGATCGATTCGTTTTTTTGTGTGAGTTAAACAGAAGTTGCGAAAATAGAGGGACTATCTCTTAGAAAACTCAGTTATAATTACTGTTCCTATCATATGAATTCATCTAGTTTTATCTCAATTTCTTTCACTGTCATATTATCCTCGTCTATAAATTTTCTCATTGTCGTCCAAACTACCAATAAATGACACCTCGCATTCTTCGCCGCTTTATATACACTGCTAACATTACAACACATATCCTATTTCCACTTCACACAAGACGCTTCAAATACTCCATAAAAATTCACCAGACTTACTATCACCATCTTCATCATCGTAGTCACAATCACCACCATTCATCGATTCCTCTCATTCATTTCTCGGCCTTTTGAACTGATCCACCTGCTGAACAATTCACACACAGACACACACGCTAAGTACAAAATCCAGCACATATTCAATCATCCGACCATCATAGCCAACAGGACATTCACTAGTCACATTGATCGATCTGGGACTCGGTGCTATACCAATCCGAGACTGGATTCTATTCGATTACTCGGAGTGTAACCTTTTAAACGGGATTTCATTAAAGAATTCGTTTCATCGGTTCTTGAGCAAGAACAAGAGCAACTACGTTTTTTTTTTCTCCAGTGCTCAAGCTCTCATTTTATTTCGTTTTCGAGAAGGACATTTTTTGGACCTAAACCATAAGACACAAGGACATGGCTGATAGTAGAGCTAAAATTGAACTTTTTCGAATGAGATCTCATGGTACAGATTCAACACTAAAGTCAATCGGTCGACTGGAGAGCTTTAGTTCATCTCAAAAGATAACTGATTGGATCAATTCGAGGGATTGCTGGCGTTGCTCTAATGCCTTCGGTATAGGAATGAATTGAGAATAAGGACCAAAGAATACAGAAGCTGATTGTGACTAGAACTGAGCTATGGTCAGTTTTGTTGGTCGATTGAAAGCAAAAAAAAAATATCTGCTGCTTCACCGAAAAAAAGTGAATTAAATTTTGGATTTTCATGGGTTAACAGTGCATCTGCGAATGTGATTACGTATGCTTTAGATAGATGGCTAGAAAGGTCTAAATAAAAAAAAAACGACGTTCATTTTGGCCAGTATTTCAAGATTTTTTTAAAAAAAATCCTGAAACTGAGATTGAATAACGGTTCATTGCCATTAAATTAAAGCTGTGACATCGCCTTTTGATGGCCTTACACAATAAAATATAGGGGAATAAAGTATATTTAAATACTGAAGTAAGTAGGACTTAGTGGTATTTGTAGTAAGTAGGAAACTACTTAGTTTAATTTATTTAAGATTATAATGTTGTTTGAAAGCTATTTCTTAAAGTTCTTAAAATATTTATTTTGTTTTTGCTGAAATAAATTAGCCAATAAAAATATTACAAATACTTTATTTTAAAAATATTACAAGATCAATTTTTCCTCTAGAAGGTAGATTTATTTTACTTTCTTGACACATATTGATATTTCGAAGGTAACCTGCCTTCTCCTTTAGTGTCTATTGGCCTATCTTAATGTAATTTAGATATCTAACTTTTTTTTCGTTGTGGATGGCCAAACAAATCTTCAAAAGATAGCTGGGTCAACCAACCACCGGTTATGGAATATTTTTACTCATTAAAAAAATCCATCTTCCGGCCACGAAGATATGGGTCGGAATCCGCTTTCGCATTACTTCAACCCGGCCTTGCTTGGCCACCTATCAATGCCTGCCTACTTCAGAATTTACCACAGCTTGTGGGTCGGCTAGGTAACCCTTCTCTCGCTTTGTGCGCATTTTTTTCTAAACATATATTGAGACTGTGCTTCAGTTATCTTCGTTCTTCTTCTTTTTGTGCCGCTCCTTAACGAAGATTGGACACCTTTATGGCAATTTTAACTTTCGGTACCGCCGTTCGTAAAAGTTCTTTTGATGAGCACCGGAATGATTCTTGCATGTTCTTCAGTCAAGATGTTCTTCTTCTTCCTGCTGATCGTCTTGCTGTGATTTTCCTTTGTATTTTGAGTTGCATTAATTCGTATTTCTGGTTTCTCATGATGTGACCGAGGTATTTCAGCTTACGTTTTTTGATGATGTTGAGCAAATTTCTTTGCTTGTTTAGTCGCGTCAAGATATTGTCGTTGGTTCTTCGTATCTTGTCATATCTTCGTTACGCAGCATCTATTCCACAATCAACTCTGGCGTGACCAAGCCAATCGTGGATCAATCGGGATTACTCCCGCAATTACCAGCATCGCATCTTCCGACACCATACGGTAGCTACTGGCGATATGCAGGGTACTTCTATGCTGGACGCTGACGCTCGAAACTTCTTCATTCAGAGTGGTTCCGCCCAAATTTCCTCCCCGTAAAGCAAGATGGAGCTAGTTGTCCCCATCTGAAGCCTCCGTCTCATTTCGCCGGGTCCACCGATGTTAGCCATCAACGTGCTCAGCGAGCCGACGGCTCTCAGAGCATTGTCACATATCTGATGGATGTGGTCCCAGTAGGTCAGCTTAGTGCTCAGCGTCACTCGCAGATACCTTACCAACTTACTCGTCTGGACCTCTGCAGAGCCCACTGTCATCAGGATGAGAGTCGGGATCCTCCGTTTTGTCAGTATGACGATCTTTGTCTTCGATACTGCCAGCTGTAGGCTATGGTCGGCCATTCACCGTTCCAACCTCTTCATGACTTGATTAAGTCGGAGTTAGGCTAAGTCGGCAGTTCTAGAAGTGATTACTTCTGCCGTATTCTAAGCGTAGCCCACGAAAAACATACCCAATGGTATTTTCAAGCAAGGATAGACCCCTGTGCTGCCCGTGAGATGACAAGCTTCATCCAAACACCTTCATCGGTATCGAATAACAGTCCCTAAAGTGGTCCCGGATCATGACTAACAGGTAGTCAGGAATACGAAAGCTATGCTCGAGGGCTCAAAACACATCTGATCACCTTACTGAATCGAAGGCATATTGGACATCTAGCGTCACTAGCAGAACAATCGGTAAGCCGCTGTGGCATGCCTCCTCCGTTCTTGCTACCGCCTCAATCACTGCTAAGATGGCATCAACAGTAGAATGCCCCTTTCGAAAGCCATGCTGTCTGTCAGACCGATCATTGGCTGATCTAATTGCTGACACCAGTTGTGGCTTCAGTAATCGCTCGAGGAGCTTCTCCGCCGTGTCCAGTATGTAAAGTGGATGGTACGCGGACTGATTATCCAAATCTCCCTTTCTCTTATCAATGAGCACCAATTGAGCAACTTTCCATCGCGATTTCTGGTCCACTGTGCTACTAAACATGAATTATATAAATCCAGTAATAGCCGCGGTTGACTCTCCACTACAACTTTAAGTGCTTCTATTGGCACTCCATCAGGGTCCGAGGCCTTCCTGTTTTTAATCTCAGACGCCGCGATGATCAGCTCCTCCTCCGTAAAAAGAGAAACGTCACCCCAGTGACCAATGATACTACCGCCCGTCCTTGGCGGGTGCGCCGGGAACAGCGAACTGACGATGGGTTCTAGGGCTGCACATCTTTGGGAGCGCTAGACCGCATGGGCCGCAAAGGGCCTACTATTTGTAGCGCTGGTTCCTCTTGATGGCTTTGGCCAATTCCTTTTTTGCTGCCGTGTGGGCTGCAGAAAGCTCGGCAGCCTGCGGTCTATTTCTGGTCCACTGTGCTCAGCGCTTGCACGCCAAAGCGATGCGTTGCAGTTCAGCGATTTCATTGTTGTACCAGTAAGCCTACTTCCTTCCCCGCAAGGGTTGATGTTGGGGCATTGAAGCATCCCATGCTCTGCGAATTAGTCCCATAGTGCAAGAGACAGTAGGTCATTGGTGCCCTAATGGGTGGAGTTTCTTCCTCCAGGCTTAGGTTTATCGATGCTACCATCTCATTTCTGTTTAGCCTGGCTGAGTTTCAACCCAGCGTACTTCAGAATGAGTGGCGTTGTCTTCGTCTGCTCCCAGCTATATAGAAAGTGATGTAGTTATGGTCACTACCTGTGTAGTCTTCCATCACTCTCCAGTCAATCACGAGGGTTGCCAGTCCTTCCAAAGCCATGGTGACATTAGGCATGGATTCCCCTAGCTGGGTGTTTTATTTTTAAAAAGTATTGATTTTAATTGATTGCCTACTAGGCATCTACTAATTACTTACTTGAGTACATTTTAACTATATATTACATTTTGCTCTGTTCATAATCGTAAAATATCTGTTCAAATCAACCTGAACAATGATGATGCACAGTTTGCTTGGTCTATGTTTAGTCGTCTATTCATCGGGGTTTTCCATATGCTCAGGCTCTCTTACACATCTAGTTTTCATAGCAGCTGTATTTCCTTGATCACCTCCACGTTGTCTCATGTAATGTTGTACTCCTCCTCCAGGATGTGTTCCAATACTGCTGATTGTACTAACGTTATTTTCCTTTTCCTCGCTTTCGCTGCTTCCCGCTTATGTTCCGTTATTCTAACACCAACAAACTCTTTCGTTTGGCGAATGTATACTTGCATTCTGAGCAAGTGGTTTTGTATATTCTACATTTTTCCTTTTTAAATTTTTTTTCCTTCACGTGATATAATTTAGCACTTAATTTGTTAGCCCTACTAGTTAGAACATGGAAACGTTTATTTTGAATATATTTAATTTCTGAGCTAAAACTTTTCTCATCCATGGGCACTGTTAATAGCTGGTTAATTATCGAGTTATAGGGCGCGATTTTGTGGGAATAATAATGATCAGACGTGGATGGTGTTGTTCTTCCTTGCGTTTAATATCTATCTTTCGGTAGATATTAAGCCCAAAAATACCTTCTTGCTTTATGATCATCAAATCCAAAAATGTTAAAAAATTGGATATCCTTATGTGCTTGGCTCAGCTTCTTCAAAATGACTGTCACAGCACCTTTTTTTACGATAGTCAGGATGTCCTGTACATATCTGATCCATACACGGGGAAGTGAGCCTTTTTCATGAAGTTTCTGTTCCAGTCTGTCCATAAATATCTCACTCATAAGTGGGGATAAAGGATTTCCCATGGGATCACCTTTCATAGATTTAAAGTACACCCCCTCTGAAAGTAAAGTAGCTTTCACGCCAGGCTTAAGACCCGTAGTTTATTGACCTCTCCAATAGTACTTTTTCAAGATTCTTTCCAAGTCTGGTAAAGGATCTTTGCATGCATGGTAACCTCCGTTGTTGAACTTTTCCATAACTAATCGGTCATATTCACCCTTTCGGCGTTCTCTTTATCTGTTTTGGTATAAAAGACCAGTTTGGTAGTTAACTCTTTAAGTACTCTTTTTACCTTATCAGCGTTCCCCTCTTACTGTTTTCGTTTCTGATGAGCTGAGACACATTACCTTCAATACGCGCTTTCTCCTCTTCGGGAAGGTTTTTTACTGCTGTCTTGATGGAAACTACCAAGTTTTCTGTTGGAAATGCTGCTTCCTTGACAGCAAAATTCAGACTTTGGTTAAGCAGCTCCATTTGCTCTTCCATAAATCGGACCGTGGACTTTGTCAGCTTCTTCAGTTTCATTTTCCTCTTTCTCACATTCGAAGACCCTGTATGCTTTTCTTATTATGTCTAAAATATCATCTTTTCTACCTGAAGTAGCACCCGCCATTTTTTAGTGCAGGGAATAAACTTGGATTTTGATTTTTCCTTATCTCTTATATTAATTCAGTAAACTTATATATTGGACCTTGCGTTAAATCTGGTAGCTCTGATTTTTTGCTGACTTATTGACCCAATGAATAACTCAAGTTTGCGACCTCGAGCGCCAAACGTAAGAGAAATTTTCGCCTTTTTTTAGTTTTTGCCAATTTGTACCATAAAGAACTTGTTTCATGATCAAATTTATTCAGCAAATTTTTAAATTATATTAAATTTGCTACAATTTGAGTTCAGAACCGTCTCCGTAGACTCAATAGTTTCCGAGATACAGCCATTCAAAGTAAACGATTTTTAAAAATTGTTTTTTGAGATTTTTTGCAATATTTTGTTGTGTTTTAACCCTGTAAGACTATTTTATTCGCTAAATGTCCCCTCTCTCATATCATATTCCAGAAGATTCCAAAGAGATTTGAGAGGCCCACAAATCTCTTCTCCTACATTTTTTATTTCTTATTACCTCCTGCTCATTATATTATTGAAGTCTTGTCTGAACGTTATGGGATGTTAAAGAAAATGAGAATTATATGAATGATTATTTAACACAAAAACAAAAAACATAGATAATTATATTAAAGATTGTACAGAAAAGACTACATCATTCACACACTACCTACATCAATTAAAATAATTTTGAACTATTCAAAGGGCCCGGTAGAGTCTCGTCCGTTTCTAGATCGGAGGATGTTGTGTGTGTCATTTAAGTCAGGTGACTGATGTGCCTACAAAACATCCTCCATCATGTCGTCATCGGAAAGGTCACCGTCTTCTGGGGAATGGAAGTCTATTTCTAGTTCGGCATCCTGCACGTTGTCACAGGAGCCCTTGCTGCACCTGCACGTGTTCCCACAAGATTTGTTGCAGCCACATGAAATCATCTGTAAGAAGTTTTGTGGCTCAGCTCAGGCCTTGTGACGTGAATATCCACCCCAAGGAGAGCGGGATCAGTGTGACTGACTCGCAGCCACGTCTGCACCTGTAAAAGTGGTATAGTCATAAAAAAATGATAAAACAAACGTTTTCTATAAATGAACTGAGTTCAAGGACAATTTGTACCTGATAGTAGGTACGTAAGGAGTGAAATTGAGCAGCATCTCGTGAAGGAGGTATCCTGGACAGATTGAAGCTGGTTTTCGCCGCTACCCTCGCGAATAGCTGGTACCGCAGCTCATTAAGGTTGTGACTGTTGGGGATCCTTCCGTACAAAGCAACTAATATTCGTCCTCCTACTGTTACTTTCGCATCAGGTGTAGAGGTGGCACTGAGAAAAATTGAGACTTTCGCTTCAAGGCTCAGATTTCTTTCAACAATTGTCATCATTCGCTTCTTTCCTTGACCAAAAAAAACGGGATGTCGAGTCACAACCACTGAAAGCATGGACGAAAAGGAAAATCTTTGGTTTCAATGAGGGCTTTAAGGAGGTTATGCTGGAATACATGATATCTGATGATTTTCCTCTTTCACATTTCTTGAAAAAATCTTATGTCGGCTTGCAATTGCAGTAAGAACGATCAGCAAGGCAATGTCTTCACCAAAGACTATTACTACATCATAGGTAGAAGCAACAGTGACAGCTGTAGTAATGATGAGTCTATCAGCATCTTCCTCTGCTTGAAGTACTTGAAGGTTTTTATTTCCCATTTTTGTTGTCAGCAGGTTAATGAAACGATTTTTGTTTTGGTCGTTTGACAAGAACTTCTCTTGAGGAACCTGCTCCATAGTTTTCTCATCGAAAATAATCTCAAGAGATGAGTGTCACTGGGCTCTTCGAAAACGCATTTTAGCTGCTGTTAAGATTGTAAAATTCAGAGACAAATTTTCTACACTAATCACATTGTGTTCCTTTGAGCAACAAGATACTTTTCAGTTATTTTATTTCCGCAGAGAAAGCCGTGTTTATTGAAATTAAACAGCTGGGACACTTATCTCGTTGGTCCTTATGGTGTCAGACTCCTTTCTCCACGGCAAACAGCTACTTGGATCAGCTTCAGGTTGTTATATTTCTTCTGATCACACAGATAACTTATTAACATCTTCAATAAAGATTCATTTTCTTGGTTTTTAAGAAAAACACTTTGTGCTGGAAGGGTTTTTAGACTCCTTTTCTTTACTAACCGCACTTCACCTTGATTAAAAGTTTCCTTGTCTATAAAACACAAACTCACACTGGGACTGAGCTTAGACATTTTGTAGATTTTGAATATAAACTGCAAGGGATACACGTACAACTCATGTGATGAGACACCAGCCAGAAGAGAACTAGGTAAGGACTGATAACTGAAAACTAAAAAATGTGATGCGAAGATCCTCTCTAGGGAGTTTGAATGGAGGTGAATGGTGGAAGAGGAGAGCAGTGCTGGGAGTGAGAAGCACCTGGACTTTATCTTCCTCTTACAAAAAACCATTATATTGTTGTAATCTTTTCTGTATATTCTTTTATAACATTATGTGTGTTTTATTATATTTTTTGACTAAAATTAAAATTAATAAAATAAACTTAAAAAAAAACGATAAACTTTGACTGAAACATTTTTTGGCTCAAATTGTAGCAAATTTTGTATAATTTATAAATTTACTATATCATAAAACAAGTTATGGCATAAATTTGCCAAAACGAAAAAAAAGCAGAAAAATTTTCAATAATTTCAATTTTGACAAGTTACGTTCGGCATTCGAGGTCGCAAACTTGGGTTATTCATTGGGGCAACATCATAAACAAGTCAGTAAAAAATCAGAACTACTAGATTTTACGATATATGCTTATCCTTTTAGGTCACTGGACTGTAGAGCCTATTTATAGAATCTCAAATTAGATTCCTTTCGATCAGCACTCTTTGTTTCCCAACTCCTAAACGATGGGACTTCAATTTGATAATCTGACTTTTCAGAGTCACATTCTCTACTACATAGTTTTAAAGATCTAATGCTTTTACAGATATAGCATTTTTCTTTCTTATGAGCTATGAACTTGATGAAATTGGAACTTGACCTGTTAGTAATTTTAATTGTTTTAATGTGAAACAAATTTTTTTCTAGCTAGTAAAAAAATATTTTAATATAAAGACCAATTTTTCTTCTAGAAGCTAGATACATTTTAATTTCTGGACAGATATTGATATTTTGAGGGTAGTCTACCTTCTTCTTTACATTAAAATAATTACAAATACGTTTTGGCTGCCTGAATACAATACATTTTGTTGAGGAAATTTCAATAGGTATTCATTTATTCGAAATTTAATCGCAGTTATGAGTATCAAAAGCAGGGGTGATACAAATTATGACTTCTTGAAAGATGTAAGTTCGAATTAACTCCACCAGTGAGCGGTTTTCCCCATTGATTTCTGGCGCCCAGTGTGGGTCTGCATGAAAAATAAGTTTTAGAGATTTTCAAAATGTGATTTTAAAAATAAGTTAATTTGAGTTGATTTGAGTTTAAAAACGAGCAAAGTTTTAGAATTTTATCATTAGATTACACGAAATGCACAAAAAAAAAAACGAATTACAAACATATTTTCAATCAATTTCGATCATTGAAAATTCAAACTCAATCTGGAAATACCAACATAAAAAAAATCGTTTTCATTTCAAGAGTAACCACCTATTTTGATTCAGTAATTCAAAACAAGTAAAGCGATGCAAATAACGAATCATAAAAAACAGAAATAAAAATGAGATGATACCAGAATCATAAAACCACAGCATAGAAAAACATCCCATTTTCTTCAACAACATTCGAAAAGCCTACGTTTTTCCGCTTAAAACTGCTGAAAGACCTAATCCAAATCTATATATCTACTGATTTTCAATCAACCCGTTAGCTACAAATTCTCTTCGACAATACAAATTGGCATATGGAAATTGCCGACCATAAAACGTGCTCTTTCGCCTTTACATCGGACAAAAGCAAGTCAAAATGCCTGTCCATTACAGAGAACCCATTAAAACCGTTCAGCGAAAGATAGATTTGATAGCGGCAGTAGTATCATTGCCAGGACGAAGATGCCAGCGAACATTTTTGCGAATGGATCGATGTATATAGAGCACAGTGAAAAATATTCGTACAGGCCAAAATGGCAACGTCTGTCTGTTTGTCTATCAACTTGTCAGTTTATTTTTCCTCCGTCTCGTGTTCTGACTTGCTGCAGTCAGCGCTAAGGAAATATTTAGTCGTACGCTGAGTAAATTTATCCACAGACACTGGGGCGGTTGGTCATCAATTTCCATTTTGGTTTTTGGAAAAATCAATGCTGTAGGCTTGAGTGCGAGTTTTTTTTTGTTGCCAGTAATGTAATCAGTTTTTTTCAGAAATTCAAGATTGGATTGGTTGTCAGGCAGACAGAGATTTGTTTGTTGTTTTTCGATACTAAAAACCTGTCGTGAAGTGGATTTGAAAGAGAAAATAATGTCTATTAGTACGATGATGATGAGAGTTGATTTGCTAATGAAAATAAATTTTGTTAGAACAGCCTATATGCTAGGACCAAGTTTTCATTTCTGTCGTGGTTTATTAAATCAATGACAAATGAAATAATGAAGTTAAAAGAGGTATACTAAAAATTTTAGTAACCAATTTTAAGATGCGGCTTAATTTCGTCTTCAGTTAGAATTTCAACTGTGGAACAGGCGATTTACCGCAGTGGATTTGAATTTTTGTAAAAAATTTGAACAATTTAGAGGAATACACACATGTGTAGTGAGACCGGTGTATGAAGGTGTATATTGGTGTATGGAGCGATCGTCTGGTACGAGGAAGCGGAGAGTAGAATCAAAATCAAGGAGCTAAGAAGACTGCAAAGATTAGGTTTGCATTATGGCCGCTTTAAGAACCGCCCTAACGGCTGGGTTGGAAATGGTTCTGGGACTGATTCCTTGGATCGATACCTCTTTAGAAGCGCAGGACTAGTGGCAACCGAGTTCTGGCATGTAGAACGACTCGAATCAGTGGGGTCACAGCGGTATTCTTAAAGGATGCCTCAGAAGATTCGGGCTCGTTGCTGAAGACTCGGACCATTAAGCAAAATAATAGATCTTGGTTGGAATTTCCAGGCCAAGATACCCACAAGAACAGACTGGAAGAAAAAGGGACCTGCCGCCAATGGTGTCGTCTGGATTTACACGAAAGGATAATAGACGGACACAGGAGTTGAATTGGGCGTCTTTGCTACGGATTTAAATCTACACCTGAGGTGCAGTCTGTCGAACCATGCTACTGTCTTTCAGTCTGAACCAAACCAACGACAATTTACGTCGACAGCAGGGTAATTATTCTCGCTCTTGCGTCTTACAGAAGTTTTTGAAAAACTGTTAACGCTTGCCGAGTGGCTCTTAGTAAAAAGGCCACCCACATAGTCCTATCCGGGATATGTGGGTGGCGGGGCATAGTGGGGTCATAGGCAACCAAAAAGCCGATGAATTAGCGAGGAAAGGTTCAGGAGTTAGTAATAGCTCCAGCATCACTGTATCACGGTCAATTGCTAACACCACTAGCAAAACAGATGCTGCCATATGGGCCAAACTAAAGTTCGAATGGGAAAACAGGATGCAGTGCAGGGTAGCCAAGACATAATGGCCATCACTTGATCTAATCTAAAGCAGGAAACTGCTCAAGATCAGCAGACTCTGCTTGAGAGTGACGGTGGGGCCTGTTTCACACGATCAAGGTTCCAATCGTTTCGGTTCGTTTTCGGTTTGTTTTTGGTCGCTGCCGACAAGTGTGAAACGCGGCTTCGGTTTCTATTCGGTGCCTAATAGAAACCGTATAGAACCAAACACTCCCTCGACACGAATAGGTTTCATCAGGTTTCTATAAGGTGTGAATTCGTGTCCAGGGAACAAAAAGCAATCAAGGCGTTCACACTTGCACGGTCTTGTTTCGGCTCTAATGTATTTTTTTAAATTAATAAGCTATCAGTTTGGATTTCTTTATTTGAAATATTTAGACGTTTTACCTAGTTAGTTTAGTCAGTTTTAGTGTGTTTTATTATTACCTCCAATTTTTGAGATTATCCGTCGCATGTGGTTTGGCTGATTTGTGCAGTGCAACCTAAAGTAGTGCTGTGGGACAAAACTGGGACAAAATATATAGATAAATTTAAGACACAGGAAGCATGGAAAAACGATTGTGGACATTTTTGAAGTCTTTTATGAATTTTACCTCACTAGAGACTCAAACTGGCGGCTTAATGCTAGCCACGTAACCGGCAACTCTTTTTACAACCTAGCCTAGAGGAACCCAGTAAATGTCAAAAAAACATGATAATGCAAATCAATTACTTAAACGCGGCATGATCGAGCTGAAGTCACATTGGGTCCTATTCTGAGAATCACCTCACGTGAGATCTCTCGTCACTTGGAAAGTCACGTCACCTACGAATCGGTATTTTGAGAGTCATGTGAAGTGACTCTAGGTGAGGTGATTATGAATTTGTGTTTGAATGGCAATGCCTGAGCGTTTGAAATTTACCATGTAATTGAAATTTTTCAACGCTTGAAATTTACCACGTCCATAGCACACTGACATCGACTGGTTCTTGTTCGATCACCGAAGCTAAGCAGTGTTGGGCGTGGTCAGTACTTAGATGGCGGACGGCTTGAGAACACCGCATGTTGTTGGCGCGCACAAACTTTTCATCCCTTGATATCACAAGTGCGGCTTACTTTAAAGAGGATGAATCTCCATCAGTCCAATATGGCATTCGAATTTTCGCTTGTCTTTCCAATAAGAAAATCGATCGAAAGTTGAAATCCTTCACAGTTTATCCGTCAGGAATAAGCTTTGTATCGGTTTTTCTCTATTGTTAAAATTTTCGCTCGAAAGAATGACGAGATAATGGAGACTTGTAAAAACTTAAAAAGTAAAGCAATCCCACGACAACCCTCGTACGGGTCTAGGGGTTGAAGCTGGTAGAGAGCTTCATTACAATTTTTTTTAAATCATTGTGGATACGAGTGTGGAGTGATTAGTTTCACGACTCACTTTACCCCTGATTTAAATCAGGTACCTAATCAGAGCTAGGTGAACTCAAAGCTTGGTGCGCGGCCCCTCGTCCGAATCTGGATTCGAACCAGGGGCTCTACACGCAAGAAGCCAGTGCTCTACCCACTAGGCTACTCAAGCTTAAAACTTACCTTCACGATTAACTCAGCACCAGCCTTTACTTTGTAAGGCTGGTACTTTGCTGATCAATTTTCGATCGATTTTCTTATTGGAAAAACATTTGCACAATTCAATTTTCAAATTCAAACACCAAATGCAACTTTTTAGCTCGAAAAAAATGAGCTGCAGATACTAAATTGGCATGAAATTATTGTAGATATGTGTCAATGCAATCTGCGTTTTCAAAGCGAAAGCTACAAAAACAACCAATCAAACATAAAACACCTAAAAAATTAACACACAACAACAAAATCACAAACATACATTATCTTCAAACTATGATTTTTTTTTACTTTTTTATGATTCATGATCCAAACTTCGTCAAAGTCCTTCTTTTTTTCAAAATATCAATTTATATCACTTCTGACCACAGTCACTTGATATTATCAAGTGATTGAAAATCTCACTTCACGTGACGCTCGTCACTTGTGACTCTCGGAATACAGATCGACAGATCGAAAATGTCACATGAGATGAGATTAAGTCACCTCACGTGACTCTCAGAATACAAATTCAAGAGAGTCACTTCATTCGTCACGTGAGGTGACTCTCAGAATAGGGCCCATTATCCTCGAAGATTGGTTCGATCAACTGGCGGAGAAATTCAAATTAACGAACATCTTTTTGAAGCACATGAGTACCACTGAACAACAAGTTTGAAACGGTGCAAACTATATGGACAGCAATGACACCTCATAACATAAAGTACAGGATTTATGTTAGCAACAGCCACAGCCTTCTCAGCCACAAGGGGTACTGTAAAAAAAATTCGCCACGTCAACAAAAGATAATTTATTACGTTGCCATTCAGCAATGCACCTGAAAGTTGACTCCCAAAACTGATCTGCCCGGTGGTTTGATGTTCATTTTCAGCTGATTTGATTTGATGTGACAGGTTTTCTTAATCGTGCAGTAAATCCATCTGCCACTTATTGTTTGTCTGAAAATAAACATAAGCCAAGTGATGTTTACATTCGGCTGGTAACTGACAGGAAGCAACCAACTATGTACCGGTGATCAGGGGCAAACACTTAAACTGCACGTTGCTACAGACCAACTATCCGTCCAAGGCTCCAAAACAAGTCACAGGATCAATCTCGAAATTTACGAGCTTCACAGTCAGCATCGGTAGTGAAAATGGAAAAGTTCAAACATAAGGCAGAAGATAAATGAAATGTAGTTTTTCGTAACTTTCTACTACCATTATGAAAGTGAGTGGTGGGCTGGCGTGGAAATAGTCTCACAGCATGAGAAAACTTATTTATATATAATAAATACAAAGATGAGAATTGCCGCTAGGAATCAAAAATCAAAGAGGGTAGGCTATTATAATTGTTGGTAGAACAATTTTTTGTACATTGGAAGAAATCCTCATTTGAATGTTTGCGCTGATGAGAGTAAAGCGTGGTTATCGTTAATTTTTTGAGTTGGAGTTTTGAAAGTCAAAGTTCGCTTAGCGGCTCAAAATAGGCATTTGTCGAGAAGTGCCCACGGCCCGTCTTTGGAGAGCTATTACACGACCAATAAAAGCCGCAGCCTAACATCTTCTTGTGGTCGAAAGAGTAACTAGATACCTGCTTGAAAATTCATGCATATGACTGCAGAATATTTATTGCTACGACTTATTCGAGTATTATTCCTGATTTAACTCTTCCTACTCACAGCTAGATTACATCAAACCCTGCATCGAAAAAAAGCTAGAGAAGTTCAACTTTTCTGCGGCAGCCACCGGTCTCTTTATGTAATTTCTGTGAGTTTTGCTTAAACTTGGATATTTATTTGGGTACAAACCGCAAAATAATAGTGATTTTTTGAGTGTTTTCCGTGAAAAATATTGGAAAAATTGTAATTTTCTGTACTTTATTTTGCTGGTTTGCCAAACTGATTTACTGGAGGCTGTAAAATTTAGTAGTGAAAATTTCAAAAGTTTTAAAAACAGTTCAATGTATATTTGTTTGTTTATCTAAAAACTAGTGCACATTCTACCTAAAATGCTTCAATACGTAGTTTTACACAAGAAAGTTGAAAAAAAAACACAAAATTTAGTCACGTTTTTTAAAACATGAACGATTAATTCTATTTTTTCGCCATATAATGTTTCATCATCTCTGAAGAAGAATGACCCAATGGTGATTTGGACAAACAGTCACTTTCTTCTGCTGCAGTGATATTTTGTGAATTATGCAACAACTATCGGTGCCCCAATAGCGATAAATTTCTCTAGTGACGGCGCCTGAGAGTGTGATATGAGTCCCGTCGTTGATCAGAATTCGTTCCCAAAAATCTAGCTCAGCTTCAACCATTCTAATGACACTACTTCCGCTAGCCAATATCTTCCAAATTCTTTTCAAAGTGGTCCCACTGATGTTTAATTGCCTTTAGATTTCCATCTACACTCTATGTAACAGCTCCAATATTTTCATTGGAACATCGTGGACGCAGCCTAGCGAGACTCGTTTTATTATATATTTTATCAAGAAACCACTCCAAAACACTACTTTTTTACAATGAGCATTTTATTGTTACTTTACTACTAACTGTTTACAAACCGTGCTCTTTACACAATTTGATAATAACTCGTCGACGATCTGGGAACTGGGGGCCAAATCATGCGTCGTGGTCTATTTTTTGCACATTTCAACTATGGTAAGCATAATGAATAAAATTAGGGCTACATTAATCCCATAGGACAAATTTTTATGGGTTTGAAGTTCATTTATTCTTTGTAGATTATTTATGTTGTCTGGGTTGATTATGTCTAATGTAATTTTATCTGAACAGTTTTAAGCTTGTTTATCTGTTGGAAAATAAAAACGATCTTCAACCGTTTTTTTGGTGTTCGAAAAGTAATGATCCCAAATTTATATTGAACAATTATTAAACTGCACTAGTACATTTCCTGTTAATTTCAAATTTTTGGCACCACAGTTTTGATTTAAACTTTAACAGCGATCATTATATTTTTTAAGATAACTGTAAACTTATAAAAAAACATAAATTTAGAAATTGTACAGCTAACATTCTTACATTCATTAAACATTCATTTTTAAGCCCAAACGGCATACGAACATAGGCGCGCCGTAGGGGGGGGCCAGGGGGGCCGGGACCCCCCCAGACCCTAGGTTGGCCCCTCCCAGAATAATAAATATTGCCAACAGCAGACACTTAAGTTTTCGCCTCTTTGGTTTTTGTGGTTACAGCAAGAGTTGTGTAGTGCAGTAGTGTAAGCCTATAGCGTAGTGTGACTTAAAACATAGAGACTATGTTATTTGTGGTATTAATTACGATGTTATGGGACTTATCTCAAGAAATGGACGGCAACATTTAATTTCGACAAGTTATACGTTAAGAAAAAGACGAAAAACACCTCGCCAATTATCCTTTATTTATTAAGATTATCTGTTCATTCCTACTAGGCAATATACAGGTATTTAGATAAAAACACTTTTATAAACTGGCGTTTTCTGCAATAACGTTTTTCACAAAACATTGTCTGAGTCTTAAAATGGTGGGCAATAAGGTAATTACCGTAGAATATAATTTTCGAAGTCATTTGGAGAATAAAAATGGCATCCCTGTCACTTTTATGCTATCTATTCAAGACAATGTTGTTTATTGCGAGCGATTTTCGCTGCGCTTACTCTTTTTTTATGGGATTATATACAATTAGCACATTCATACCTAACATTAAGCAAAACAAGCACAGTCTCATTGCATATTTGACAGCATGTTTCTTTGACTTTTGCGTATGACAAAGTGTACTTATTTGGTTTGAGTCAAAAAGTCCATACTTAATAGCTCGGAAAGTCCAATAACCTTTTTACACCACCACAACAAAGTCTATACCAAATTTGCATTCCGTTAAAATAACTTACACTATAACTTTGGTTTTGATCCGTTGAAAGCGTTGGAAGTTATAAGAAAAAAACGGTATTTAGAGTTACCTCCCGCGATTATGTTAAAATTTAATATTACCGACTTCCAGGACAAAAATGAATCAAATTGTTTACGATGGCAGTGCGGACCTAACACTATAGCCAAAACTCTGACCTACTTGGTTTACACTCAGGTTAAGTGTGTGTAAATTTCATTATAATTTGATAACTGCATCGGCCTATCATATTCATTAAACTTTTGTCAAACCTTTATCTACTCAAGACCAATATATTCTGTGAATTTTATCTGGTCGCAAGATACCGTAAACGCAAGTTCCAGGTGCTAAAAATATAAATAATTCGGTGAAGGGTTACGATTTTTGTGCGATCGGGAATTTTAGAAGTTTAGATTCGGCTGCTGCATTGAATTTTATTCTAAAAACCAAAAAAATACCAGAGAGTCAATGGTGCGAAAGATTTGTGTTTACGTGCTTATGGTTGCTACAAGGTTGCCCAGACATTATTTAAAAACGACAGAAGCTTATTTTTTTATGCCCATTGATGAGTGTTGTAAATTTCGTGATAATCTGATGACGCGCTGTGAAGTTATCACAGTGCGACCAAACTTCGCGGTCCGGATAAATTATCCGGATAGTAAAATTCACGTACAATGTGTTCAAGGACATATTGCAAACAATAATAAAAAGTTTACGATAATAAAACTCTAATAGTGCTTGGAAGACAGTAAATGATATGGTTCTTGAACAGTCTTGGAATATTGTCAAGATGAATCTAAATTATTTGGAAAAGATTTTCGACCTTACGATGTATCGCAGTCGCCAAGGACTTGATTTTAGGGGACATGATAAAAGTGGACTGATATCCACTATGGCAGACGAAGCAAGGGTCCACAAAAAAGAAAAACTCTCCGTGGTTGTCAGATTTGTTAAAGAGCTAGCAGTCGAAGAAAGGTTCTTACGCTTTGTGGACTGTTCAGGAACTAGAAAAGCCTCGTATTTAGCAGATATAATTTTGAGCCTGTTAGAGGGCTGTTGTTGGACAGTTTTATGATTGTGCTACTGTTATGTCAGGACAAAAAGGTGGTGTACAAACCTAAATTAAGATGAAACACCCTGCAGCCACATTTGTATACTGTCTAGCTCATAAAATTATCCTTGCTTTAATGGATACATTTTTCACAATCGAAACATGAACACCCTTTTTCAATGCCATCGAATTCCTTTATCTACACTTTTCGAAGCCATCACAGCACCAATTGTTGAAGCAGCTTGAAGAGGCAGTTGGTCTAAATACAAGGCGTGAAATGAGAAGTTTAAGCTCGACTCGTTAGTCAATGAGATTTCACAATTGCAAATGGGACTAATATGGGACTATAAAAGAAGCTTTAGAAAAAGAAATCAATGAAGGAAAATACAACGACTCAGTTTATGCATTGGGGATCTTTCATTCAATCAGGAATCCTAAGTTTGTAGTAAATCTTTTCATCTTTCACAATGTTGTTTCTGTAACGAACATGTTAAGTACACATTTCCATGCTAAAAATGCAATTCTTTGGGATGGGATGGATCTTGTGAATGGAACAGTTAAAACACTACTAAGTAAGCGAGAAAAATGTTATGTAGTTTGGGAAAAAATTGAATCATTCGCAGAGAAGCACTGTCTGGATCTCACATTTTCCAGAGGATCACGAAAACGGAAAACAGCAAAAAGCACTAGTTTGAAAGGTTTTGATATTTCATCTAGCCTCGGACACGCAGTTAGGGCTACGAAGATATCTCTGCAAACCAAATGGCTCGAAAAGAGTAAGTTACAGTACTCTACATCCTAGCAAATTATTTATGCTTTTTCTAGATTTTCTAGGTAACAAAAATTTGCAGCAAGAGATCAATTTCTTCCTTGTTCTTCAAAGATATTTTGAAATATCCTCTTCTTCAAGTATAAATTGAAATATATTTAGCTTCTAAACGAAAAAGTAGTATTATATTTCTAATAATTTCCGTTTTATTCCCGTGTAATTCATGCAAGCGTTCATTTCGTAGCGGTCATAGATAATCCATGTGTAGTTCATACCTATCATTCACATCATATGCATGTGGTAATAGCTCATACGTTTTCACAGACACGAAGTTTATTTGATAATGCAATATGCATTAGCAAATAACAAAGCATAAATTAACAAACATAATGTATTACTAAATTGTATAAGTTGCATGAACAGTACGTGTACCTTACGGAAGACAAAGTCATCGCATGTTAGAACCTTTCAGTCCCTGGCCCCTGCCAGATTTTAGTCCACGGCACGCCTATGCATACGAATAAACTCACAAAGCCCGTAGGGAATCACAAAAGCTTTCTTCTCCGATATTCTTCTTTTACCAAAATTTGGTAGTAACCCTTAGCAAGGTTCAGGATTGTGCCCCAGTTTGTCGAGTGTTGAATCAATGTTGGGTAGTGGAAATTTCTCATTAATAGTGTAATTTCCTAAAATCTACTACCAACCTAAATTCTCTATCGCCAGAGTTATCATTCTTTTTTGGTATGACTATCAATGGGCTTGAATATTTCGAGTAGCTTTTTCGAATTATTCCTTGTTTTTTCGTATAGGAAATTTATTTCCCGGCCTCTTCTTCGTGCTTTGACGGGTATCTGTAAAGTTTGGAGTTGATTTGCTGGTCCGTCGTAGTTGGGATGCTTGAGGTACTCGTAACGGTGTCCCCATTTTTTTTAGAAAATAGTTTCAAATCTATTTACTATCTTCTTAATCTCTTGATACTCTTCCGAGTTTAAATGCGACAGTTTTAAGTCTTTAAAGCAGTCAACATTAACTTGCTCGAATGCACACATATCATGAATTTGATATACAATAGTTTGTTCAGAAAGGATATTTTTTCGCCATCAACAGTAACTATCCTCTTCTCGAGATCAATGACTGTCCCCAGTTTGTCTAACAAATCTATTCCTACTATTAAGTCATATTTTCTAATCTGTAAATCTTTAACCTTCCATTTAATTTTAGCTTCTGGCGGTGCTTTAAACTTCGCCGGTGCATGTGTGTGCACTTGGCAAGATACGTAATCTCGGACCATTATAGTACTAAAGTATAAGGGTTTGATATTTTGATTTTGTGAAAATTTTCAATATTTACTAATCGATTAACGCAATGTATGTTTATTCACTCAGAAAAAAATCGTTGTATAAGTAAAAAAATAGATATGAATCAAATATTTTCAAATATGATTTGGCGTCATATAGGTTTCTTTTTAATTCAAATAATCTGCATTAATTTCAATAACGCTGTATCAAAGTGGTCTTCTTTAGCACAAAATGTTTTGTTGTACATTCTATGATGAAAATTCTGATATTAAAATAACATTTGTATAATACAGTGGAATCAGCTTATTTAATTCAAATAAGATTCGTTTTTTATTTGAAAGTGTTTAAACTTTTGATTTAAATTTGATTATATTAAATTTTAAGTAGTGCAATTTTTCTGAGTGTTGTTAAATTCTATTAGAAGTAATTCATCCGAGGCTAATTGATAAAAAATGAAAAATTTTGTTTATCGATGATTAATATTATTGGATTCACAATGTCCGACATTTTGTATGCTATTATCTGTACAATTTTCACTGTTTTCAGAGCTAAATATCTTTCTAGTTTAAGCCTGAACATTATCTTTTTCCATTGGGGTAGTTCGGTCATGTTGCAGTCTCCTAGTGTTAGAGCTCTGTCTAAAATTATCGTAACGTTTCTGTCCATTGTTATAGTTATTGTAAGAGTTATCATTCCTATCATGAAATTGTTTTTTTCTATATCGATTTGAATTGTTGTGATTTGGTCGTCTGTTATGCCCGCATTTGTTATAATTGTTTCGTCTGTGTTGGTTTAAGTAGTCTTAAATAGAGCATTAATTTTCAAAATGGTACGTCTTCAATTCCCTAGCTATTTATGCAGTATCATATGTAGCTTCCTAAACGACCGCTATTTTTATGTTTCGATTGGCGATGCAAAATCTTCCCAATTTCTAGTTACAGCAAGTGTTCCCCAAGGTTCAGTATTCAGCCCAATCTTGTACAATATTTTCACTAGCGACATTCCTTCATCTGAGAGCTGCAAACTTTTTTTGTTTTCTGACGATACAGTCTTGGCTGCTACCTCTGTCGACCCCAGTGAAATTTCAAGTCTTCTCGAACGTGGTTTTTCGTCTCTCAACGAATATTTCAACAAATAAAAAATTTAAATAAATTCCTCAAAACCCAGGCATTCTTTTTCACTAGAAGACGCAAATCTTGTTTCCTTCCTGCTACAAATATAAACCTCGATGGGCAAAGCATATGCTGGAATACTGAGAACATTAAATATCTGGGTATAGTTCTCAACAGAACACTGACATTTAAAGATAACGCTACAGCTACTGTTCGTTAATGCGATAATCTGATCAAATTATACTATCCCATAATAAATCCTCCTTCACAGCTCTCCATAAAAACAAACTTCTAATTTTCAAAACTATTTTTCAACCGACCATTCTTAACGGGTGCGTAGTATGGTGAAGTTGTGCACGTACCCATATATTGAAGCTGCAGACAAAGCAAAATAAAGTTATGAAAATGATGCTAAACTTGCCCTACTATTTCTCTACGAATCGACTTCACAAGCAACACCATGTGCGTACAGTGAAGGATGCAATTCATCGAAGAACTAAAAATTATGTTAAATTTTGTTCAAATTGTGATAATAGTTTAGTCAAATCATTAGTTGTTGCGACATCAATGTCATCTTGAGTACATCTAACAATTGTATGTTATTCGTATTATTATTATAAAATTTTTTTGTTCAATCTATTTGGCACTCGAGTGTGATTATGTAAGATAGTTAAGTTGCTTAGTTTTTAAATACTAGTTTCAATTATTAGCTTAAGCCAATCACAAATAGGGTTTTCTTCGCCTTTTCCCTATGAAAAAGTATAGTTTCTAACAATAATTACTCCATTCTATAGTTCACAATTTTATATTTAAGTTGCATGGATAAAACATGAATCTGATCTCTTATAAGAATAATTAAGTTACAATATTGTTTGTAAATGATGTGTTTTTCGGCAAAAGCAAAGTGATCTTATCTTATCTTACTGAATGATGTTTCCTGTACTCAGGCCGAATACAAGTGTTCTCAAAACGTTTGCTTCGGTTGACATATATTACGTCGGATATATTTTGGAGCTCATAGATTTTGTCTGAAAGGATGCCTTGCGTCATTTGCTTCGCAGTATTAGTTAAAAGTGAATGGACATTGCGTAAATTTATAAATAAATTGTCACTATAATACATTATGAGCTCAACGCTTTTAATCTTAATTTTCTGTATTTCTAAAACTAATTCACTTACTGTGCTGACACGGAGGCTGCTGATTTTTCTGCATATATCGGCTGGTTTAGTATCTGGTCTAAATCGTAGTTTCAATGTTTCCTTGATGAGCTTCCAGCTATCACATTCTGCCACGTTAATTACTGCACCCCTGGCCTCGCCGTGAATTTTTCCATAAAAAAATAGTTTTGGTGGCCATTTTTGTTGTTGTCTCGTCTGTAAGTTCATTTAGATAAAACTCAATACTGGAAATAGATGAGTAAATGGACACATCACCGGATCCTGTGAAATTGGTCATCTGTCGGACTTCTCTCCATATGCGTTCCTTTCGATCATAACTTTCGTTGGCCAGTTGTTGGATAGCCATTGTTGAATGACTGAACTGTTCGCTCTTGACTCATTCAGCCATCAGCTGGTGTACTGCTGTAGCCAAACGATCGATTTCAACCTCTCGCACCCGAAGCTAATTTTCTAGCTCCTACACTTTCTGCTCCATTGAACTGTCCGTGAAATAAAGTCTGTTCAGATTAAAACACCTTTCCATCATTTGTTTTCTTTGTTTGGAGGCACTTTTATCGGCTACTTTCTTATGTTTTTAGCTCGTCAACCAGTCTCAGCTGACATGTTTAAGAAGACATTAAGACTTAAGTCCATCCAAAACAAATTACTTTTAATCGATTTCTTCGCAATATTCCCGATTATATAAATTGGCACTGAACGATTTAGTCTTCTCGACTTAATCACTTGTCTAATATATTGTTTTTATTTTTTGTAGCTTGTCTTCGCGACGAAACTGTAGGTAACTTAGTACTTCTGCGTTTTGTTTGTTTGTCTTTGCGACGAAACAACAATGTCTTAAGCTATTGTTTTAAGAATGTCTTCGAAACGAAGCTTAAAACAATCCTACCGTCGACTGCGCCAGATTCGTATTATTATATATTTTATCAAGAAACAACGCCAAAACACTACTTTTTCACAATGAATAATTTATTCTCACTTTAATATTAACTGTTTAGAAAACCGTATTCCTTGCACAATGTGGTAACAATTCGACCACGATCTGGGAACTGGGGGCGAAGTCATGTGTCGTACAACTTTTTGTGGTTTATTTTTGCCAGCGTTGCCAGATTTTTTTTGCCAAGTCTGGAGTTTGGAACTTTTTGAGTGAAAAAAGCGGATTCTTTCGTCGAAAGCGGGACATAGTAAAAAACGTATATAATCAGAAGTTTTTAAATATTTTTCTTTTTAATTGAGTTCAAATTGCGTTTACGTGACAATAGATAGCAAAAATAGCCATAGAAAATGTATTTTAATAAAAATATGATATTTTAAATCAGATTTACCCTACTGTCAAATAGTTAAGTCTTATTCGTCTTATGAATAAAATAAAAAAAAAAACAGAAATCAAAATCAAAAAAGTTTTATTCATCAGAAAACTATCTCGTTTCAAACAAATTGCAACTTACAATAAGAGAATAATTATTTGTAAGAATTACTTATTCATGATATTTCTGTGAAGATTAAATTTATTTTAAAGTTTCCTTTTTCTCCTTAATAAAGATGAAGAACTCTTCACAGGATAGCTGTAGATTAAACTGGATGAGTAATTCTGCTTTCATTAAATTTACGGAGCACATATTTCTGTCATCCGACCATTTTAAAATCATCTGGGAAAAAACGCGTTCAGGAAAGCAGTTTGATGTTGGGATACTTAATATGAAAGACACTAGTTTAAACATATTCCTGGTATCTTTTTTTGGAAACTGTTGAAAGAGCTGGTGCCATTTCTATGCGATGGTGGCAGTGGTGTCTTTGCAATTTCCCACTAATACGTCCAAGGATGATTTCAACAAGTTAAATTCTTCATATAAGCTATCTAGCGAAATATCGCCTGTCAATTTTATTAAAGATACAGCGTTTTCAATCATGTCAAAACTAACTTCACTTTCCAGGTTTATGAATTTAAGTCTAGAAAAAATTATTACGTTTGTCTACATATTGTTGGCAATTTGTGTAAAAAATTTTGAAGTCTTCGATGGCTTTGGTCCGTTCAGATACAACCAATTTATTTAAAATCTCTTTCGTCTGGATCCTTTAGCCTTTGAGTCAGCCTTGAGCGAAAGAGGCATAATGACTCATGCATTTCTGTTATGGCAATATAATTTCCCTGAGACTCTTTCATTAATGTGCCAAAAGCACTCATCACATTATGAACTAAATGCAAGTAGGCTAGAGTTTTTGTTTCCTCTGCTCCAGAGAAAAAATCTTTTCAATGGCTTTCGCACATGATTTTCGCTTATCAAAGTAGCTTTTCAAAGCAGGCCAAACCATGATTACTCTCTCAACAGCAGGACAGAGCGACAGAAATCTTGTATTTACGTGGCGTAATAATTCGACCCACTCCATTTCCGTAGTTTCAAATATCTCCATCAATTCCGCACGACGTTTAGCTGAATGTGAAAAAAGTATATTTTTAAGATGATAGCTTCTACATCGATGTCTATTCTATCACATGCAAATTTGCTCATGTTATGCAAGATGTGAACTGAACAGTTAGCTTTTAATATTTTTTCATTTTGGGCAACGAGATTCATGAAAACAGAATGATTTGAACCAAAGTTTACATTTGCATTGTCAGCACCATATGATGTTACTTGCGATAATTTTAAGTTGTTTATCCAATGCTTCACAAAGTACCTTCGTTATTTTACCTTCGGCAGTTTCGTCATTACTCTCCACAAAATTTATTAATTTGTTTTGTATTCCTTTGTCCAAACTGAAATATCGTACACATATTGGAAACATTTTCTGGTTTCCTTTATTGTTGGCATCCGTAGAAATCGAAAAAAATAAATCTTCTTTTAAATTTTGAATTACGTCCTTCAAAGCTTCTTTTGCCAATACTTCACAAACTATTGCTTCACTCTTTGTCCTACCACATTTAACATTCTTAGCTATCTTAGAATCGTACATGAGAGGTAATAACTTTTGAAAACAATCCATACTACTGTAGCTTAACGAATGTTTAACGGTGTGATATATAGAAGTAATTTCTGCGGCTGACGTTTTGTACATAATGTCATCGCGATCACGATCAGATGTGGAAGTACCTGGTGCCTGGAAATAGCTAGTTATGTTTCTAGCAGCGTGAGAACTCGTGATCTTTGAGTGACTACTTGTTTTTGAATGCTTCACTACGTCGTTTAATCCAAGATGAGAAATAGTAAACTCTTTTTTACACAGTTTACAGTAAGCTTTATACGCATCCAACGTCACAATACACAACCAATTATAATCATTCTGCCAATTTTTACTGTATTTCGTAAGGCGATGTTTTCCTAGTTTGACTTTCTTCTTGGGTGCAATGTTTTCCGGTTCCAAGCAATCCGAAACATCACTTTCGATTTTATTCATCTTTAAACGATACTAATAAGTAAACTCCAGTAATTTATGAACAAAAACACGTAAAAAACTTAAACTTATGTTTGCTTAATGTAATTAAACTAAATTACACACGCAATGCAACTCACTACTTCCTCGCTGCTTTCCATGCACTAAAAAAACGGTATTCGTTATTTCTTCGTACGTAATCGTACGTTCTCGCGAAATAGAAATTTATAAACAACTGGAAATAAGAAAAGAGCGAAAGAGAAAGAGAAGATGTCGCGATCACACGCACCGATTGCGTGACGCAACCCTCTCTCTCCCACGCGCTTATCTTTATTACGCGCCGGGCGGGCGGCCAGTCCACACTTGTCTGTGCCAGCCGCCCGCGCTTCCTAAGCACGCTGCACGCACGGTCAAGTTATCCCCGAAAAGCGGGACTGAGCCTGTCCCGCGCGAGACATTTCATTTTGATTAAAAAATCGGGACGTCCCGCCAAAATCGGGACGTCTGGCAACGCTGATTTTTGCTGACTCCGCGGCTGAGTTTCCATGGGAATGGAATTTTGCATTGAAGATGCGAATGTTGTCCCAGGCGGAGTCAAGTGTCATTTTACCATGCAATTTTGCTGTCGTGTACTTGAATAGCGTGATGTTACTGATTTGCTAACCACTCGTACTAAAAAAATTGAGGTTAAATGATGAATTGTGTCAGTTTTGGGTACAGAACGGCCACCAAATTTTCGCCGGCTGACGCAACTGAGCAATTATCTTGAATGCAAAGCGAAACCATTTCTGCACATTCTTTTGGTGTAAATTGCACTGACTAGATGTTTTCAAAACGTGTTTGTTGACGCCAATCAGTTAAGAACTGTGCAATAGTTCCAGTGACCAGATAGAAATGCAGTTTATCACTTTTTCTTTCTTTATTTTTGAGCAAACATGCTGCATTTAATCTTGAAACTCCGGAGTTGACACTATGCTTGGAAATTATTGTCAAGAAAAAAACGCTATCGTTTTGAAAAATCAAGTCTGTAATTTAATAAAAATAGTTTGTGTTTAAATGAAGAAATTAAACATAAAACAATTAATTTGTAATGCAAACCTCTTTCACTTTCTATAGTTTTCTACCAACGAAAAATCTAAAAACTAAATTAGTTTGTCGAGTGTTCAAAGATGAAATGACACTGGCTATTACTGAGCTTTTTGAACCAATAATGTGTTAAGCCAAAAAATTGAAACAGAAGAATATCATCACTGAACCAAACAATTAAAGTGTAAATCATGTTTTTCAACAAAACTTAATATCAATGGAATCTAGAGATTTATCGATATTTCACGGAAATTTCCATAAAATAAGAAGGACGATATCATTTTCCATTTGCCCTAACGAGATATCTATACATTATCCAATTTGTTCTCATAACTCACAACATTCTCCTATTCGATGAAATTTTTCCGTCCGCCAGAACCTCCTTTACACCCATCCATATTCGTGATAGGCCATTTTCTACTCTAAAAATTTTTTACTGCCATCAGTAAAACATTTGTATGTGTAAGTTTGTGTATTTCAGAAAATACATCATCGATTGACATGAATCTCTTCGCCATGAAAATATTCTCCTTTACCAGTAATCCGTGGCAAGGAACGAAAATATTTTTCTTCCTCGCCTATACTTACATATTTTTATTATTTCCCTACCAACTTTCAATAAATTGCGAGTGCCGGGTGAATTCCAAAGTGTACAGAATCGAATTTTTATTGGAAGATTCTTCGGATATTGTTATTATATAAAACGAAGGTCACAGTTGCTTGCGTAATGTGCATGTGTGCGAAGTGGAAAAAATGATGAAAAGTGAATCAAATATTCAAGTGGTTATCCATCTTAATACGTTCAACTGTCAAAAAATTACCGTTCAATAAAACGAATATCTTCAGTCATACCTCTAAGCTACAAAAGTAACATTCGCTGATGGGGCTTAAATAAAGGGCTCAAATTTAATTCAGGATCAATGTTAACGACACTGGGGTTGGGAGAAGTGAGGCGAGAAATGAATTTGTTCAAGTGAACCTTAAAGTGTCGATTTAATTCGCTCGGAGGCAATTAAATTTTTCTTGTATCTTTGGAATTTTACTCTCGATTTTTCATCGAGAGTAAAATGAAACATTAAAAGTATCTCGAGAGTATGGTTTGAGTAATGATCTTGTTTACAAGGAAAACTTTGAATGTTGCCTAAAGTGATTTTTGTTTTTCCTTTGTAACAAACAAACAACTCAGTTTGAACTTTACAGCGTGCATCCAGGGACAAATGTCTCCATAAATCTTCATCTATATGCCATGTAATACAAAAGTTGTAAAATTGTTCAGTTTTCTCACTGTTTAACCTATACCATTGACTTCGAGGAAAAGTTCAATAAATTTTCCAAACTTAAATTTCTTGTTTGTTGGCTCACTTCAGTTTTCTCTGTTATTATCGTTACAGGATATGACATGTGGTGGTGTTGTGACATTTTGGATATTATTGATTTTAGTTTTTGGTTTGAAAACTGATTTAATAAACGGTCGACCGGATGAACTGCATATCGGTGGTATATTTCCATTAGCCGGCAAGGGTGGATGGCAAGGCGGTCAAGCATGTATGCCAGCAGCAAAACTGGCATTGGATGATGTCAACAAAGAGGATAATTTATTGCCTGGATTCAAGCTCATATTGCATAGTAATGATAGTGAGGTGAGTAATTGTGGATTACTAAATAATCAAATGAAATACAATAGTACTTTGAAATCAATGAAGTAGTCTTCATGAAAAATAGATAACGATTACAGTAATTAGTATATATTGCTTTGGTTTTGAGTTAGATATCATGCCATAAATATTTTGGAGGTGTAAAATAGCCAATAATGTTTGATAAGAAGATTGAATTTCACGCCAATAATATCTTAGTTCAAAACTCGTAACTGAATGTTCTGATGAATATTTTGATAAATGATACCATAGATTGATTGATTGATGATTATCCGAAAAGACCATAGACGATGATAATATTTTACTTGAAAACTCAAAACACTGCACTTGGAATTCCCATAAAATTTCAATTTAAAGCTACGTCGTTTCAAACCTTTTACTTCAAAAATTCAAATTCAATAAACAATAAATTTAAGCTAAATTTATCCCCACTCTCTTCACTATCTTAACATCAAATTCCGATTTCTCATTAAACTTCTCATATTGCATATACTCCGGAATTGAAAATTTCTAAATTATATTTACCTTTGAAAGTTTCTAGTCTACTTCTCCACTATATTTGTTCAAGAAGTTAACTAAAATTCTGGAATTAATCCAACAAGTACGTCTCTTGACCCTGGATGCTGTTGTTCATTCATATCGAAGGTAATCAAAGTCAAAGTTAAAGAGTGCAAGAATGGAAACCAAGCGAAACTTACTAACACCATTTCCACCGGAACGAAACAATCGACGTAAGAGCAAACTTTGTCTTTTAGCATTTGTGCTGCGAAATTTTCTTTGTAGTATTAGTTTAAGATGATTTGAAAGATTCAGTTGATTTCGGGAGCAAACAGAAGTCTGAATAGATAAAATCATTATCAAAATCATGTCGAATATTTTTCTGGTTGATTTTCCGATGTAGCGAGAATCGGTCTGGAATGAATAGATTCTACCTCTTTCCAAATTTTTGGTTTTATCTTCAATCGATGGCTCGAGCTAGAACCGAACTAACGTATTTCTGCTATCGATATTGTGGTACACGTTTAATTTTCCATTCAATTGAGTTTTGATTGAGAAAATCATCGACAGTCTCAAGTTACTTCGTCATTCAATACGATTGTGGAACAATCGAATTTTAGAATGTTGAAGGCAATAACGTTCGAAACACTTTTGATACTGACATTCTGTGGAAATTGAAAAGGAATTCTGATGGCGATTGATATTTCATATATAATAGTATGAAGTAGGTTTGTATGATAGTATATAGTATAAAATATGAACAAGTTCTACGTGAATGAAATCTCAAACCAGAGAGGTTTTACTAAAATTCAGAATCTGATTTATTTGAAATGTTTGTACTTGAGGTAATTGGCTGAGTATAGATATGATTTTTTGACATAAATATGTTTTTGTCTGCTTTTGAAATGCGGTTTGTATATTGAGGGCCTACAAGGTCCGATAATTTCGAAGAGTATTTGAGTAAGCGAAGAGTATTTGAGTAGCCTGTGAAATATCTGCGCCCAGTGTGGGCTGTTCTTAGTATAGTTTCAATATAATTTGCTTGATCATATTTTATTATCGCATTCAGGGTTATGGACGATTTTGAATCAGATATAAATATTTTGAAAAGAAAAAGTGATTGAATTGATGTTTTGCAACTCTCTTCTCTGAATATCTCTCCAATAAAATTCTGTAGTAGATAGAATGCATAATCTAAAAATTCAGAGTGAAAGTGCATCGTTTTAGGCTAAGATATGTTCTCTAGATAAGCAGGCAGATTCTGTTCGGCTGATTTGGCAGAAGATATTTTTCTTAGTCGCAACTGGTATATCTATTGACACATTTTGGATAACTACAGGTAGATTCATTGTGAGGTTTGGTTTTTAATCTCAAATAAAAGGCATAAAGTTTTGTTGTTGTTTGTATTCTAAAATTTTTATTGTGAGTCAAAAGAACAATCTATGACATTTATTTTTTAAAGATTATCTCATTTGAATGTTGACCGCGAATCAGCTCAATGGAAATCCGCTGTTTTATCGTGAAATTTTGTTCAGTGATGAGGTGCATTTTTGGCTCAATAGATACGTCAAAAAGCAGAATTGCCTTATTTGGGCTGATGAATAACCTGAATACCTTCAACAGCTACCACTACAGCCACAGAAATGCACAGTTTGGTGTGGGCTATGGACCGGTGGAATCATCGGTCCATATTTCTTTTAAAATGAGTCCAGTCAGAACGTAACCGTCAATGGAGTCCGCTATCGCACCATGATAAGGGATTTTTTGCTACCTGAAATTGATGCCCGTGGTATCGGTGAACTTTGGTTTCAACAAGACGGGGCTCCTTTGCATACAGCGAGAGAAATAATGGACTTATTGAGAAATCATTTTGGTGAGAACCTGATTTCACGTTTTGGACCAGTAAATTGGCCGCCTAGATCGTGTCGTATCGCACCTTTGGATTATTTGCATTGGGGTTTCACAAAATCTCTGGTCTTCAAGGATAAGTTAGCTTCAATCGACGCTTTGGAAGCCAACATTACTCGTGTCATTCGTGAGATACCGGTTGCTATTGGAAATTGGACCCTCAGGATCGACCATTTACGGCGTAGTCGCGGTCAACATTCAAATGAGATAATCTTTAAAAAGTAAATGTCGTAGATTTTTCTTCCGACTCACAATAAAATTTTTACTATATAATTCAACTTTATGCCTTTTATTTGAGATTAGAAACCAAACCTCATGTTGTACCTGTACCTGTACATGTTGTTGCTGCCCATTTTCAGTGTTCTTTGAGCACATAACTATTTTACATATCTTCAGCATATTTCGGAAACATATATAATCTTGCGTGTGAGGCAGTTTTACGCAGCTGCAACCAGGATAGAAAATTTAGCCCAGCACATCATCGTCCACGTGACGTGGGGAACCGGCTAGTCATTGGTGTCGTATTCTTTTAGCGGACCAATTGTGGTATTAACTGCGCCACAGTTGTTACATAAAAAAAGAGGGGGAAAAGATGAAACAGAGACATAAAGAAATGACCACAAACAGATAGGTCTAGTAAAATAAATACCAATGAAAGGATAAGTACCAAATGAAAATCCAAGAAACTAATGAAACTGGAAACTATAATAATAAAAAATAACCTGTACATTTTTAACTTAACTTCAAGTTCAGTTTGACGATTCTACTCTTTTAGTTCGCTTGATTTTATTGTATTTTCTTATTAGAATTCCTTTTTACATACTGACGGTAATACAAAGCTTATACAGCTGTTCGTTGAAAAATGAACTTCCATACTCCAAAAAAATTTCTGGCTACTGTTTGATGATGTAATGTTCAAAGAAAGTTCGTAAATGTATTGTTTATCTCTGCTTGAGATTAAAGTGAAAGTGTTGCGAAAGTTTCGTTGAAACATGTAGTTTGAGATCGGGTTCTAAACTGTACCGCGTACTAAGACCCTCAGCTAGCTTAGTCTGGCATCAAACGTAGGGACGACCCAGACTCTGATGAAAAATAATAGAGAAAAGGGTAAAAAATAATAGAGAACAGAAAAACATAAAATATGTAAAAGAAAATAAAAAATAAAAACTACATAAACTACTCCTTTAATATATGCAATTTCGTCTTTTCAAAGTCGTTTGAGACTTTGAAAACAGGCAAAAACTCATATGAAGATATCTACACCTACTAATAAGATCTATCATTATGTCCTCCCAAAGTTAACATATCACTTTTTAGGAGGATAATAAATTCCCGATAATTAGACTACTTTTGAAACTAATCTGATTATTGCATCCTTCTTAAGGTTACAAGCTTTAGAAAGAGGCAGTTAATTTTAGAAGAAGACACTAATTTTTGTATTAGCTTAGTTCTAAATATTGAACATAAAAAGCTAACAATAACATCAACTTTCCAAAAAGACAATAATTGTAGACATACTTGTAAAATATAAGCTAATCATTATGTCCGTTCAAAGTTCATGCAACTCTGTCTTTGAGAGGAGATAATTCGACAACTAAACTAGCCTGTTCATGTTTTTTCGAAGCTGTTGAGCTAGCCTAACTTGGAAAAAGATAACGCCATTTTCTAAAATATACTTAATTCTAACGTAAAACTATCATTGCGTCTTCCCAACTTACAAAAAAAAAACAAACAAAACAATTCAATGAGAAGACTTAAAGTTATCTTACTAAACACTAAATGACCTAACTAAGAATAATCAAAATAACCTAAATTTATGGAAAAAAAAGAAAACCTAAGCTCAATGGATCTGAAACACTCGGGGCCTGCCTGGTGTTAAAGTGGGACCGTCATTCCTCGAGAGAACTTAGACGCTGTACTTGGCGGAAGCGTGCTGAAGCGACGAGACAAAGAGTTTAAGAATCTTTGGGCTACTAAATCCTTATATATTTCACTCATGTGTCTTCTTCTTGAATATGCATGCTCTATCTGGAACGTGGCTTTCGAGATTCATAGCCAAAGATTTGAGTCTGTTCAGAAGCAATTTTTACTATTCGCTCTGAGAGATCTTTTCAACCCTCATGATTTCAGTAATCTACCACCATACAAATATTGCCTTAAATGCATTAACTTGTTACTCCTTGCGTCGAGAAGATTAATACTATCTGAATGCTTTAGCTTCGATGTCATCAAATACGTGGTTAATGTCGTCTACTTGAAAGAAAAGATTGTTCTCAATCAGCCCTTGAGATGCACTAGATCCCGACGATTGTTTATTCAATGCCAACGCAACACAACATATGCAGCAAACGAATCAATAAATAGGTGCTGCAGGCTGTTCAGCAGCATGAGTGAGAACTTTTCCCCTACGATTTCTAAAGCAACTTTTAAAAATAACATTATCAAGGCTCTCTCTTCATAGTCTTCCACTTCCCCCACCATACTAATATATAAGTATGTATTGTATATTTAATTTTTAGACATTTTGTAAATTTGGTATTTAATCGTTATTCATTTAGTTATTTTTCATTTATTTATTACTTTATTTGTTATCTATTGGTACCCAATTTAGTTATGCGTTATATATTAGTTTTGTATTCATCTTTAGATTTTTTTTAGTTTGTTTCGTAGTTTTATGTATGTAGTATTTTTATTCTTCTATACATGTCACCTTGCTTGGTGAAATAAATAAATAAATAATACTGATAAGCTGAGGAATCGGTAGCGCCAGGAGAGAGTGCTGCTAGCTGAAGAAATACTGACAGCTAAAAAACTTAGAGTACTGGAAGAACCGAGATTACAAGAGTGGATCTATTCTAGCTCGCTATTAATTGGAGCAGTTTTAAAATAATCTAATATAACTCTAAATGAATTATACAACATAAATAAAAAATTGAAAATAAGAAAAGTTAATACAAATAAGCAAACCCTAAATTTAAAAAAAATTTCATTCATCAGCAACGAAAATATTAAAATTAAAAAGAACATATAAAAACTAGAATAACTTTGATTGTTCAATTACGTTGAATGAAGTTATTAGAATATCAGAAATATAAGTTTAGATTTTCTTCCTTTTTTTAGGCTAATTTTATTTGTTTTGATGTCAGCAAAAAAAAAACAGTCCCTCTTGGGTTTTGGGTTTATCTCTTATTCTTAGACTATTTAATTCTTACTTTATCGTTAGACTACGATACCGTCTACAATTATCACAGGAAAATAATTGAAAAAATCAGGTAGCTAGTAGATTTTTTGTCATCCTTAGGTGAAGGGTCGAGTTTCGTGAAATGAACTTTCGTCCAAAAAAAATAACAATTCGCGAATTTTTCGTCTTCAATTGTGATCATTTGGTTTAAAATTCAGAACAAAGTAGATTTTATACGGGTGCAATTTAAGATTTTTTTTTTGATGAAATGTGTCGCAAAAACTTTAGACCGATCAGCTTAGCTTAACAAAGTAGATTTTATACGGGTGCAATTTAAGATTTTTTTTTTGATGAAATGTGTCGCAAAAACTTTAGACCGATCAGCTTAACTTCGTTTATGTTGAAATGCCTAGAGAGACTTGTCGAACGACACATGCGTACTACGGCGCTTAAGTATAACCCTTTGAATGATGAGCAACATGCGTACCAGCGAAGAAAGTTATGCGAGTCGGCCCTTCATTCTCTGGTGGCCAGAGTTGAAGGAGCGATCTCAAATGGTGAGTATGCGTTGGTGGTATTTATGGACATTGAAGGAGCCTTTGATTGCGCGCACTTTGTGGAACTATCTGATGCTGCGAAAGGTCATGGCGTGGATGATGGCTTAGTTAAGTGGATACATGCCACGCTGACGCAGAGATGGTTGCTGGCGGAAGTTGGATCCGACTGCTCCTTAACACTAAACCTACCGACAGTTCTTGTATACCTATTCCTACCACGCTCGGTCAAATTGACCGGTAATTAAAGATCTTTCGATTTTGACATTTAACGTAGATAATGGTAATTTATTACTGAATATAAACTAAAATAAGGAATTTTCATGAAATTTCGTTTCAATTTATTTTTATATAATTCCATTTATAAACTTAAGAAACTAAAACTTCATTTTCCCCACACAAGAAGCCAACCTAAATATTATTCCTATCAAAAATGATATATGTAAAACAAATAAAACTTTTATTCTTATTGATAAACATTTATCTTATTCGGCTTCACTGCATATAATACATATTATATTATTATGAAATGTACATTTGGCGCACACATATTTTTCACACTTTGAACAGATTTTCGTAGTTTTATTATCTTTACAAAATTTAATTTGGCAAGTTTTTCGTCCGAAAGAATTTGAGTTTGTGGACAATGTTAGTGAAGTTTTTCCTTCTCGAGATTTTTCATGAAGCGCTAAGCTCTGAAGCTAATTGGAATAAAAATTCTTGCCTCGAAATGTTTTCACCCGTAGTTTCTCTATACAAAACCCAGGAATTTATTCCAGCTAGATCCAAAATGTTGAAAAAACCTGAACTGGCCACCTAGAACTTTTCGACTTCACGCTGTATTTCCTTGCCATCTGGTCCGCCACATCTACACCAAATTTTGTACCATTATAAAATCTAATTTTTTCCGGTATACTTTTGTAATTTTTTTTCGATTTCTATTGACTTATGCATGGAACTTAGGATAATAACTTTTTTTTTTGGTTTACTTTTATACATTGTAAGAGTAATTTCATTTGATTTATACAATTTGCTTGAAAACCGAGTCATTTAATATTTTCGTTCTTTGGCTAACTTTGGCAATTCTCTTTTATTTCCACGGATTGTCCCAACAAGTGTGGTCTTTTTTGTAAGTAGCTTTTTGGCTAATGGTACACTCGTGAAAAAAATTATCTGTTGTTACGTTCCTTCCGCATCCTGTGAATGGTTGCATCAGCTTCAGAACCACGAACTCCCCAAGTGGAATTGAAGATTCTCTTCTTTCATCCTTTCCCAAATAAGGAAAACCATTTATTATATACTTGCTATTGACCTCACATGCCAACCAGAATTTTATTCCAAATTTATCTGGCTTGTTTGGCATATATTGGATAAATCTGCACCTAGTCTTTGACGGAAACAACTGCTCATCAACTGTAATGCATGTACCAGGTTTATAGCAGTTTTGTGAATTCTCAATAAATCGATCCCATATTGCAGATATCATAGCAAATTTATCAGTTTATAAACGGCGGCTTCTTTAGCTTTTCTTATCAAATCGTAAGAATCTCATTATTTCAGTAAAACCGTTTCTGCTCATTGTTTTTGCAAAAAAAAGCGGGTCCCCAATCTTTATTCCACAAATATGAGACATCCAAATTTTTCGCATCATATATGCCGCGGGCATATAGCACAGCAATAAATGCATTTAGTTTTGTTGCATTTAGCTTCCACTTTGTCCCCAACACCCTAAATGCTTCTTCTTCTGTACTTTTTATAATATGTTGCATTATACGGTCATCTTAGATAAGAGAAAATGCCGTCTTTAGTTTTCCTTTCATTATATGTCGTTTAGCATATCCTGTTGGAACTGACACATCCTTAAAAATATTATTCGCTGGTGTCCTTCCAGGTTTGAGACTCCCGGCTATTTTTTCCCAAACAGTTCCATCGGCCGCAGTTTCGATGCGTTGGTCTTCTATATCTGTCTCACTTTCGAATGTCGATAAAAATCTCGTTCTTTTTTGACCTGGACGCTTATTTATAATATTCCCCTCTTCATTTTCGCTGTTTGTCTCCAATTCACTTGTTGTAAATAGCGCTTTATCTGTTTCCATGTATTGATCAGTTCCGGAAATTTCTTGTTCATCGTGTGCTGAGCACGCTTCTTCTATGTCCGTTATTTTTTCTAAGTACTTTGTAACTTTGAAACGCTTTGACATTTTGACGGAAAATATTCACCACAAAATATTACACTATTATATATTATACCCAAGTTTGAATGCTTTCTTTTATTTTTTTTACACACGCGATCGTAACCAAATCACATAAAAACGCATTAGAACTGCTCTAGTTGAGATTGTACTTGATACTTAAAGTATTTTCTCCAGCGGTCAAATTGACCGGCAGCGGTAGGTAGTGCACAAAACAAATTTTTCGTGGAAAAAGGGAAATACAATTTGAAGCCAGTACTGCAGAATATATTGTATGCATATTTTAAGAAAAGTCATATAGTTTGATAACCATATTATAACGTTTAAATATGCGTAAATTTTACTAAAGTTTGCTACCGGTCAAATTGACCGGTGCTGGTAGGTTTAGTGTTAAGAACGGAGGCGACAAATGGATGCCTTCAAGGGGGAGTCCTATCACTGCTCCTGTGGAGTATGCTAGTCGACTCCCTGCTAAACCAACTGCAACAAGAAAGGCTGCATGCGCAGGCTTATGCTGATGACGTGGCCGCACTGGCTGTTGGTAAAGATCTGAATGTGGTATGTAGAAATACACAGCGTGCATTGGATCTGATTGACAACTGGTGTTTGAGGCACGGCCTAACAGTGAATCCTGGTAAGACGAAAATTGTTTTGTTTACCAGGAAAAGAAAACTGGAAGGACTAGTGCTTCTAAACATGAAGGGTGTAACACTTCAACTTTCAGATGAAGTCAAGTATCTTGGAGTAATCTTGGACAAATACTTCTCTGGAAGAAACATGTGGAAGTGAAGTTCACTAGTGCTTTAAAAGCTTTCGGGTAGTGCAAGAGAGCTTTTGCTACCACATGGGGTGTACATCCTCATGTAGTGATGTGGATCTACACAGCAATAACTAGGCCGATGTTCACGTACGCATCCGTGGTGCACTATCGTGAAGCTATTGTGTGCCAGAAAAACGTAATCCACGCTGCACTACTCCGGGTGCGACCCTTGATGCGCTTCTCAATCTGCCTCCTCTCGACATTCAAGTTCAGAGTCTGGCGATGAGTTCTGCCCTTAGACTAGCTCAGCTTGGCTTATGGGTAGGTGAAGACGATGTGGGGCACTGCTCTATTAGGGGTTCGATGTGTGAGATCTCTCCGATTCTCACTATGCCTCCGAACGTTCGGATGCACTTCCTTGACTTCGGAAGAAGGTACGAAGTAATCCTCTTGAGCAGAAGTAACTGGGATGATCCAGATCTGTGTACGAGGAAATTTTTCAAGATCTTCTTCACGGACGGCTCCAGGACAGATGGTAGATCTGGAGCTGGTGTCTATCTACATTCATCGAATGACAGGTGGGCTTTTTCTCTTGGAAAGCACGTTTCGGTTTTTCAAGCAGAAATATTTGCTATCCTGATAGCTATCTGTTGGGCAATTGAAGAAAGATGGAGGGGAAAAGTCATTGCTATTTGCAGTGACAGTCAAGCTGCACTGATGGCGCTGTGTAGACCCCTGACAAACTGGAAAATGGTCCAAGAAGCAAGGTTCGGGACTTTCACTACGGGGCCCTGAACCCGCCTTGGGTGTGCCGACCGCATCTGCACGTGCCATTCTTCGAAAGTGGGTAGATTATGCTCACAAAGATAGATGGACGACTGCTGGGGTGGCCAGGCACACGAAGGTCTTCCTTTCAGAACCCAGCCATGTGACTGCAGGATACTTGCTCAATAAGTGCAGGAAAGTTTGCAGGGCCATGATAGGCATTCTGACTGGACACAACTGCGTAGGAGGGCATATGTACCGAACAGGTGTTGTACAGGATGACCTCTGTTCATCTTGCCTAGGAGAGGCTGACTCTCAAGAGCGTTTGTTCTGTGAATGCCCAGCGTTTGCGCGTCTCAGATATCAATGCTTTGGCTGGGATGTTGCACGCATGCAGGGGATAGCCTCTTTTCCGCTATCAGTGATCATAGACTTTATCAAGAAGTCTGGGAAACTATGGTAGGCAGGGGGAAATGAGTACAATGGGTCCTTTGGCCTGAGTGACTGGAGGTGCCAATGCGCCTCTCCCCAACCCCCCCCCCCACACACACACACACACACACACACACCCACACGCATAGAGAGGCATGCGCAATGGTTTAGCCCAGGGGTCAACGGTTCTTGTCAAAGCTGTGGCTCAGAGGACGAAGAGAAAACTGGCCTGACGCGGAGGAAGGTATTCGCACTTAGTGCACTCTATCCCTTGAATTCGACCGATCTATCCTAATAATAAATAAATAATAAATAATAAATAATAACCATATGCGGATAGTGAGGTTTATTAAAGGAAGCAAATGGTTTCCTGATTTTAGTGACTAGGGGCGAGTAAACTACTATCACAACGGGCCTCTAATGTTCCTATGTGTGTCTCTCGGCAGTCCTCTGTCGATTGACAGCCACTTCAGTTTATCTACCTACCTAGTTCGCTCTATTAAATTTTGCTTTCATAGTAGGCTTGGCTCGGTCATGAGCAAATGAACGAATATAAACGTTACCGTTTGGTGATACAAACCAAACTTATCACCATTTCAGGTCCAAATATCTCATATTAAATTTTTGGCTACTCTTACTGCCTCCATTTGTGGCCATGTATAAAGTTGCAAATGATGACAATGAGCTGTTCGAGTAGCACCGTACATCAAAAATGTAATAAAATGTCATTAAATTAGAATTTCGATTTTCTAGCCCCCATTGTCATAAGCGAAGAAAATGGAAATCAGTTGGAAAAGGCTTTGAACGAAGTTGTGTGTGGAGATCGATAGCTCCTAGTAGTAATTAATGCAGCAACATAAGGTAGGGAAAGAACAGTTGAGTTTCAATGAGACATTTCTGTATCACTCTGCGGGAAGAATACATTAGCCATTCAGTAACTAGTACTCATTATAATGACAACTTTTAAGAGGATATAATTCAGCCAGAAAATACTCAAATGTAAGACTGGATATGGCCCGATTTATTTTTAAATAAAATAAATTATTAAAAAATAAAATTCGTAGACATAATTCATCACTGGCAAATTCAACATAAACATAAGAAATTTTTGAATATTTGATACTGGCTAATAATAGAAAATAGCTCCTAGCCGAACTTATTGTTCTTTCAAAGCTTAACATCTATTCAATTAATTATCATGAGTTGAAACGTTCCGAACTGTTTGTCATATATTTCCCACACTTGAGTTTTAAATTGCTGTATCATCTTTCCAAACTTCATTCATTATACTTGGCTCTCAAATGTCAAGAGTCCTTGGAATTAATGAAGTCCTTATTTATATGCCTATTACATCTAAGATGTTTCCACTAAATGCTCATCACTTGGGTCAACGACGACAATTTGAGTTTTGGGAGATTTGGGTTCGAGTACGTAGCTTCTTTGGCCGGTCCCTTATCTTAATTGAATGGTATTTACGCAGCACATATACAAAACATCGAGAGCGATGATGATAAAGATGACGTTGTCGATGATGATGATGATGATGACAATTTTCTTGTCTATATTCATTCGTGTATGCTATCATGCAAAGCACATTGACTAGCATCATAGATCTCAGTAAGTAGAAAGTTAATAAAAGCTCTTGAATGTTAGTCCTTTTATTCGGTCTTCGAAAACAAGTGTGTGCGCATGCTGTGCTCAACTCGGGTACACTTACAGCTCTAGCAATACTAAGAAAAGCAATGTATTTCTAGATGAATCGCAAATCAGCTTTCATCTTCAATTTAGCGATCACATCTACATTCAAACGTATCCTTGATTTAGTCTCTTAGAAATGTTCGAATACACGTATATAGAACGTACAGGATACACGTTGAAAATACGTGCAACAGTAATTAGATTCATTTTCATCAACGATGGCAAAGCCAACAAATACATTTCGACTCATGTAGTTACCTTGGATGAGATTTGAAGGTAGAATTTCAGTAGAGGAAGTGTTTGGGTGGATTGCAATTATTCTAATTGCTTCAGGACAAGCCTGTGTTTAAGTATGGCAGGTGGTTTGTGTGTCTGAAGAAAAGCATATAACAGCATGTGATTCGAGAGAGAAAATAATCCTTAAACATTCCAAGTTGGTATGTATTCGAGAAGAAGATTTTCGATGAACGATGCTCGAAGAAAATTTAGTTATTTTAATGCTAATGTTTTTCGGCTTGTCTTAATTTGAAATTCAATTCTGTTTCAATGGGTTCGGGTAAATAGATATCCCACGCTTAATGTTGTGAGCTGAAAGCTGCTTTTAAGGAGTATCCTACGCGGTTATTGGAGAATATGTTTCAAGGCTACTCTCAGTTGTGAAGAAAAAGAAAATATTTTCTTACGACGAAATATGGAAAGAATGATTCAATTCGCAGAGGTTTTTAGATACTTAAAAGTACGCACTTAAATTGAGCGCTCATGCCATAGAAGACATACTATGACTGATTTAAATGCTTAATAATGTGTTTAAAGAAAGAACGTTAATCACTTAGGCAGAAAAAATTTCATCCCTGTCAAGGCTATTAGCTCGAACTGGAAAGAATGGAATTGAATGGAAGAATCCATTTTCTTTGTTTTTGATGCGCAGGTAGATTTTTTTTCACGTAGGCTCGTTAGGTTAATTGCGAATAAAATGAATTATATATAGCTTTGAATAGTGCTTAGCGTTGAGAATTTATATGCTTGGAGAGAACCATCGAAGTTGCAGAAAATTTCAGAATAAACTATATGTCATACCTACACTAACTACACCTTCTGCAATAATGCTCTTTTTAGTGCAAATTTATTTCTGTTTTGAAAGGTAGCTACAGAAAATGACCTTCTGTTTTATTCCAAAGCTTATATCTCAAAAACAAAGTTATACCACTAAAACTTTCACATGCAATGTATAGGGTAATGTGGGGTAATTTGACACATATTTTTGTTTTCGCCGACAGATTATCAAAATGAAGTCTCTTAGATCTATCCTTGTGCATTCATAAAGCTTGAGACCAGGTGCAACTTTTGGCATCATTAGATATCAAGATTCCATACATAAACAACGTGTTTTTTTTTTAATTTGAAGCAAATGAAAAAAATGTGGGCTGATCGGACATCGTCGTCGTCGTCGTAGCACTACAGCCCCTCTCGGGCTTGGCTTCTCGCTGGTGACGCCTCTAGTTGTCTCGGTCCAATAACCGCGTCCTCCAATTACGAAAACCGAGCAGATTTTCGCAGTCTTCGTCGACAGAGTCAGACCAGCGGTTTCTGGGTTTTCCCACTGTTATTCGACCCTCAGCCCTTCCGTCGAATACCTTCTTAGGTACTCGATGCTCGTCCATTCGTTGCACGCGACCAGCCCATTGCAGCTTTCGCAGTTTGATTATTATAGCAACCTCTGGTTCGTCAAAAACCTCGTACAACTCGTGGTTGTACCTTATCCGCCATTGGCCACACTCTTGTTTAGCCCCAATTATACGCCTGAGGACCCGTCTTTCGAAGGCGTTCAACATATTTGCGGATGCTTGGGTAAGGGTCCAAGTTTCACATCCGTAGCACAACACAGGTCTGATTATTGATTTGTAGACTTGGAGCTTCGTCTTCCTGTGTATGCAACTGGTCTTCAGTAGGGCCAGAACGGAGTAGAAAGTTTTATTAGCGAGCTGTATTCTCCGTTTAATTTCATCAGTTTCACTGCCTTTCGTTGTCAATTTCGAGCCTAAGTATATAAATTCGTCCACATTCACTAAATTATATTCGTCCAGAATTATATTTCGTCTAATGGAGGTTTTATTTCTTGTTTGCGTCATGATTTTTGTTTTCGTTTGATTGATCTTCAGGCCTACTTCTTTGGCTTCCTGGTCAAGTTTCAACAGGAGTTCTTTGGCGGATGTGAAGGAACGTGACAAGATGTTAATGTCATCCGCGTAGCCCACTAATTGGTTCGACTTATGCAGAAGCGTACCCCCTGTATCGACAGGAATCTTCCTTATTACGTACTCAAGTGCTAGTTCAAGTGCTGCTGTTCAGAGGGGCCAACCCCATCGCCTTGCTTTAGTCCGACATTTGTGTCAAAGGCGTCAGTCAGACTTTTGTTGATTCTGGCTTGTGATGCTGTCGACGTCATCATCATTTTGGTCAGTCGGACTAGTTTTGCCGGGATGCCGAAGTGCAGCATTATGTTGTACAGTACGTTTCGGTCAATACTGTCATATGCTTGTTTAAAATCCACGAAAATCTGGTGGATGTCGATGTTAAATTCCCAGCATTTGTCGAGCACTTGTTTGACTGTAAAGAGTTGATCCGTAGTTGATCGACCAGACCTAAAGCCTCCTTGGTACTACCCAAAGACCATTTCAGTGTATTCATTTATTTTATTTTTTAATATTTTCGTCAGTATCTTATAGGGCGTACAAAGTAGCGATATGCCTCTGTAGTTTTCGCACCGACGTTTGTCTCCTTTTTTGTGGATTGGGCATATGATGGATTCGCACCACTCCTGCGGTAATTTTTCTTGACCCCAGATGTGCTGGATCAATTTGTGGATGGCTTTTATAGAGCAGCTTCCATCGTACTTGATTAGCTCAACCGGAATCTCGTCAATGCCCGGTGCTTTATTGTTTTTATGGCAGAATTGACTTCTTCCAGCGTTGGAGGTGCGATCGGGACTTCGTCAGAGACGTCTATCGGCTCTGATCTTATTGAGTTCTGTGCAGGATTAAGGAGTTCTTTGAAATAGCAGGCCCACCTCTCCTTAATCTGGCTATCTTCGGCGATGATATTGCCGATTTCGTCTTTACAGAGTGTCGTCTTGGGCTGGTATCCGCGTCTTAAACATTTCACTACCTTATAAGCTTGCCTAGTTTTATTGCTCACCAGATTTTCGTCAATGCTCTTTAATCGGACATAAAGTGAAGTAATTCGACACAAAGCCAGAATATTTCAAAGTCAATTGAAATTTCAATTTAAATGATCCAAAATGTTAATTAAATGATTAGAAATGATAGAAAATTGTTCAATCGTTCCGAATCAGGCTCACAAATAGCATAAATCCAAAAACTACGGGTCATTTTGGCACAATGCACTTCACGTTTGCATTCCATGCATGCGATTGTATTAATTTAGCTGGTGTGAAAGACCGTTGCCGTTTTTTTTCGGTCAAATCGCTGAGCTCTTTTCTGTCGAGGTTAAGACGGCACTTTTCATAGGCTTACGCCCCCGATTAAACATTTTTCGTGGCGTGCCACGTTGAATCGGTCCAATTTGCTTAAGAGAACGTTTTAATTAAACACCGGAAGTAGAAGCCTCATCTGAAATTGAAGTGGTGACTTCTGCGATTGCAGCGAAAGGATCAGTCCAAGTCCAAATATGCCGTTAATCATCATCATTTGCTGGCGTATCAGCAATGGCCGAAACATTTTCACCCGAAATCGATGCCAGTCGAAAATCTTTCTCGGTGGAAAATATGAGGATTTATTGGGGAAATTCCAGTTGCTCGAAAATAGGATTTTATGTTTCTCAAAGTCAATGCCAAATCCAAGCATGTGTCGACAATTTCTGGAATATGTTGAATTTCTAGAAGTTTGCTAGCATGATTCATCGTCCAAGATTTACATTGTGCCTTATAAAAGGTTTTTAAAGGACCAAAAAAACCAAAGTCTAACGGCTGGATTCTGTGGCTGCAATGTGGCGGAAGAGGGAGTATGACAATTTCATTGTCAAGTCGATAGTTTCGATAGATAAGTGAGAAGTGTGGTTGTCAAGAATTAATAGAGTTGGATCATTTTTGGTAGCCGAACTATATTCGATGAAGTATTGCATGAATTTTATGAAATCATCATCTTCACCCAACCGCGTTCGTTTGCATAACCAACAACAGTCGGTGTTGCATGACTCATGAAGTCAGATCTCATGTTTTGCCGGGGAAAAAGATAGAATGGTGGAATATAATGGCCCGCAGCGTTTATTCTAATTGCCATAGTGATGTTTGTGCTTTTTTCTTGAGGTGCAGATTTTCCAACCAACTTCAAGCCAGTTGGAGTCGCATTTTTTCTTGGTTTCGGTGGAACTGTAGAGAACCCTGTTTCATCAACGTTTCAAATTCGATTCGGAACATATGAATTTGGTGGTATGGCACCTTTGAGTTTGTCAAAAAACCATCGACAGTATTCTTATTAAACGCCTTCATTCTATTCTCACTTATATGCTGTGGCACTACGTTTGGCAAATGTATCAAACCAATCATAACCAGCGGTTTTATGTTCAATCCATGACTGTGGAACAGATGCATTTATTTTTTCGGTAAACTCGAAGGCCAAACAACTCACCTCATTTCAGTTCAAACTATGATAAAGATAGTTTTCTTTCATTAAATATCTCTTTAGGGCACTTTCTTGTTCATTCGAAAAAAAAACTGGAAGAAAAAATAATTGATAAAATCCTTCTTTTGTTGTACCAGCCGAAACCGAACTCAAAAATTCAGTCAATTGCTCATGAGTCACAGTTGTGAAATCGGGAAATTGCTTATCATTTCTGGTTATAGCATGCACCGATTTGCGATCCCATTTAATTAATTTGATAGCTTGAACCAATTTCGAAACATAATTTTGGGTTTCCGTGGCATGATTACTAACAATTCACAAAATACAAGAAAAAGCACTTAAAAACCAATGACGGAATGCAATAGAATTCCACAAAATTGCACCATAATGAGTTTCCTGTCATGTATCAAATTGCCCCGCAGTGTCGCATTACCCCGAAGCAACATTTTGGTGGGAATATATGCGTCACCACATTATATGCAGATACATATAAAAATATTTCACGAATCGGAAGAAGAAAGGACAACGAACATTTCGAATGTAATTACCTTTGCCAGGACGTAGAAAAAATATAAATTACAATGCACCAAAAACAACTCACTGAAAACTTTTGAAAACACAAAATTCTAATTTTTGTCAGAGAATGAAAAATGCGTTTGCACAGTTCTATGTATTTATGAAAATGAGCGCATACAAAAACTAATAAATCCATACGAAAGGCACTTCTGTTGCTGCGATTTTGACAGAGTTACGCCATTTATTTCATATTACCCCGTGTGCCAAATTACCGTACATTACACTAAATCAATGAGTATGAGCTACCCACATTGGGCGCTTATAGTTTTCAGACCAATCAAAGACGTGTACCTTGCATTCCTCGAGTTTTAATCATAATTCAGACTCAGCATTCAAAATTTAATGTCCTCTTTGTCATCATCATCATTATATTCTAAAAACACAGCATATTTTCGGATTACTAATAAATGTTAAATTTAGATCCTCTTCAAATTGAGGTGAATTTTGTACAGAATACAATCAAATTTCTCTAGTCATAATACTCAAACCATTTGAAACTGAGAACGTGACTTGAAAATCTGTTGATTTCATAAGTAAATTATTTTAGAAACAGGCACATATGCGTTCGTTGTTTGTTGCCTACAGGCTCCCTCGCTTTAATTTAGTTGAGAGACTTATGCAAAATTAATTCAGTCACATTGTTTGTGGTAGCTTTAATATTCTGCACTCATCTTTGCGATAGGGCGAACAAGAGAACTCAATCAAGTTGAAATTATTTCAAGTTGTTGAATTAAATAAGTACACAAAGACAAGTGAGCAACGAAATGTTTAAGTTTTTGCTGGTGAATTAATTTAATTGGATGATTCGTGAGTGAAAGTATCGTTGTGGCTTGAAATATTCATCAGCACAGAAATGTAGGAAAGAATTTGTTTCAATAGCTTAGTTAGCATAAGCAATTCAATTAAAAGCGCTGTTTATGTTGGCGAATTGAAATTTTATTTTTGAAGAATATTTGTGGGCAGAATTTCCAGTAATTTCACAGATATGGCAAAAGAAACATAGATCAGATGAAATATCCAACGAAATAGATTCCTTTTTCGACGTCTCGAATAAACTTAACGGATCAACATTTACTGAACATCAATGAGATGTAAAGTCTTACGACAGTAGAAACAACAGCGCAATACAAATCATTATCAAATCAGAACCACGGTAGCCCATCCCTTTTGTTTTTCGCATAATATTTTTCGTCCATTGAATCATATAAAATCCATTCGAACCCACTTCACTTAACTTCATAATCCGACAAGTGTCTTAAGTTTTCTTCCTTTTTTTTACACGTCTAAAAGAAAAACCCTCACTATGGATAATTTTTTTTCCTTCTGTCCATTTCAAAATAAGGTCCCGAAATAAAATAAAATAGCAAAGCAATGGCAAATGGCATTTTGACCGTGAAATCTCCAGGACGAACGGTGGGATGATGCGGGCAAGAATCGAATCGCCCAAAGAAATGCTTAAATGAACAGCTTAATTGGCAAGAATCAATAAACTGGTGGTAGATGTTTTGATGTAGGAAGTAAGTAAGAATCGAAGCAAAGTAGTATAAAAGCAGATGGAGTAGGATGCATGCTGTCAGGACTCGGTGGGATTGCATGCCCAAGCAGTTAATTTATATTAATGACTATGGTAAATGATTGTAGCGTGGTGTATTAAATTACGCATGACCATTACGAAGTGTTGAAGACGAAGGTGGTCAAGAAAATGATGAAAGGCGTTGTCATCAAGAGACAGATTTTTTTTGTAGCAAGGTATTCTTTCAATTTAGAAAAGTATTCTTTATTTACATACGAACCAATACACAAGAGCAAATGCAACAAAATGCAAAAAGCGAATCACAGTCAGTTATTCTGGGACACATAAATCTGAATAAGTATACTCCCAGTCAACCTTTGTAGACAAATAAGATTGTTTTGCTGAAAACGACTCAACAACAGTCAAGTCAATCCCCTTTTGCTCCGCAATCCTGCACTTTGTGTGTTCGTTCGTTTCCTTTCTTCAACAAACATTGAATTGATTTTCCATTGATTTTATTATCGGTATGCTTGCAAAAGCAAATACAGCTAGCTTTTGTTGACTTTTGTAATGCAATACCGTTTTCTACTGAAAGTAACAAAGAACAATTGATGCGTTCCTCGGATGCATTCCTGCATCGGAGGATGTTTTAGTTTATTTAAAAAAAATCGAATGTTTGTGTAGAAAGAAAATAATTCACTCTTTCTTTTCACTCGTCATGCTTATTTCGCGCTACATCCTTTGCTTTATCCACGACTATGATTGCCAGAGCTTTATTTGTTTCTAGAAAATATCAATTTTTCATTTCAATACTCAAGAAATAAAATTCAGCTCACGATTCGAAAATCCAATTCCGTTCATCAATTCATTTTATTCGTTAATAAAATACAATTTCCAAAGAAACAAATTCCTTCATCGACCGACAAAATTTCTGTCGTTTCCCTGCGACATCCCTTTCCCGCAACATCATTTCCTGCCAACATCCATTAGCGTAGTTTGCCAGTTTGTTTACGATACATGAAATCAAATTTACAAAGTCCTTAAAACTAGACAAGGTCAGGTCGTTGCTTGCAAGGAAAACTACTTAAAAACAGGTGACGGAAACAGTGAACGAAGAAACAAGCAAGCAAGAAACTTTCCTGCCGAGGTGGAGGAAATCGAACAACCAATAAACAGCAAAGCAAAGCCAGCACTCATTGCTTGAACATTCTGATGAAAAATGAGAACGACATGGCGTTGCATTTTTTTTTTTTCTTCTTCTTGAAACTTTCATTTTGCTATCGAGGTGTTGAAAATCGTTAGCAATTAGGTGGGAAAATCGTAATCGAATATGGCAGCACGCTATGCGATTGTGTCAAATGTACGCGTCATTTTACTGAATAAGGATGGCGATGACAATGACAAGGACAATCATTACGACAGCGACAAGGACTTGTTGCATGATTCCTGATTTCCGTACCAGGACGAGCAAGATGCATATTTCTTGGCTAGAGTGCACTGCGAGTTGACTTGCGAAGGATACATGGAAATCGCATGAACGAAGTTATCAGTGATTATAGAACCGTTTTGCTACCTTCTGCTACTATGCCTCGATAATGGTTGTTACTTGAGTAAACGAGGTTTTCAAGATGATGTTGTTACCACGAACTGAAAGTTGAATTATAATTTGATTCGATTAGAAAGTTATGAAAGGCTACAATAGCGTGGTGGTAGGATGCGTGGAGCAAATACTCACAATACGGCCATGGAAAATTGTTTGCTTGAAGGATTGAAGCGTTTAGTACGAGTGAAGGCATGCTGAGTAGCTCTATAGTTTACCAGCTTGTATTTCATGTGGTAGAAGTGGTTAATTGATTTATATTGTTTTGAGTGGTGCTTCAAAAGTATTATCTCAGCGGATTGAACAAACTTTGTTGTTGTAAATTTAACGGATTATTCGATATCATAATACATTATGCAAAAGAGATGCCTTCAAAGTAATTGACTCTCATAAACAAAAACAAAATTTCTAATAAGCGTTTGTGAGGCACTCAAAAGCTGTAAGTCTATGTGATTACACTGCACTACGTGTGCACTTTCCTGTCAAGCGGAATAAACAAATCCTTGTTGGATATTTCAAATGGCTTTTGATAATTTTTGTGCAATTGTCAGTTTTGATGCTAAAGATATAGGGCCCTATTCTGAGAGTCACCTCACGTGACGAATGAAGTGACTCTCTTGATTTCGTACTCTGAGAGTCACGTGAGGTGACTTCATCTCATCTCAAGTGACATTTTCGATCTGTCGGCTATTCCGAGAGTCATATGAAGTGACGAGCGTCACGTGAAGTGAGATTTTCAGTCACTTGATAATATCCAGTAAAGTGATATAAATTGATATTTTGAAAAAAAGAAGAAGGTTTTTGACGAAGTTTGGATCGTTAATCATGAAAAAAAGTAAAAAAATCTTATTTCGAAGATAATCTATGGGTGTACAACTTAATAACCGGAATTTTTTTTAGCGAAATTTGATGCTTTATTGTGGAAAATTCTTGCAATATATTTCATTCAAAGTATTGTCCATCTGAAGCTACAATATTTTCCCATCTTTCAGGCAGTTTATGAATTCCATCCCAAAAAAATTGCGCCGGCTTGGCGGCCAAAAACGAATCTATCCAATTTCGGATGCCTTGCTTTGAAGTGAAGCGTATTCCGGTGAAGGCGTTTTGCATCGAGCGAAATAAATGAAGGTCAGACGGAGCAAAGTCCGGACTATAAGGCGGGTGGGCCAAAACTTCCCATCCACTATTTTCCAAATAGTTTTTCACGGGTCTTGCAACATGCGGCCGAGCGTTGTCATGATGAAAAATTATAGTCTCGTGTCTGGTCGCATATTCCGGGCGTTTTTCGATGATGGCACGCTGCAAACGTATTAATTGTGTTCGGTACAGGTCACTTGTGATTGTCTGGCCCAATTTCAACAACTCATATTATAACGGCCCCTTCTGATCCCACCAAATACACAGCATAACCTTGGTACCATGTATATTTGGCTTCGCCGTTGATTTAGCTGGTTGGTCGGGCTTCACGTATGACTTTTTGCGCTTGAGATTGTCATAATGGATCCATTTTTTATCCCCAGTCACGATTCGATGCAAAAATGATTTATTTTTATGGCGCGCAAGCAGCATTTCAGACAGACAGAAACACCGTTCAACGTCTCTCGGCTTCAACTCATAGGGGACCCAATTACCTTGCTTCTGAATGTATCCGTCGGCTTTCAAACGTTTTGAAATGGCTTGCTGAGTCACTCCCAACGATTTGGCAAGTTCGTCTTGCGTTTGACACGAATCCTCATCGAGTCGCGTCTCCAATTCTTCGTCTTTAAACTTTTTTGGCTGTCCTGGGTGTTCTTTGTCTTTAATGTCAAAATCGGCACTTTTGAAGCGTTGAAACCATTCAAAACACTGCGTTTTCGCTAAAACATTGTCGCCATAAACTTTTACAAGCAAACGATGACTTTCCGCAGCAGTTTTCTTTGCAAAAAAATGACCCAACAGAACCTCCCGCAAATGCTGTCTTTTTCTCCAATTTTCAAAGTTATTCATCGTCAAAAATAATAATGATGCACACAACATAAAATTATTTTGTTGACTGATTTTGATAGCTGTCAAATGTACCTTCAAAATGACATAAATATAAAGTTCGAGCTTTCACGATATTTGTTAGTACGGACATCTAGCGTCAAATTCCGGTTATTAAGTTGTACACCAATATATATTTTTATTTGCATATTGCGGTTAAACTTGACTACGTGTTCGCCATAGCCGTTATCCGTTTTAAAAGTAAAGACTGGTACTGAGTTGATTGTGAACGTAAATTTTTACAAGTCTCCATTATCTCGTCATTCAACAGATACAAAGCTTATTCCTGACGGATAGAATGTCAAAGATTTCAATTTGAATTGATTTTCTTACTGGAAAGACAAGCGACAATTCGAATGCCTTATTGGACTGCTGTAGAGACATCCACAAAGCCTGAAACAGCACAGCAAACACATAAAAACCACTTCTAATATTCACCAATACTTTTTCCTAATCACTATATTTATAATCTTGTATAGTATACCTGGTACACTTGTTAATACTGTCCTCTTTTTTCATTTCACTAATCATTTGCTTACTCCTGGAAATTTCCTGTTTGCGTTCGACTTTCCTTACTTTCCATCTGAACTTTAATTTTTTTTTTACTCTACTCCCCTTCAAAGCAAGCCACACTTGTGATATTAAGGGATGGAAAGTTTTTGCGACCCAACAACATGTGGTGTTCCCAAGCTGTCCCCCATCTAAGTACTGACCACGCTCAGCACTGCTTAACTTCGGTGATCGAACAAGAACCGGTCGATGGACGTGGTAAATTTCAAGCGTTGAAAAATTTCAATGACATGGTAAATTTCAAACGTTTAGGCGTTGCCATTCAAACACAAATTCATAGTCACCTCACCTAGAGTCACTTCACGTGACTCTCAGAATACCGATTCGTAGGTGACGTGACTTTCCAAGGAACGAGAGATCTCACGTGAGGTGACTCTCAGAATAGGGCCCAGAGATTTCGTGTGTGATGGTCATTTCATCCCTGATTATTTCAGGTATCTGTTCAGAGCTAGGTGACTAAAAGCTTGATGTGTAGTCTTTCGTCCGAATCTGGAATCAAACTAGGGACTCCATACACAAGAAAGTGTACTCAAGCTTCATTATTTAGTGATATGGAACAAAAAAAAAAATAGAAACGTCTTTACATTAGTATCAAATAGTTTTTCATTAGAAGATCTTTAATGCGAAAATTAGCCTCAATTTTCCATGCCATTATACACAAGATAAACATCTCCAGATGTATCAGCCAAGTTTGATCAGTATGGTCATTGATTGCAATGTGAGATCTGGTAAATTATACCAAAATTTTAAAAATAATGAGTAGCTTAGCAAGCGAAATTTCAAGTTGAAATAAAGATAGGTAGGAAGGTTGCACCGTTGCCATTCCAAACAAACTCGAGAAAAGCTCACTTAGCTGCACAAGTGTCCATTGTGAAAGCATTAGCATGCAACCACGATTGCGTGAAAAGCCATCTCGAGTCTTAACAAACTGATAAACTTTAAGTCTACCGAATCTACTTCGGTTAGGCTTGCGAAGAATTATGAGCCACGGGGTTTGCTTCCTTTTTCTAGAAAAGAGATAAATATATATTTCTACAGGAAATAAAGAAATGTTTCCTCTTCTTCGTCGCATCTAGAAATCTGTCAAAAATCGTTGTAAGAGGTACCCATACGCAGCGCCAGAACTTTCTTGTGATTTCACAGGTAGATTCTTTCATCTAGGATTTCATAGCGCCTTTTAAATGTTTTTCTATGTTGATCAGTTGAATTGTAACCATCAAAATGCTAGCTATAGGACACTTCCGATAAAAGTATTTCAGCCTTTGCAAGTTCGTCCGCTTCGCAGTTCCCATAAAGTCTTTATGTCCTGCCACTCAAAACTGCTGCAAAACTTTGAATGTCTCGGTATACGGCATTTGAGTACTTGCTTTGAGGAGGTGAAAGCTCCAGCAAGAAACTGTATACTCGTTTTGCTGCTAGCGGATAGAAAAGTACTCACTCAAAATATCTGATTGTATAAGAGTCACTTGGTCCGGTAAGCAGAAAAAAAGTTTCAAATTTAAATGAAATGAAAATATACCACATCCCACTCTGCCATTCAGTTTGTTTCCATGGATACAAATGATATGATTTTGGGCGATTACTGTCCATGTTTTTGCTCGTGATCGCATTTTTAGCTCATCCGTTGTTGCAAAATGCCGTCCTTCAATGTGAACTAGCAACCTTAGCTTCACCCACACTTTTTCGATTATGTTTAAGTCCAGAGAACGTGATGGTCAAGGGAGAACGTTATGCAGAATGGTCCGCTTTTCCTGTTCGGCCATTGCTGATGGTTGACTTCATTTTATTTAAAGGAATCTTTTAAATAATTTAATATCGCTGTTTGGCTTCTTTTTAGTATCCGAGTGATTTTCGAAAAAACAAATCCCACTCTTTTTATGCTGTTCCACTAGTTTTCTTTCAGTAGGGTTACGTTGCAAGAAATTGAATTGAAGTATTATTATTTATAAATTAAAAAAAATTTTTTAGACAAGATAATTGGCTCCTTGAGCCTTTTTCTGAACTAGTTTCAAATTAACTAACAACACGTCAGAACGCCTAGTATGTTCCAGTTTTGACGCGTTTCTCAAATGTCCCATCATTAAAAATTCCTGGGACTTAGAAACTAATTAGCGCAGGTTAATCATATTTTACAGTCTATTTCAGCCTTTTACATATTTTACAGTCCATCTCAGCTTTTTTGAATTCATTATCCCGCATGCTCATTTTTTGTTTACTTACTAGGTTTTCTCTCGAATAACTAAAATGACTACTATGTCCTATAGTATTGTCGCTGGCTGCATATCGACATTATCTGCTCCATTCTCCTTACCCAATCCTCTCTGCTTGGGATCTGAGTTTCAAGCCCTTGAGTCAGAGATGGTTGGGCAGTAGTACAATCGATGCCCACTGGCAATTACATGCTTTGCATCTACGTGCCTACGACCCAGGTCAGTCATTATCGTAGGATCCCCACTATGGAGTTTTTAGCAGTATAGTTTTAGTGTTTTCTACGCTCTGGAGTTAAGTTAAACTTTGGTAGGTCAAAGCTAAACCCCTATACTTCCTTGAGAAGATCTTCTATGTTTCCGTTATATGTGGTATAGTACTAAGGTCACACTTTTGGCACCGTTGAGGGATAGCATTTATGGAGTGATTTAATATCTTCGATAGGTTGGAGACAACTTTCCCTGATTTGCCAATAGTGATGACGTATGCATACACTATCACTCTGCATCCGATTTAACCAGCCGTTTTTAGATGGTCATTAGCTGCTAGGTTCCAAAGCAAGGCGGATAGAATATCTCCCTGCAGAGTACCTGATTTACCACTCGCTGCATTTCTTGCAAGCAAGTTATTTTTCAGCCTAATCTGCTAAGGTGTGCACCGCTTTTTTGACAGATTTACCCTTTTGTTTTGATTTCGAAATTTGAATAGAGTTTAAGGCGCTAGTTATTTAATCCGGCACAACCTTCTCTAAAATCTTCAATAAGAAAGAGCTTAGACAAATTAGTATGTAATCGTTCGGTTTAGCGTGCGATGTTTTCTCTGTTTTAAGCCTAGTAGGTTCAATTCATTATTTTTTTCAATCATTTAATTATAAATCCAGCTTGAAACCTTAAGAACTTATATAGTCCACCCTAAGTATGCACTCGTCCGTTATTTCTGCTACCAAGCAGAAACCGATGCTGGAACACCAAATCGCTGAGCTGTATTTGACGAGTGAATTCTCCGTGAACTGAAGTAGATTCGCCAAGAGTCGTCCGAAGTACGTATCGCCCAACGTTACCAAGTCTCCATGCTTTCACCAAGTCCGTTCGCAAGATCGACTCCGTCGCTCCAGTATCAATGGTGATATTGCAATAATTGCTGTCGATTTTTTTTGCAAACTCAAGTGATTCTCGCGTCGATAGAATATGGAAACTGTGATGATGGTTCTGGGGTCGAAAATTCCGACCCGTGAGGCTGCAATTGCTGTTGGTTGTAATTGCTGTTGGAACTCTTGCTTAATGTTGACGGCTTGTTGATCAAGTTTCTAGGCTTGCTGATCAAGATTTTGCTCCAGTTGCTCTTTGATGTCTACAGCTTGTTGGTCAAGTTTCTGATCAAGCCAGTTTTATGACTTTTGATCGATGTCCAGGAATTGTTGTTCAAAAGTAAATCCATCATCGGATTTTTCTCTTTGCTGCTTTGTTCTTCCTGAACACGCTCTTGGCTGGTTTTCTCTTCCAAGAATTCAAACGTTTCCGGATCATTGCTTTCCGTAACAGTAAAGCTGTTTTGTTTCCAATCGTGGAAACATCTTTTTTCGGCACTATTTTCAACTCTGCAAATGTTAATTCATTAACTAGCTTCGACATTGTTCTTCATTTCAGCTTGCACAGCTGTTACCAATTCCACTTAATCCACATAAATCTTTACAATGACCACTGTCCGAAAATGTTGACTCTTTATGTAGTACATGCATTTCGAATTTTCACGTTGTATAAAAATTCACTGCCCGCATCTTCACTGAAAGTCACTTTTTAAATCAAGAACGCGAAAGAATCCCACTTTTTGTGTGTTTTTGCTATTGTTGTGTTTTGGATAGAAAGACGCCTGATGACAGCGACTTGTTAAAAATGACAAACAGAGGGGTTATCAATTGATTGATACATTGTATCACAAAGCAGGGGGTCATTAGGTCAGGGCCAGGTCCTTTGTTGATGTTCAGCTCTGGGATAGCATCGGCAATTGCCTCTTTTGTTAGAAACATTGAGTGGTGTGGATACAGTTTGGGTAGAGCAGACAGTTGAATTTATTGTAGGGATCGAAGGAGGACAGAACGAATCTTGAAAGTGATCTGCAAATAAATTAGAGATTTCCTGTGGAAAAGAAGATATAGAGTTCCCTCTGAACATAGAAGCGGGATAGCCAGTCGTTTTTCGTTTCATATTAACGAAATTAAAAAACTTTCTCTAAAACTAAAAGTGACGTAAAGCTCATATGCTTCCTGATACTTAATTGAGAATTCTTCGGACAAAAGATCGTAACTTTCCTTTAGCTCTACGCGTGATATTGCGATCATTTTTAATTGCTTTAAATAGTTTGTTTCGTCGGTTCCTTTATTGTCTCAAATTATTGTCTAACCATGGCTCAAAATGTTTATTTCATTTTTTTATCTTTGGTACATACGTGTTAATGGCTTGAAAGATTTTTTCGTAGAAAAAAGAAACAAGTTCATCCAAATCTAACGTTGAAATTGACCTTGACCACTGTATGATATCCAGATAATTTTTAATGCTTACGTAGTCAGCATTATGAAAATGAAATCCAATTTCATTATTGTATGATTGGTTAAAATCGATGTTGATAGTGGAAAGTTCAGTTACCATAGAACGAACTGATAAGATTGAAATCAATGGCGTCAAGAAGGTTGATCGGGAGGAGTTGGATATCATTTTCATCGATAGTAAATCTGACGCTTGGACGATTGAAGTCCCCGAATATGATTATTTTGTCTTCCTCATTCATAGAAGCAATAATGGAGGATATGGTGTCATTTATATTATTGTAAGCAATTTCGTTAGAGTGGGGTGGTATATAAAAAATTCCAATGTACATATAATCACAGTTAAATAGAACTCTGACAAATTTATGTTCAAATAACTTGCACTGATTGGTTAAAATAGGTTCGCTAGAAAAGGAGTTATGTGTGGCGATAAGAACATCACATCCCTTTGTGGAACCAGTCTGAACATAATCGCGATCGGCTCTATATATGGTCCAATTAGAGTCAAGGATTTCCTCATTATGATGTGAGTCGTTCAACCACGTCTCAGTTATGGCCAGGATATTGAAATGGCAAGATTTAGCGTGAAGAAAAAGTTTGTTGAGCTTGCCTTTCATACCACCGCAGTTGTGGTAGAGAAATCTTGGTGATGTACACTCAAACAAATTTTGGTTGAATTTTACCCTTATAATAGTAGGAAACTGGTTTCCTACTATTAAAGATGTAAATTTACAAAAGTGCTTAAAAAGCATATTTTTTTTACGACCAAATCGTGTAATTTTACCCTAAAAAATGATGCAATTTTATGGCTTTGGCGCAAAGGTGAATAGCAAAATAGTAAATTTACACTCTTTTTGCTTCAATTTACAAAAGCTGTGTATTATTCGGCTGATATGATGTAAAAGCAAAAAAATGCACATCGAATGTGTAAAAAAATTTGTGATTCGTTATTTTAAACGAAAAAATGAATATATTTCCTATTATCAAAGTATTAATTGTTGACCCACTTTTTAGAGTGAAGTAGATAATTTTTGGTTGAATTTCTCGTTAGGAATAAAGTTTCTTTTGATTTTCGCGTGACTTCTGTAAAAGTGAAATATATTTGGAGCTCACATATGAACGATAGGTTTTAAGATCACTTTCAACTTGCTCTGGATTCATTCCCAGTTTGACATGATAGTGAGTAAAAAATGTGCGAAGGGTGTCAACTTCAGCGAAAAGAGCTTCTTGATGGATCAATAATTTGAAGTGCGTCTTTGTTTACCCTCGAAATAGGTAGAATCGTTCGCAGTATGCATGCATGCAAGATAAAGGCGGACGATTTCATAGATCTTATGGTCTCTAAATCGTGGTAGCAAGTATCTATTATCCGTATCATCATTTGAATTTAAGGTTAGTTTTACAATTGGTGATACAGTAGATCTATAAATGTTGTAGGAGAATGTTGAGAGGGTGATGAGTTACAAGCAAATCTTCCTACCAAAAATTCTTTATGGCTGCCCAACCTGGTATAAATGTGTTAGCACTCACAAGTTTAAACTTCAGATTATTCAAAATAAGTGTCTGAACATAATCCTCAACAAGCCGTTTTACTATTCCACATATATGCTCCACAAGATGGCTAAACTAAGAACTATTCGTCAAATGATTCAGACTTGCGCCTTCAAATTTTTCAAAAGGTGTAACTCTTCTTCCAACCCTCTGGTGTCCTCCTTAGGATCCAACCATTTGGTTAGTTAATCTTAAGGCTAGTTTAAAGCTATAGTCTTAAGTTTGTAAGGCTAAGCAGATCACTAGATGTGAGCTAATTTTTTCTAAAGCTTCCTGATATACTATTGTAAATTTTCATATTTCATTTCTATATATAGTCCATAATTTAGTTGCAAACACTCTGTCTAAACACAAGAATAAGCATATTGTAACCAGTGTGAAACGCAAACACATTAATAAATCTTATATTATTATTATTATTATTATTATATCAACTGTTGTCATACTTACAAGATTTTTTGAAAAATAATTTTATTAATTTTTTTTTTATTATTGTCTGCTCTTTGCGTGGACTTCAGGATCCGTCATGCCGGGTTTCCACCAAAGAGACAAAACAAAAAACACGGACAAAACATGTTTTTCTGAACAAAAACACGAATGTTTTGTAAAAACTGAACAGTTTCGCGAGCATTTTTGTCTCTGAAAACTGTTTTAGTAAACAAAACACCTTTTTTGTCCGTGTTTCTTGTTTTGTATCTTTGGTGGAAACCCGGCATAATAGCCGCTTCCCAGTGATCTCACTACAGGTCAGGTTTACAAGTATATTAACCAGCGAGAATCGACGTTTTAGGGTATATAGCACTAAAAGCTAGGATTTATTCAGAAGGATTTTTACTAATGTTCGAAGAAGAACATTAGTATTAAAATCACTTTGGCCAAAAATTCATATTTCTATACATATATCACCAAAAAATTTCAGTGAAAAAATCTCAGGAACGCGCCATCCGATTGCATTGAAATTTTCAGGATACATTCTTGTATATGCAGAATAGTGCCAGGTCTCACAAACAGTTAATAATCTTTAACCCTTTGGCGCCGGCGGCCATTTCAGTGATATTTTAAATATACCTATTATTCTGTCAAAAAATAACTTTTGCAAAAATAAAGTTTATATAATAAATTCTGAACGTGCTCTAAATATGAAAATGATAATGTTTTTGAAATTTTTAACCCTATGTGTGCACTAGGCGCCTAAAATGAGATTGGGAAAATTTGAAAATTTGAAAATTTTTAGCTACAGCAGGCACTGAAAGTGAAAACATTCAAACCATCGAATCTCCTAAAAAATTTCCGTTTTTTACAATAAAAACTAATTTATGCACAAATCTTATGCTTTATCTACACATTCAAAGTAAAACTTTGGAAATTTCATGTCGGACAAGAACGGTAGCCCTTTCCCAATTTACCTATATTTTTAGCATCAAAAACTTCTGTTCACGGGAACTCATGAACCAATAATCAGATGCAGCTGAAATTTACAGAATACATTGGACTTAAGTAAGACCAGGTCTGATAGAAGCGACTTTAAATTGTGGGCAATTCTGTGCCAGTGGTGCCAGCTTGAAAAATTACAAAGAAAAAAAACTGCTTTTTGCCCTATGAATTCTGATTCAGTTACCAGATGACACAGTAGCTGAACCTTACTTCAAGCCGTGTTTGGTAGAAATTTGGTTGAAAAATTCGATTGGTGCTGCCAGCTATGATAATTTTTGTTTCCTTGGCTTTGAAAATTCACTCAGGAAAATAAAGCTTTTTGCCCTATAACTTCCAGTGCAGTCATTAAATCAACACGAATTTCATACAAGTAATAGAACCGATTATAGGCATTATTCAGACCGAATCTGGCTGAAAAGCCACGATAGGATTGCCAGCTATTGTACGTTTTGTGTTTATTTGAAATATCTTTATTAAGCGATTTTATCGTAAAATTTTCAAATGGTAATGATGTTGTAGTGACAGTAAACAGCAAATATTAAGTTTTCGATTATTTGAAAAATTTCGCGGCTGGTAACCCTAAATTTCTTTATACTCCTATAACTTCGAACGCAGTCATTGGATCGAGACGAAATTCGCCGGGTAGGTTGATTCCAACGTGAAGCAGATGTGGCAAAAGGTTGCAAGCAAGAGTCGGTAGTTCTATTTTTATATCAATAAATGCTTACAGTTAGTATTCATACCGGAAACATTTACAATGAAAATAAATAACCAATGTTTCAATTCCCAAAGTTCTGCAAATTTTTCGGATCGCAGCCCCAAACACCAACTTCAGTTAAAGTGCTGCAGGCACTGAGCGTTTTTTGTGAAATAAGCAACTGATAGCGAATATAATTAATAAGTGTTTTGCTCTCATAAACTTTGAAATTCATGCCAGTGGTAATATCTGAAACCTTTCCACCATATGAGTTATAATGCATTCTTGAGACCAAAGTAAAACCTGGCCTTTGAAACAGTTTGCAGCTCGTGTGGTAGTATATGCACTCAAAACCTGCACGATTCTTCTACTGTTCTTCGAACATTAGTGCTTCTAGCGGTTCAGGTGCGCTAGAAATTTTTTGTAGTTATTGATTAAAAATTAATTGCTTTTTCATCACCCCAGAGCTTGCAGATATTTTAAGTTTCATTTTACAATATTTTCCAGTTATTTTTTATTTTGAAAATTTGCATCAAGTTTTTTTTAAATAGCAATAAACCTTCCACGAATGCAATTGAAAGGTACGAGCAAGAGACGAAAAAATCTATATAAATAAGCATTCACAGAATATGACTCCTTTGCCGTTTTCTAAATAACACTGATATTGCTATTTTCATAATTCTTCTTCCGTCCTCCTAAGAAAATTGTCGAGTCGACTCACGTTTCATGAAATCTTTGAAAATCGTTTCCATGGATTTCTGTTGATAGTTATGATTTCAAGGAGGCATCCTTGCAATTTCATTCCAAATTAAATCGAACGAATCAATGGATAGCAATAAAAGTCAATTGCAGTGAACTATTTTACCTGATCTACAAAATTACTCTAGTATTGCTGATTTTCAATAGACTGAGCTTTGTAATTTTGTTCCTTCGAGATGATAGGCTGCTGTAATTTTGTGGTTGCCATTATGTCATGGAAATATTCATGTCCAAATTGAATAACATTTTTGTGTTCGCTGAACCATTTATTATGCGTGGTAAGTGAATGAAAATGAGCAATTTCTGAAATACTGTCCAGGAGCGACGGTTGCCACGCTTCTATTGCTCTGCATATTAATGAAACCCAGCGGCTGACTGCTCGTTCTTTTGCTATCTGATATCTGATGGTGCCTGTTGTAAACTACAACGATATACCAGTTGTTTGTAATTGAACCTGTAAAAATTTAAATTTAATGCAATAAGGGACATATTCGGACTTGTATCACCGAGCTGTGTCTTCAACTCCACGAAGCTTGACCATTTTCAGCTTGACTGCCATACTCGTTTCGGTCCGTGAAAAGTTGTTGCCAGTAATGCCATACCATTATTTGCGGCGAGTAATGAAAGTTGTTTCGACGTCCTGGTCGCCGTCATCATCATCGGTATGGTCGATTGTGAGAAGGACACGGTCGTCACGGAAAGAGGTGCTCGGGTGAGGGTAAATGTTGTTTTACAGCTAATTTGACTTTAATCCTCAGATTAGCGGGTAGAGTGGCTTTTCAGCGAGTGCACAATGGATATGTGAGTATTTTAAATTTACACGTCGCTGACACGCAAGCATTGCCTCCACCAGGGCTAAACAGGTGTACTTGACTGCCTGCCACTGGGCTGGCTAGGTAAATGTATAAAAAATGGTAGATGCCGTCACAAAGGATTTTATGTTGTGTGTGAATATGGTTTTGCGGGAGTAAATGCGGTTCGTTTGTAAGAGGACGAAAAGTTGTTTATGTCAAGTATTTTTCGAGTAGATGTTTGTAAATGAATACTGAAAGGCTTGTGTGATAAACCTGAATGGCATTGGTATGCATTTATGGAGTAGACCTTCAAAGTGGAGGAGACTTGTTAGGTATTTCATGTGTATGGGAAAGGTCAAAGGAATTTGTTATGGTTAGGAATGATGGTAAGCTTACCATTAACCTGTTTAATGTTTATTTGAGTAATGTTACTGTCATTATTTTTTTAAAGCGAGAAAAAAACCGCATGATGGGTCTAGACATAATGAAAGTATCTTGAGCATTATATCAAATAATCGTAGGAATTATTTATTTTGTATAAATTCAAGACTCATGTACATGCTTTAATTGGAATATAATTTTTGTTCCTTTAGTCTGAAAATGTCGCAAAAATAATGCAAATAAAAAACAAGCAAAAAACTATCAATTCAATTTTTATAATTGCATAATAAACAGCGGCCGAATTCATATTTAAAAAGAAGTAAGAAAATCATACTCAAATTAAAACAAAAGTTAAGATCACATTTTAATCACATTAATTTGAATTTTGAAAGTGTTAAAGCAATCAATAATATAAATCAAAGGTTCGCAAAGATTATTGATTATTCTATTTATGTGAACAGATATATCATTATACAGCTTAACTCAAACATAGAATTAGTAACTTTACCTTATTCTAGTACTTCGAAGTGGTAATACTATAAGCTCTTGAATACCTCCTGTAGTAATGCTCACATTGATTCTAAGAGGTTTTTTTTTCGATTCTTCATAGATTGGAATGTTTGATGTGAAATTTTTTTATCCATCTTTAAAACTTGTAGCATTTGACAGAATTTGATAAATTGCAAAATGGCGTGGTTATTTAAAAAATAGAACTTCGTTTAAGAGGTTGATTCCATGTTGTTTTAGTGAATAATCAAGCGAGAAATAAAAGAAATTTATTTTGTTACTTCCAGAGATGCAAAACATAGTGAGTTAAGTTTCCTTAGCCTATTGAAAAAATAATCTTCATGAGCATTCCAACTTAACCAGGTAGTTCATTTGAGTCCACCTTTTTATGAGACGCCAAAAGTATTGTGCCAGAAAGCTAGAAAGGCTAGGTCATCGAAAGTAGGAACATTGAAAACTGCCTGCCGCCTAAACAGTATGCTCCCACGTCACCATGATTCGTACAGTGGGCAAACTGCAATACTTCTCCTGAGACTCAGAATCAAAAGTTTTCCGAACTAAGGACCAGAGTCGACGGCAAGTTTTAAACCGAAGGGCATTCAAACAACTAAACTATACTCTCGACAATCAGCAAGAATCCTGAATTCACGTTCATTGTTTCTTGCAGGACTTCCCATGACGTTATATGTTCTATTGTCAAATCTTTGTGATATCAAAGAGGTTACTAATACACAGTTTCGTCCATTGATACTGTACGATTTCGTACAAAATATTAGAAATTACAATTGTACATGCATATGCACATTCACCTACTTTCAGTATAATGCACTTTGTTTTTATGTTTCTGTATAGACAGCAAAATTGTCAGCATGTTTCATCGCGAGTCAATGTTCTGACCTAATTTAAAATCAATAGCAGGTGTATGTTGTCATGCGTAAATTACTTGCTGATCTGAATGTGCATATGCATTTTGTTTACATTGACAATATTTGGATTTCATATAAAACATTGTTAATTAGTTAGTAAGTTTAGTATCATTGATTAAATGAAACTGTAAAGTTAACGGAGTGTTTTCAGTTTTCGTACATTTGGTCCTTCGAACCTGTGAAACGGTTACTAGAATCAGTGTCTAGTAAGTGTCTTGTAGAACCAGTGTCTATAAGATACGAAAATAAAAAAAAAAATAAAAATTTTTTTTTTTTCCAACTTGTAGAACCAGTGTCTACGAGACCAGACCAGCCCGAAAACTTTGTAGAACCAGTGTCTACAAGGTAATATTAGGCGTTTATGTGTAGAACAAGTGTCTACAAAATAATTTAAAGCGTGATTTTTTTTTTTTGTCGATTTCAAGCGGAACATTAGTCATGGAGGATTTTGTAAAATCACAGAAGTCAATCTTCGCGAAGATCCAGAAGATCCAGATTAGTTTTAAAAAGGATTCGATGGAGAGAAAGACCAAGGAATACCTTGAAACTAGGCTACAGCAACTGAACACTTTGTGGTCAGCAGCAGTAGATGGAAATGATGCGATTGAAGAATATCGTACAATCAACCCTACCCATGTGTACTTCTCGAATAAATGCTTCGAGACTTTGGAAACTCTGACGGAAGAGGTACGAGAGCAGTTAGAGAATGCGTTGCGAGATGCATTACGAAGAACAAACGAATCGAATTTGATTTTCGAGCAGCATCGTTTGATTACAAAACAATTGGAGTTGATGAGCTCTTTTAAGCGAATGATCGCCAAATCCGAGGATGGTCTAGATTCAGAGCAGAGTATGGCCTTCTTTGCTCAGACCATCAAACTGATCGATGATTACTGGGGTCGTTTGATGCAAAATCATATGGAAATTGTTGGCATGGGAAAGCGTCGCGATTCTTACTTTGATCAAAATATGTTCAACGACATCGAAGAACAATATCATGCAATACTGATCAAGCTCCAGGAGAAATGCTTAGAGGTAGGAGCAGACGGAAAATCAAGCGATACAAATGTATCACAAATAAAAACCATTAAACTTCCTCAAGTAGAAGTGCCTAAATTTGGAGGTGATTATTTGCAATGGAAGGCATTTCGAGATCTTTTTATGGAAGTCATACATAATAATGAATCCATTGGAAAAGCACAGAAGCTTTATTATTTAAAACTAAATTTGAATGGAGAGCCTTATGAGCTTATTAGACATTTACAAGTAACTTCAGAAAATTACGAAACAGCTTGGGAAATATTGGACAGAAGGTTCAATAACAAACGGATACTTGTAAATGCACAACTAATGACGTTATTAGCTCAACCGGATGTCAGTAAAGAGGCCGCAAATAGTATCAAGCGATTACATGATGTTACTAACGAATGTCTTTTGGCTATAAAGAATTTGGGAGTAGATACCAAAGGCTGGGATCCAATGTTAATTTTGTTACTCACTCAAAAACTGGACAAGGAGACACATCGACTTTACGAGCAGTCACTTAAATCTCCACGAGAATTACAAACCGTTCAGGAGTTTTTCACTTTCCTTGAAAACAGGTTTCAGACGCTGGAAGCGTTAGAAGTCAAGGGAAAGCCTAATGATATAAGGCAAGTCAAGAGTGTAAAGGCGTGCTATAATATGATGCAGTTGATGTGTCCAATATGTCAGCAATCACACAAAATATATCGTTGTGAAAAATTTACGAAAATGACTGTTCAGCAGAGACTGGATGCTACGAGGGCACATAAACTTTGCGATAACTGTTTGGTGGCCGGTCATTTTGCAAGTAAATGTAAATCTTGGTCAAAATGCAAAATATGTCAGAAAAGACATAATACCCTTCTTCACAAAGAGGAATGCAAGCAGTATCAGGGGGAGTTATCTAAAGGAAGAGTTCCAAAGAGCGACAAATCAGTGACAAACGACGTGATGTGCCATTTTGGATCCAAGTCTAATATTACATCGGGACAAGTGTTGTTACCTACAGCAGTGGTACAGGCACAACATAGAAGTGGCAGATTTGTCGAGCTAAGAGCACTCATAGATCAAGGCTCAGAAGCAACGTTTATATCAGAAGATGCTGTACAACGCCTGGAGCTATTAAAGCAGAAAACTCACGCGCTAATCTCTGGAGTGGGAAATACGAACAGCGCAGTGGTGAAAACTCACACTTCATTGACGCTAAGGCCTAGGTTCCTTTCAAGTTTTGTCCTACATACAAATGCATTAATACTGTCAAAACTAACTGGGCTCTTGCCATCCAGAAGGATTACATCATTGGACAAGAAATGTTTAGCAAATTTGCAGCTAGCTGATGATGGATTTGACACACCCTCGCGAATTGACGTTATTTTGGGTGCGGATGTCATTGGTGAAATAATGTTAAACGACGTTAGGAGAATGCCGTTTGGTAAAGTGATCGCTCAGAATACGGAATTTGGGTGGATCTTGTCAGGAGGGTTAAACCACCAAGTTGAGTCTGCGACTGTTCAATGTTTTGTGACGGAAATTGATATCGATAAGCAGTTGAATAAATTTTGGGAAAGTGAGGAGGTGGTACCCGAGAAAGTAATGACAACAGAAGACATTGAATGCGAAATGCACTATAAAAGTAATTATAGACGTTCAAAGGACGGGAGATATACTGTTCGCATACCACTGCGTGCTGATCCACTGCCAATAACAGAGCTACAAGGGTCAAGGGAGTTGGCCCTGGCTAGGCTATTTCAGCTGGAAAGAAAATTTAAAGCAGATAGTCAGCTGGAAAGGATGTATAAAGACTTCATTCATGAATACATTCGCCTTGGACATATGGTTCCTGCTTTTGAAGATGCTAGCCCTAAGCATTACCTACCTCACCATGCAGTCTTCAAGCATGATAGTACAACTACAAAGTTGAGGGTTGTGTTTGATGCGTCGGTAAAGAGGAATACAACGAAAAGCTTAAACGATGTAATGATGACTGGGCCAAATTTGCAGCAAAATTTAATGGATCTTCTATTAAGATGGCAAAAGTATAAAATAGTTTTTCTGGCAGATGTGGAGAAAATGTATCGGCAGATCAAGGTTGATATCAGAGATCAAGATTTACAGCGAATTTTGTGGCGAGATACACCAAGAGAACCAATAAAGGAATACAAACTCACGACTGTCACTTACGGAACAGCTGCCGCTCCTTTTCTTGCTATACGTACCCTACGACAACTTGCGATCGATGACGGTATTAAATTTCCCGTTGCAGCGAAAGTAATTCTACGGGACACGTATATGGATGATATTGTTTCAGGAGCTGATTCTTTTGAAGAAGCATATACGACATGTGACCAACTCATCCGCTTGTTGAAAGGAGGGGGCTTCAATCTGAGAAAATGGAACAGTAACGATGCACGACTTTTAAGGCGAATACCTGATGAACTCAGAGATTCTGCTAATAACATTAAGTTCGATGAAGGTGAAACAATCAAAGCACTAGGTGTCCATTGGGATCCGAGAGCTGATCAGCTTAAGATAAGAGTGAATATACTTCCAGACCCTGTCAGTGTGACTAAAAGGTCTATATTATCGGAAGCAGCTAGAGTATTTGACCCGACTGGCCTTCTATCCCCAGTTACTGTGAAGATCAAGCTACTGTTCCAGCAACTTTGGTTACAGGAGATTGAATGGGATGAGCCCATTCCACATACGATACAGAACGAATGGAGAAGAGTGAAACACAATTTACTAAAATTAGAGAGAATAGAAATACCAAGATGGATCGGGTATAGTAAGTCTAACATGGCCTGTGAAATTCATGGATTCTCAGATGCTTCGGAAAAAGCGTATAGCGCTGCGGTATATATAAGAACTATTACGCAATCCGGAGAAGTGTTCATCAGATTATTGGCCGCAAAAACAAAAGTATCACCACTACGAACGACAATTACTCTGCCTAGGTTGGAATTAAATGGTGCTCTCCTATTGTCACGTCTGATAAAGGAAGTAAAGAAGAGCTTGGATATTGAAGATATAAAGTGCTACGCGTGGACAGATTCCACTGTAGTGTTAGCTTGGTTAAAGGCCAACCCACATCGATGGACAACTTATGTGGGGAATCGTGTGGCGGAAATCCAGAGTATAATCAGTTTCGAAAATTGGTTTCATGTCCGATCCGAAGCAGATCCCGCAGATATTGCATCACGCGGATGTTATCCCGAAGAATTACCAGACCACAAACTATGGTGGAATGGTCCTAAATGGTTGCAATCGCAAAATATTACGTTTCCTGAAGTGAAGGTAATAGATACCGAGCTGGAAGTAAATTCAAAAGTGAAGGTGAACTCCACGAGGATTGAAAAGGTGGAATCTACAATATTAGAACAATTGCTGATGAAATACTCTTCATTGACAAAGCTTTTACGAGTTACCGCATACTGCTACCGTTTCATATACAATACAAGATGCGATCCTATCAATCGTAGAAAGGGTCCTTTGACAGTATTCGAGCTAAATACCGCTTTAGTGCCATTGCTGAGAATCACACAATACCAGCATTTCAAGGCAGATATACAACGATTGGCTGAGAAGAAGCCCGTAACTAATGACAGCCGTTTACTAACGCTAAGTCCCATTTTAGATGAAAATGGAATTATACGCGTAAGAGGAAGATTAGGGCAATCTTGCTTGACGTTTGATCAGAAATTTCCCATAATTTTGCCCCATAAGAGCGACTTAACAACACTGGTGATTGATCAAGCGCATCTTAAAACCCTTCATGGTGGCGCATTTAAAACATTAGAGTTCATTCAACAAAAATATTGGATCTTAAACCAGCTGAAGGCAGTGAAAGGACGACTACATCGTTGTGTCGTTTGCCATCGATTTAATGCCAGATTTGAAACCCAACTCATGGGTGAGCTACCAAGGCCGCGAGTAACAGCAACACGTCCTTTTACAAACTCAGGCGTAGATTATGCAGGACCGTTTACACTAAGACCAGCTATAGGACGTTCCGTTAAAACTTTCAAAGGTTATATAGCGCTTTTTGTATGCTTGAGCACTAAAGCTATCCATCTGGAAGTCGTTAGTGATTTAACCGCCAAAGCCTTTATTGCAGCAGTGAATAGATTCGTCAGCAGAAGGGGAGCCATTGCGAACATGTATAGTGACAACGCGACGAATTTTGTTAAAGCTAGTAAGTTATTAGCTGAAGCGCTCCGGTCACAAGACTTTCAAACCGAGGTGGCAACTGCGTTGGCATCAGAAAATATTCAGTGGCACTTTATCCCACCTTCATCCCCACATTTTGGAGGCTTGTGGGAAGCCGGAATAAAGTCCACGAAAAATCATATGAAACGTATAGTAGGTGAAACTATTTTAACATTCGAAGAGTTAACAACATTAACAGCAATGATCGAGGCCTGTTTAAACCCTCGCCCGCTTTGTCCACTAACAAATGATTTCGAAAGCCTGGAGGTGTTAACGCCTGGGCATTTTCTAATTGGGTCTCCGTTACTGAGTCTGCCACAACAAGAACATCTAGAGACGAATCCTAACTTACTTCAGAGATGGGAACTAATTGAACGTATGCACCAGCAGTTTTGGAAGCAGTGGTCATCGGAATATCTATCAAGACTGCAGCAGAGGCCGAAATGGATGAAAGAACGTCCAAATCTCCAGACAGGGTGCTTGGTACTCATAAAGGAAGATAATTTACCTCCAACAAGATGGCTGCTTGGTCGCATAATTGCGGTCCATCCTGGCACCGATGGTCTTACACGCGTAGTGACAGTGAAAACAAAAACATCTGTAATGAAACGTCCGATAAGAAAGTTGTCGCTGTTACCGCTTGAGGACAACGACAATTTGATAAGAGGTGATGTAAATGAGAGCGCAACTTCCAGTAATGACGAATTGAAGGCAAATAAAGAAGAAAATAGCAAACAAGTGAATAGTACTTGCCAAAATAAGAAAGGATATACATATTCGAGGAAAAGGAAACTATACAGCAATCACGGGAAAACATCTCGTCAACGAAAAAGAAATTCACCAAATCGATCCTGTCAAGTAAACTTCGGTCCAAGTTGGTGTTTTAGCTCTATGTTGCTATTGATGCTGAGTTTTTTACTTGTGTTAGTTTGCGGGAATCCCTCACAAAAGGCCTATTCGATAACGCCGTTCAACAGCAAACAAGGAATTTACTTTGAAGACATAGCGGAGGCCAACTTATACAGCAATGAGTGGACGCTAATAGTTCATTACAATTTGACAACGTATTTTGGCCAATTAGATAGAATTGCAACGGCAGTTAGTCAACTGAATTCTATATGCAATACTACGCGTCATAAAACCGAATTTAAAGACCATTGTGAAGCAACAACCACTCAACTGAGGCGACATTTGGATGAAATTGAAGATGCGAGTCAACTGATATATCAGCCGAATGGTCACGCCAGAAACCGGCGGCGAACTCCACTTTTCGGGTTTGTTGGGAGCGTAGCGAATACTCTTTTTGGAGTGCTGGATCAAAACGATGCAGAAGAATATGAAAAACAAATTCGCAAGTTGAACGAAAATAAAGATCATTTGACCGAGCTACTGAAAAAACAAACGTCTATTGCGGATTCGACGTTGAACATAATTAAAATAGGACATGATGAGGCTCGCCAGCAATATCTCACTATTAAGCGACATCTGTCTGCCATCCAAGATGAGAATAATCGAGTGCAGGAAGAATTGAAGCTGTATGCCAGTTTCGATTCGGCAGCACTACTCATAACGTTAGATATAAGCAGTATCAGTCATGTCCAGCAAGCAATTTTGTCGGTACTCAGCCAGGCACATCATGGAAAAATCAGTACGCTGTTGATATCACCGGCGCAACTCCGCGCACAATTGCAATTGGTTCAGCAACATTTAACTCCGAATTCAAAAATACCTGAAATAGAGGATGAAAGCCAGCCGTTAACGCTATATAAGCTTATGGAACCTCGAGCAAGAATCGTACGGAACAGTTTGATTTGCGAAATAAAGATTCCCCTACTGGAAGCAGAACACTATAAAATATACCGCATGGTACCTATACCTATAGACTATGAGGTCACGTATCTTTATATTCAGCCGTCGAGCTCATATCTTCTAGTTAACAATCATCGGGACCGTTATAGTCCGATGAGCGAAAGAGATCTAACACTATGCAGAACCTGGAATCAGGGACGTTTTCTGTGCAAAAGTAACTTGCCATTGTACAACCTGCGAAGTAATGTTAGCAAATGCGAGATGGAGCTTCTGACATTAGATGGAGTATTGTCAACTGCCTGCAGCTTCAGAAAAACCATAAAAGAACAACACTGGATAGAAATGCTTACTACCAATTCGTGGATTTTTATACTACCGAGAAACATCAGCTTGGTCATAATCTGTGGAAATAGCTTCCAACAAGTAAAGATCAGTGGTTCCGGAATATTCCAACTACAGCCAGGTTGTTTAGTTAAACATCCAACAATGTTTCTTACAGCAAGTAGTAAGATTACAGGGAACATTGAAACATCATTTATGGTTGAAGCACGTATTCCAGTCAACTCAAACTCAACGGACCTGGGTAAAGCGACGAAGCAATTACCTGTACCTACAGAAGATATTGTCAGCTTAGAACTAAATTCAATACAGTCAGCCGTCAATGATCAAAAGAACGAGCTTAATAGCACGCCTGATTTTAATTACCATGACCTGCATCATTACGTAGTAATATATGTGATTCTATCAGCCGCTGTTATTGTCACAATCGTTTACTGCATACGCAAGTATAAATTCAAGACTATCAACATAGAAGATCGATTATCGTCGGAAACAAAACCAGATAAAATGCAGATGACAAACGCTTCCGACTTTGTACCAATCCCGACCCCACGACAGCACGAATTTGGATGTTGATCTTGATGCCCGGCAGCATGTACGATTTCGTACAAAATATTAGAAATTACAATTGTACATGCATATGCACATTCACCTACTTTCAGTATAATGCACTTTGTTTTTATGTTTCTGTATAGACAGCAAAATTGTCAGCATGTTTCATCGCGAGTCAATGTTCTGACCTAATTTAAAATCAATAGCAGGTGTATGTTGTCATGCGTAAATTACTTGCTGATCTGAATGTGCATATGCATTTTGTTTACATTGACAATATTTGGATTTCATATAAAACATTGTTAATTAGTTAGTAAGTTTAGTATCATTGATTAAATGAAACTGTAAAGTTAACGGAGTGTTTTCAGTTTTCGTACAGATACCAACTTACATCATCAGTCAGAGAGCACGTTGGGGACGATCTATTTACGGATTTCGTTATTTTATTGCCTAAAAAGGCAATGATTGAAAAGATGGTTAAGTTGACCGCGCAGGGGTGATCAAATTATTGTTGATACGTGCGGCCGCAGGTTCGCCAGCAAAAAATTTAGTTCGTGTATGAAAATGTTTGAAATACACAAAAAACATTCGTGTCTTTGTTGTAATACTAAAAGATGTATGGGCTAGAAAAATAATTATGAATGAGAAAATTATGTCAAATATATATTAGGAATTAATTAGAGAAATTAGTTTAATGTTATCTTTGTGAGATGCTAGGTAATCAACCTAACAATCTCCTAGAAATCACAATAAAGAAATATCACAGTAATAAGGAGTGATGAATGTGGGTAAAATTCGAAGAAAATTGGTGAGAAAGTACGAGTAGAATACATGTGTAGAACGCATGATATTATGAGAACATGGACGGAAGTATGCTTCGTTGAGAAAACGCCAAATCAAATACATACAAGAAAACATACAAGGAATAGGACGTGTAACGTCCTCGGCTCCATCAATGATGAAAAACAAGGCTGAGTCGAAATAAACATAAATCAACGTGTACAAAATAAAAAGCTTATCATTCTCAAAAAGCGTATCATTCAGAGTTAGGTGGACTCAAAAAACCATTATTCCGTCTACATGAGGACTGAAACTACCTCGTTTTTGTTTTATTTTATTTATTTTATTTATTTTCAGGCCAAGCAAGGCATATAACAAAATATAATAACAAATTATAATTTGAATTAAAAATGTTTTCTTAAACTACACTCTAACAAATTAGCATAAATAAATAATTTTAAGTCCATATTCTAAACTTATATTTGGTTGTCAATTTGAGGAATTTATAAGGAAAAATGATTTTTGTTAAGATTTGAGAGCCTTGAATAAAGCATGTTTGAAACTTGTCTTGGGAATAGATAAGGAATAGTAGTTGGAAAAATTATTAAATATTTTGCAGCATCTATTGATGGGCTCCCTGTCTCCATAAACAGTACGATGTACGACACCAAAAACTTAAAGAAGACCGAGTTACACAGCTTCAAGCTACAGGCTTTGGCATTTTATATAGAGCTTTCTGAACAAATAAAAAAAAGATTCAACTTTGAAAATCCAGTTTTAACGTTCGTCAGCTATTGCCTGAATAACAATACAACGATTTTTCGCAGTGGGCTGCGAAAATCCACTGTCAAAAAATTAGAATGCACTGTTTTGTATGGTAATGCCCACAATGCCGACGGCCGAATTTTTCGCAGCGTCAGAATTTGCCACATGTCTAATTTTTTCGCATCGCTAGCGGTGATACCTACCATGGTTGGCATCACCACTAGGTTGAATTAAATTTGCTTGAATTAGGTTGAATGGTCTGGTGGAATAGACAAGCGATGGCTGATAAGTATTGTGAAAAGCCAACCTAATCCTCGTACAACAGGATTTAGCAATACAAAAGAAAAAAAATATGAATTAGGTTGGTGCCTTGGTTGCATTGACAGCGACATTTTTGCTGAATTGTGGTTCACCGAATTCAACTTCGAAATTCTACATAGAAGTACGCCTCCCCGTGCGAAAAGTTCGCTGTTATGTGTTTACAGCATATTTTAGTCCAAAAACAGCTCTGTCTGGGGAGATCAGTAGCATTGCTACACAAGAGGTATGTTCCCGTACTTCAGCAAACTGCAGCAGTAACAGAATTTGGCAGCTGGCTTCTTTTTGCTGCAAAATTTGGCTTGCATTTGGCTTGCAGCAAAAGTACGAAAACGACTTGCTGCGAATCTATTTTAATATATTATAATAGATTCAAGTACGGGAACAGACCTAAGCTTTGACGCTTTTTCCGCAACTCATCGACGACGTCGAGAATTTAAATAGTGAGTGGGGACTGCTTCCTGATTTAACCGAACTAAAATCGCATGCAGACGATACGATCGAAAGGTTTTGGACTCACATATTCGAGCTATAAAGTCAATTGAAATTCCAAATGTTTCCAAATCTTCACAAACTAGTCAAAGGACTCCTTTGTTTACCACATTCATCTGCAGCCGCAGAGAGGGTCTTTTCTCAGCTAAATTTGATGAAAACCAAAACGCGTAACAGACTGCACAATGATACGTGCGGTAGCATTATGCATGCCAAAGAACTGCTAAATAATAATACGTGCTATTCTTGGAAACCTAATTCTTACTTGTTGAAAAGAAAACCACTATATACTAATTGCAGTAGTAAAGTAAACTCGCGAGATAAAGAAAAGGGAGCAGAGAATTGAGTTTGCATCCATATGCTTGTCGTTAATTGTTTTTTTAGCATCAAAGTGCTCATCTTACAGCATTACGTACAAGACTGGTTACATAAGCAATATTGTGATATACAACGCTTATAGATGCAAATACAATAAAACAATTATTTTCGATATAATATGTGTGTATTTATTCATCAATTCGATATCGTTTTTAGTCGGAGAGGGACTTTCTCGTCTTCTTTTCCATTTGATCAATTGTGCCAGTGAAAATTTGATTAAAGTTTTTATTAACGACCGAGTTGTTTCACATGACTTTAAAAAAAAGTTTTGAATTGGAACGATTTTTCCCGGGCTATTACGTTCCATTACGTTTTGATGGCGCCATCTAATACGAAAGGACATTAGCTTCTGGCAACCCTGATCTACATAAGAGCGGTGAACTCAACTTTGATGAAACACAAGTTTACTGTAAGCACCTTAAGTTTTAGCGTAAGGAATTTTCTGAGCGTTTTGATTGTGTTTTGCCCCTTCAAACCGCTCAATGGGTCATGGACATATCTATGAGCATTCAGATAGCAGAAGCTCAGCTTCACCAAGAATCGGTCGAACTTTCCGATTGGTGATCGTCTCACTGAATTTTGGCTTCAAAGTAACATCAGTTACTTCTATCCAGGACTGTCGACTATCATCAAACAACTTATAATTGCTTTTCCTGGCTTCTATTTCGCATCTGTAATATTTTATCATTAAGCACTTCACCATACACGAAATTACAGGATTTTCGCAAAAAGGGGCGTTGCTAAATTTTCTGCTCCGTAGGGGGTGACAGCATTAAAAAAGTCGCGAATGTATTGCCGCCCAATGAAGTTGATTTGCCCCAAAAAAAAGTAATGATTTTACCATTGCAGAATTCAAAAAAATATTAAAGAAAATAGCTCAGCTGTTACCAACAATATATAATATTGATGGTAACGAGGTATTTGACAAGCATACATTACATTCCACCATGATTTCTGGGAAAACGTGCAACGGTTTAACCAAAACTACTTTTCTATGTTTGTGAAGCTTCTACAAAATTTATGAATGATGAGATCAGGGCGCTTTAAGTCAATAAGGAGAACCTTTGCTTTGGTATAAAACTCCACTACATGAATGGATTCGTAAATAATGTCAATATCATCTACATAAGCCAGCATCTGGTTGGAATTGGTAACGACACACCATCTCATTGACGTGCCAGAGACTCGGATTGCTTTCTCCAGCGCCGAATTGAAGAGGAGGCAGACCAGATCATCCTCTCGTCGGAGCTTATTGAAGATGTTGAGCGGTCTGGACAGCAACCCGGTAATTTTAATTTGGTTTGTTACGCTGGTCAGGGTCAGCCCAATTCTCTCATTGCTTTATTAAGTTCTACTCTGGCTATGCTATCATAGGCGGCCTTAAAGTCTACAGATAGATGGTACAGTTGAATACTGAATTGTAGACATTTTCCCATCACCTGCCTGAGAGTAAAGGTCTGAACATTTGTTGATTTGCCTGTTAAGAAGCCACATTGATATTGTCCGATGATGGCTCTAGCACATGGAGCTATTCTCTCTTGCAGGATAGAAGAGAATATTTTATAGGAAGCTAAGTTTGATAGAATTTTGGTATGACCTTGTAGTGAAAGCTTACGCCCAACTTTCCAGCTTGGAAAATTTTGAAGTATTTGTTCACGTTAGCCCTAAAAAAATGTCCTACCCCTATAACTTCCAATTTGAACTTCCAAATTTTGAATCCCTTATGAGTGGTAGCCCTAGGAACCTTTCTACCCTATTGCTTCCCACGCAGTCATCAGATCAAATATTTATATGACCAGAGGTTGCTTGAAATACAAAGCACGTTTGGCGGAACATGCTTTCAAAATCTACAAAATGCCTCTTCAGAAATCAGTATATATTACTATAGCTTTATCAGTTTAAGATTTTTTTTTTAAATCATTGAGCATTTAAATCAGCAGATGCCCTCAAAGGAGTGGCATTTGCTACCTTGCGGTAAATCGGGTTCTAGCAAAAGATACCGAATAAGTCTTAAGCATGTCTGAATTATCTGTGATTGGTAGACTTAAATTGAGAGCTGAAGTGCATAGTCTGTGAAAATAGCTTTATTTTATCCACTGCTGGTATAGCAATGCGACGTTAAAATTTGTTCTGAGATATGGTTTTAAGGACCGTTCAGAAAACAATATTTTACATATATTCTAGAGTTTGTCGAAAAAAAAGTTTTCTTCATAATTTAAAGATGAGATAATCTCTATTCGGCTGATTCTAATATCAATATTTTTGCCATTAGCTCAGTTACTATAATACAAAATATATTCGAGGAGACTTCTATTATGACTGCGATTTCTATTCGAAAGAATATGTTTTTCCACATACTAAACATCATCCCATCACTTATTTGTCTCAAAACATTTCATTTCATTGTTGACCACTCCTCTATAAATATTGCTTCTTACGAAAAATAGCATCCAATCGACAAGCAATCGATACAATATCCAAGATTATTCGTGCCTCTAGTCTTGTCTCAAACCAAACAAAATCTGTCGATAGACTTCAACAACCATTTTTCGGTAACATAGCATTTTGACCCGAATGTAAAATACGATACATACGTTCTATGAGAGGCAAACCATTCGAAAAATTGGCATTTAGCAGACTGTCATCAACGATACCCGCAGCGAACTAACAAACCAACACAATTCTGTACTAAGCCAGAATACGAAACGATATAACAGTACACCAACCGCATCCATAGTAAAAATATTATGTCTTTAGTTTCGATTCCACTTCAATATATATCTTATGTTTGTTTATACTCGGACGTGAAGGAAACAGGATTAGCGTAACTGTAAGGACATGAAGAGAAAACAACTCAGAGCTTTTGGCAACATTTTCAAGTAGTCGGCTTGGCGCCATCATAGGAATAATTTAGCTAGACATAACTACATTTTCTAAGATTTCGCGTGGATCGTGATAAACGAGCTGGTTTTTGGTGACTTTGTCTACTGTTTCAAAGGAATTTGGATAGGAAGAGTAGGTAGGTTGAGTGGGTTCATTGTTGATTTTGACGTTGGACTAGCTACAGCATGAGTACTGATGAGCTTAGAAATGATTGATATAGAACTATTAAGAGGGAATACTTTGCACTTTTTGTAACGATTTATGCCCAGACTACCGAAATTAAAATCATACATTTTCTCTAAAGTAGTTATTTGTCTCAAGTGGAATTAAAATCATTAAAAATATTGTAGACAGCTGCAGCAAACGTTTTGGAGCTTAGAGTTTTCTAGAGCCAGTCAAGATTTGAATTTCAGTTTTTATTCAAGAATATATAGCTCAAATTACAGGAACTAGGCCAGTTCACAGGAGACCAGTACTCAGCTGTTCAGCATACTAAGAAAAAAGAACACAGTCAAACAATTCAGTCTCTCCCGAATTTTCGCTAGAACATTCAATAACACTCACTTTTCCTTACTGGATGATCTTTTTTATTGGCCATTGGCGAAACCATTCATCTTTAAGTTTTAGATTGATATGAAAGATGGCTCATTTGACGATTGAAGCTATTTTTTTTATCAATAAAATTCAGTCAAGGATGGGACATTTTTTCCGGGCCTATTTTCATTTCCTTAAACCCATTTATCATATCTACTGCAATAACAAAACCGTCAGCACTCATGATTTATATCATGCCTCGTTCAGGCTAACAAACACCAATAAAAGAAAAACTCCATTCCCAACTGTAGATTTAAAATAAATTATCTTTCACATCGACTTTATCCCTATCATGACCATCATCATCGCTTTCTTTATTTTCTTCATTAAAATAATAACATTCAATAGCTCTTGCCATTTGTCTTGTTCTACCATGCAATCCACCCTCTTCCAAAGAATGTTGAATCCTGAGAATAAAGGAAACCAACGATTTCGTTTGCCACCATATCAGCAACATTCACTGCTATGCAGACATAGCTGTCACATTTTTAACAGAGGTCTCCAATATGTGCAAGACACCTGCTGGGATTTCCGCAAGCTTTTATTTTTCGTTTGATTGCTAACAAACCCAACAGGATATCATATTCTTTTCTCAACATTCATAACATGGACTCAAGGTAATTTTACCTATTTGGGAATTGTGTGCTGTTGATTGCTGGTGACCAGACGTCATACTGTTTTAGGTGGAAATTGTCAAGTAGCAAGTCACTGGGATAAGTCGATGGTGAAATATTCAAGAGTTACGTTTGTCTGGCAGGTACATTGAATATTTGATGTCATGTTTCATTGCGACTTGAGAGTTATATGACATAAACCGTTGAGTTTTGAATAAATATCAAATGTATTGCATTTGACTGGATCTTATTTTTTATCCTAAAAGTAAAAAGGGCAGTCGGCAACTGTCATTTATTTGGAAGCAAATGGCAAAGCTGTAATTATATATTACTTATTTACAGTTAAATAACAGAATTTTTTTCACTAAATAGTCATAGCTTCCTCATCTATCACATTATTTCTTCGCTCGATTCACCCATACATAACCCGAATACAACAACAATTTTATTATATGCACATCAACATGCACATCACTGAATTTAATAAATTATTATTGCTCTTTTAGATAGCACAATAAATATTTCACTGCTTTTATTGCGTGCCAAATCAACTAAAACTCACATCTACATAGCAATTCCAAAGCAATATAAATTTCCTAAACGATAATAAGCTCATTTTCGTGAAAAGCTGCTCATGGATATTTTTCCTGAATTCCCTCTTCAACTCAGTCAATTTAAGAGCTTGTTCTTTAGCACTACTATCAAAAGGCCAACCTTTTTAATTAGCCTGAAGACAAACTCGTTAGCATTGTTGATTTTGGAACGAACAACGCAATCATGACAGCAGCAATGAAAAATCCTAAAATTGATTAATCTTGTTCGACAAGGAAATAAATTTGAATTTTACGCGATTCCTATAACTGTACTCTTATTGATGTATATTGGCTCTTTTAGTAAGTATAGCTTTATTAATTGATAAAATCAATGGTCATGACCTACTTATCAGTCATCAAAGGAAGGCTCTTTATTTATTTCTTACTTTTCGTCCTGGTATTTTATTATATGGGTAAGCACGATGATTATTTGTATATTTACGTATTGGTAGGGAATATTTGTTGATTGATATGATTCGGGCAACCATTACTGAACGAATTAATATTACACATTACGAAAAAGATGTATAAATTTGGATTAGCGAAAATGTTGGATAGATTTCATATTTTTGGTGTCGAAAGCAAGAAGGTCTATTCATTAGCAAGGAATTGGTACATATTTTTCGTACTGTGGTATATTAGTTCATATTTTTAAGTCCTATAGAAGTATTACCCTCAATGTATTTAAGCGCCCAGTGTGGGCTAGATTCCATATGATTGCCATAATAGTTTTAAACATTCGGTAGAGTCAAATAAAGTGTGAATTTCAATAAAAACCATATAAACGACAATGAAGATAAAATTATGCGAAAAAATTAAAGTTGCAAACCTTTAATCACTGCCATAACATTTTCTGCTATCTATGAAAAATCAGAACTGGCAACATGCTTGTTATGTATGAGTTTGGGTCTGTAACAACAAAATATCATACCCAACTGAAATGTCACGCTGCCTTAAAGGAATGCGAAAACCAAACTTTAACTCTGCATAACGCATGACGGAAAATATGAAATATGCAATATGTAATTATGTTTCCCGCAGTCCCAGTTGAGTCGAGGTTTAAGCCAGATGTAATAATTAATAAAGAAGATTTTCACTTTTAACTTAACTCCGTTTTTTCTTTTATTACAATCAGCTCAGGCAAGATTTGTATCTTGCTCTTCGCACCCAATCATTAAGAAGACCTGCTCGGAGTATGGCAAGGCACAGTAAAATTGGCACTAAACCTCTTACACCGAAGAGAAAAGGCCTAATAATGGTTTGATATTGAACTTGAAAAGAAAAATAAAAGTCAATATCGAATACTCATTTCACTCAGTGTTACTTTTTTAAACTTCAATACAAACTGAAAAACCAAACACTATACTACACTCGAGAAGCTGGGATGTTTTAGAGCTAGCGAATAACTCACTCTTACTCCATTCCCGCCTGTCTTGCGATCAGCTTCATTTTATAGCCTCAAAAGGTGCATTCGGGTGCTTTTGGTATTTGAAAATTTGCGAGATACCTCAAGTGTGGATACTTTTCCTGTCCTCTGCTCGGAAATTTTAGAATATACTGTTAGTGTGTCTGTCTATTTTGTCAATGAGTTTGAAAACTTTGTCAAGTAGGTACAGTTCGATTGTCTCTATTCGTGGATCCTTGTGTGTGTCTATGTTTCTACCATACCACGGAACTCTGAAAATTATCCGCAGTGCGTCATTTTGACACGTCTGAAGTTTTTGTTTAGTCGTCAATGTTGTCTGTCCAAACGCTAGGCTTCCGTATAAAAGTGTCAATCTCAGTATTTGGTTATATATAAGTTTTCGGTTCGGTTTTCGGTTTTCGGTGTTTAGTCTTTTGGTTTTTAGGGCGTAGAGCAGGTCGTTACAGGCTTTTCATTTGTTCTGTATGTGTTCCGTCCATGTTCACTTGTTGTCGAATGTGAGTCCAAGGTATTTTGCTGTCCTTTGCCATTGTATCTGTTGTCGCCTCTTCCGAAAGTTGAAAATCACCTGCGTTTTGTCCGACTTGATGTTGATTTTCCATCTTTGGAAAGATTCTAAAAGCGTGTTGATAAAGGATTGCAGACTTGAGGTAATTTCTTCTGCTTGCCTAGACGTATGGAAGATACTCGTATCATCGGCAAAGAGTGATATTTTTGCTACGCGCAGCTTGGGAATATCTGCAGTGTATATCTTGTACAAAAGTGGTGATAGCGAGGAGCCTTGAGGCACTCTAGCTGCAATTTGACGTTCTGTTGGTAGAAGACCCTCGATTCTCATTCTGAATGTCCTGCCCTTGTGATCTGTATGCGTGGAAGAGGTATTTTGAATTCATGCATTTTGGAGATTAGTCCTGCATGCCAGACTTAATCGAAAGTTTTCGCTATATCGAACATGACCGTTCCAGTCGACTTAGTTTGATTAAGTCCTGTTTTTATAATGTTGCAATACCCTTGCTTGCTGGAGTTCCTTGGAGTGATGTGGCTTGGAGCCAAATTGCTCTTCCGGGATAATGTTGTTCTCATATACTTTTTCATTTAGGCGAAAAAGCAGAACTCGTTCAGCCAATTTGATAACCAGGATAAAATGTAAAGAGGCTTATGGGTCTACAATTTTGGAGAAATGTGAGGTCTTTACCTGGTTTTGATAAAACTGTGATAATTGCTAATTTCTACGCCTTAGGATATCTCCTCAGATATGTCCGTTATTTTAAGCAAAAATTGTTGATATTATCTATACCCGGCGAATTTCAACGATACAGTCCCTTCACCAAAATATTCACCTCCTCCAGATAAGCTAACTTCAACTGCTCTATCTCCGTTGGTTCAGAATTAGAATCCTTGTGGCCCTTCTGATTATGCGTGTTTCATTGTCTATGTCGTCCTCAGATGAGCAGTCTTCTTGGGAGTCCGCGAACTCATTGGCTTTGTCTAGATTGTCGTACTTTAAGCCTTATGTGCTGTGTATTGGTGGCATAATCGGTTTTTTCTTAGTTCGGAAGTACTTGGAGAGTCGCCAGTGTGTGTCACTACCAGGATTGACGCTTTGCATTAGACTCTCCCATTGCTCATTCTGGTGTTGATATATTTCATCACAGATCGCGTTGGTAAGCCGGTTTGCTTCCCGATTTATTCTAGATTTATTCTAGCTCTTTTCTGGAGTTGATTCCTTCTCCGTATAAGCAATTGAATTGACTAAGGGAGTTTTTAGGGACTATGTTTATCTGGATTGTCCTTCTTTGGCTGCTTTATGGTATTGGTGAGGTGATCAATTGATTCCTCTAAATTGCTGACCATTTCAGGTGCTTCAGGGCTAGTAATTTCGGCCAGTGCGACTTGGAAAGCTTCCCAGTTAGTAATTTTGCTCTCTGTTGCCGGTGCTTTTATATATATGATATGGACGAAAGAGGACCGGCTTGTGATCAAATGACAGCTCGTCGAGGACGTTGATGTACACATATTATTCTAGTGCTTGTGAGGCCTCTATATTTAGGGCGCAGCTGTTTATAGGGACGAAGTGAGTTGGCTCATTAGGGATGGGTTCCTTCCTTCCAGGCTTCCTTGTTTGGCTGTAATTTACTTATCTAGCTCGATCACAGCTTTATGACTTCTCACAGCTCTCCAATGGCGTTTATATCTCCTGCGAAGAAGATTATGCCTTCGTAATCGAAGAGTGCACGAAGGTATTCAATAAACTCCTGTGACCTAGGACGGCAGTACGCCGAAACCAGCGTGAACTCCAGCAAGCTAGTTTGAACTTTTATTGCGTTGGCTTCCATACCACTGAGGGTGGGGATTGGGAAAGAGTGGTCAGTAATGTTTCTTCTTACGAGGATTTAATTGCTTCCTCCTCTACCAATCATTCTATCATTCCTGTAAAGTATGTAGTTGATGATCCGGAAATGGTCACTGGGTTTGAGGAACGTTTCTTGAATGAGCATGATATCAATTTTTAAATCAATTTAAAGTTGCATCAACTCTTCCCTTTTGGGTATTAAAAATTCACATTCCACGTAAGAATGAAGTGGTGGCAGGTAAAGTTTGGGCAGCGAACATGCCTCGCACCATCCTCCCCATCATATTTTTCATCGAGGCTAGTGGGGATGGGAGTGTTTGTTTTGTTAGTTTTGGCTGCAGGTTGGGGTAGGGATTTGGAGGCATGAATGGCAGAGGTCTTGTAGCCACTCGGGTTTACACTCGCCCCTCTGATATTCTTAGGCTTTTGCGGACAGCCCCCATAGCTGGCATGGTGTTCGCCTCCACAGTTTACGCACTTGGGGTTTTCTTCTCTCAACTTTTTGCAGTTCGAGAAATGGTGGAGTCCGTCGCATTTGACGCAGCGGGCCTAGGCGTGGCAGTTGTTGGCGAATTATCCAAACTTTTGGCAGCTATGACACAGTGCTTGATCACTTCGTGGATTTTGCGCTTTCACTTTGCACATTAAATGGCATATTGCCTGAAGGTTTTATATGTCGGTCTCGTTTCTAGGAATGAGAACTTTCATGAGTTTTGACGGACCTGACCTCAGCTTGAGGTAAAAAGCTTCTATTGGGTGGAAACCCTGTCTTTCTTGGCCTAATTTCATCTCTTTCGGGGTTAGAGTGTAGAGCCCTCTGATGATGACGTTCAGATTCTTTTCCTCGGGAAGGTAGTATGTGTGGTACTGTACCTTGAAGTCGGTGAACATCTTGGTGATCTTTGGGTGGTCTGAAATTCCGGCTAAGGTTATTTGAATCCCTAGGTAGACGCGTTTTCCAGCATCAATCTTAACGTTCCGCTCCTTGAAGAGCCGGGACATAGCCATCCACTGCTCTGGTTGGCGAAGTATTATTGGAACTTATTTGAGATTCTCTTCGCACGAGTCTTCTTTTTCGAGGTTTATTTGTTAGGTCGTTGTCGTATTATGGTTTTGTGTTGTTCTCGGGGATGTTAGTTTCTTTGTGGGGTTCTTTGTCTTTGTTTTTTTTGCGTTATGGTAGCTTTTTTGTTCTTGTATGGTTATTTCTGTAGATGAAGGGGGAAGGGAGGGGAGGGTAGGTCAGGTCTTCAGGTTTATTGGTTTGCGTCTCCGGATCTACTTGTTCTGTTTGGTTTGTGTTTGTTTCGGGAATAAGTTCATTTTCTGTCGTCATGTCTACCTGCTCGACGCTGTTGCTGTTGTTTGATGTTGTCTCGTCTGTGTCGCTGGATGAAAAGTTAGTTGTCATTGGAGACGAGGTTGTTTTTATTCTATTCCTTTTGTTGGGTATTGTTGTTGATATCTTTGTCCTTTTCTTTTTTTCAGTCGGTTTTTTTAGCAGCTCGTCATTACAATCTATGTTGTAGCTCACGATTGAAGCGTCTTTGTTCTGTTGACTCATTTTGAGTGTCTTTAGGCTGTTGTACGATTTCGTTCAAATTTTCGTTAGTTTTTTCTTGACAGTCTTTATTTTGACGGGAAAGGTTCAGTTGTTGGTCCAGAGAAGCGATCAGCCTATTTTTATCGTTGTCTGTCATTGTCGCAGTTGGAGTTTGTCTAATCTCTCGCCCTGCGTTTGCAGAGACGATACTCTCCGTAACCACTTCATGTATCTCGCAAGTATTTTTGTTCTTATTTTTGATTCAATTTTTATGCACTCTTATTTACTTTATATATGTGCAAACTTTTGAAATCATTAAAATTAGGGTAATTACAATCCCATTCACCTAGAATTTCACTATTTCTCTCCAGTTTTCTCTCTGTTTACTCGTTCTTTGCCAATCGATGGAGGTTTCACTCGTAAGCGTATGCGTTTTGGTACTCTTGAGCTCATTAGGAATATCCTTTCCTTTTAGTATTTTTACTCGAACGTCAACTCTCGTCACGAGTGAAATGCGGAATGATGTGATCATACTACAGTAGATTTCGCTATAGATGATTCATTTATGTTTCCTACTTCCACGGCAATAATAACTTTCCAAATTTACAACATTTTACCTTATACCGACTAACATTTATTATGACCAACGGGCCTAGGTTGCCTTGGGGGCGTACAACTCATAAAATCTCGGACAACATCACACAGTCCACAGTAACTCGACTTTACTACTACCACTTTATTTCTTCTTCCCCAAATGAAAACGGACTTCTTTGAAGGACTACTACTCATACCACACTGCTGCTTGTCAGTAGTATGCCGGAAGGAACATTTAAACTGTTGCTCATTGCAAACAACAACAATCAGAGCGGCAGAGGCAACACAAGCAAAATAACATCGAAGCGAACCAACATTTTGAGTAAGCTGAGCATATGAATGCCTGCTGGTCCTTGTGGCGGCAGGATGAAGAGAACTGACTGGTACATGTAAGCCGCCCCGGTACCACATGGACGGAATGAAAAAAAAAATTGTTGAAACAACATACCTTTGCAAGGATCATTACAATTCGTATAAAAATATGCTTGCGATAGGTTGAATTTTCTTCCATTCAAAGACTTCCTGAAGCTATGTACGGTTAAACAGAGCAAACGGCAGAGTTGGAATATTTGTTTCGCTTGAACTTTTCTGAATTTAAAAATGTCAAGGGTTTAAAAGCATTTGGACCCGGGGTGGTTCGGAAATTTTTTATGTCTTTCCGCTGGGTAGGTTCGTCGAACAGTCATATTTTTGTGCTTGCCATAAATCGGAGATGAAGTGAACGTGTATGTGTCCTCCGGTGACTGAAGGTTGTTGCGGTTTGTAACAGAAGTAGAGGTCATTTCAACATGATGATTTGTGAGCTATAAGATCATATTTCATATATTTTGTGGACTAGCTGGAAGAAGTAATGCAAAACAATATCAGAATATTTTGGGTGGATTCTAGAGTCCTGAAAAAAAAACCCAAACATACTGCAGTATTTTTTTAAAAAACAATCTTCAATGTTTTCCAAGAAATCAATTGTTTTCAAAGAAATCAATTTCTGTTTGCGTACCCAGATTTTCCAACAAATCTTTTTTACCAGTACCATCGTAATGCTATTTCTCATATCTCTTTATCCATCCTTTACAATGTACATTTTTAATGTAATGTGTATATGTCAGTGCCGTGACTCAAAAGCCAAATATCCTGAGATCTTCAAGCCTTATTACATAATGAAACAAGGAAAGACATTTAACGAAAAAAATCTGAAATACTTTGCAAATATTCCTCTTCATGTACAAAACATGTAAGTTACTCTGTGTATGAAAATATATCTCATAATATTCCCATCTCGAAAAAAGCTCAGATACCTAATGACTGTTATGAGGAAGACGAAAATCTTTCTTGATGTTGGTTTGATCGTGTATTTCTTTATATGATGGCAAACAGATGTGTTCGCGTTGACGATATGATTCCTACTAATAAAATGATGGTTTTTTCCGTGAATACTCTTCCTGATGATGCAGTAACAGGATAACAATGTAGGTGTGGTATCAAAAACTCCTGTGTTTGATTAGAAAATAGAGAAAGATGTTTTCGAGTCCTGTTGGAAGATACATCCATTACATTCCCACTAGGTATCTACTTTGACGCAAAGGGAGACATTTGCTTTTGAAATTAATGAGCTAGTAGTTTGCGAGTAGTATATAAATAATTAGACGAGGATGGGACTTGAATATGAAGGAACTTGTAATAACACATTGCTCGTGAAGGTGGTGTTAATAAAATACGTAGGGAGAGTAGTAGATACAAACACTCACTTGCTGTGCTCATTAGGGTTTCACACAATGAATTATAAATGCACACGCCAATGATGATAATGCTAATGAAACATGAAGAAAATGCAACTGAACGTATGCTTGTATGTGGAAATGAGCAAATTTTGGGAATATGATATAGTTTGAAGAAGATGTTTCCAAAAAATTAGATATTTGTCTTTAAAACTAAAAAAAAACTGATGATCTTGTCATCACTGTGGATTGGTTTTGATGTTGAATTCGAACTTTATCTTTATTTTTATTGAAGACAATGTTGCACCAAACAGCCTTATCTCAACTGTTTCCACCCAAGACACATTCAAATGGAAAAACAACAATTCTCCTTATTTTTGGTAGCATAAGCAATATTTATTTAAATCTTAAGTTGGCGAAAACGCGAAAAATATTCTAGGAACCATTGAATGCTTTCCATTTTTGCAAATCAAAATAGCACGCTAGCTCCAATCCACCACTGCTTTAGATTTTTATTAAAATCGTTTTTTAAAAATTGAGTTGTCAACAAGGAAAAACTGACCCATGTACTTTTGTATGCAATATATTCCCTATAGCATGTTGTTTCGAATCCAATTGTGAATTTTGTGGCTGTTAACAATGTCAATTTGAGTTTTGATAGCTTTGATGAATTGTAATCAGCACGTTTTTTTGACACTCACTTAGCAAACTGAGGAAAACAGTCGGCAGAAAACATTACCTTCCAAGAAGATGTAGTATTATCCATTTCAAACAGCAGTTCACATTACTGTGTCTTTTTTTACCACAATTGCGGTGGTATGAGAGGCAAACTAAATCAACTCTTCCTTGACGCCAAATCTTGCAAATTCAATGTGCTTACCTTTACCGAAACCTGGTTAAACCATTATCATTTAAACGAGGAAATACTCGACGGTTGCTGGACCATATACAGAAATGACCGTAATTATATCCATACTGGGCAAACCAGAGGTGGTGGTGTACTCATTGCCACTCATAACTCCCTCTCGAGTGAAATAGTGGAAACCGAATCACAATATCAGTTTGAACACAAATTTATTCGAATTTCTTGGTGCAAAGGTTTCTTCTTCTCTGGTCTCATCACTTAATGATAATGATAAGATTATAATACTAGGAGATTTCAACCGTCCAAATTTAAAGTTCGTGGAAGATGAAAACGACAGCAACCTCCTTCCGTTCAATATCGTTGATTCATCTGATTTAAATCTTGTAAGTACATTTTACAGCAATGATCTGCAGCAAATCGCCCCGACTTCTAACCAAAATGGCAATTGGTTAGATCTAATTTTTACCAACAGTTACGACGATGTAGTAGCTAATCTGACAGTAGATGCAGAGCATCTTTTTTCCAATACTTTTCACCACTCTGCTTTTACAGTCGAGCTATCTATATCTGATTTGACAACCTCAAAATCATACAACAATTCAGTTGTATATGATTTTCGAAATGCTGACTATGAGAGCATTAACCTCCACTTGAATAATATTGACTGGAATAGTTCTCTATTAACGTTGGAATTGAACGATGCTGTGTCTTTATTCTACCAGTTGATTTTTGATGCGGTTGAAAAATTCGTCCCGAAAATAAAGAGAAAAGATAAACTATCTGAGCCTTGGTTAGATAGAACTCTGAGGTGTTTACGAAATCAGAGAAATAAACTATATAAGTTAAAAACCGACATCAATGCTAGCGAAGATATCAAGAGAAGATACAATGAACTAGCTAAAGAATTCTTAAGGAAGTCTGGCGAAGCATATGAATGTTATATTAATGTAGTTGGGGAAAATATAATCTGTGACCCCAAACAATTTTTTGAATTCGTGAACACCAAGCGAAAAACTTCAGGCTATCCCATTGCAATGCATAAAAATGACTCACTTTCTTCTGACCCACTAAAAATATGTGACATGTTTGCCGACCATTTTCAAGAAGTTTTCTGTCCACTCAGTGGATTATGTAACGTGTCGCTTGTCTCTCAGTTTGCTATCGCTGATGAAATATATTTAACTAGAGAGGACATTGTAAATGCGATAAGAGAACTTGACATGAAAAAAGGCCCTGGACCAGATCTACTTCCTCCGAGCTTCATAATCAACAGTCCAGAAACAATCATCTCACTCCTGCTTATAATTTTCACCAAATCACTATCATGCGGTAGATTTCCTCAATTCTGGAAATCTTCTCATCTCACGCCAATTCATAAAAGTGGTGACAAGCGCTCGGTGAAAAATTATAGAAGCATTGCCATTTTGTCAGCTATACCTAAACTATTTGAAAAAATCGTATGTGATAAACTCATTACAGCTATTGATCCTCTTCTTAACGAACAGCAACATGGCTTCAGAAAGGGGAGGTCAACTACCACCAATCTTTTGATATTTATCTCGTATGTACTTTGCAATATGGCGAAAGGGTGTCAGATCGATACCATATATACTGATTTCAGCAAAGCTTTTGACCGTGTTGACCATGAGGTTTTGAAATATAAACTGCAAAAACTAGGCATTTCCGGAAACTTGCTAGGATGGTTGGATTGCTACCTTCGGAATCGAACACAACATGTAAAATTTCAAGGTTTTCTCTCAAACAAAATTACTGTCTCCTCGGGGGTACCCCAAGGCAGCCACTTAGGTCCACTTCTGTTCAATATTTTTATTTCGGATCTCGCGGAAGTGCTATCCGATATTCCACACCTTTTTTATGCGGACGATCTAAAATTATACCACACTATTCAATCGGAATCCGATTCAAACTTCCTTCAGTCAAAAATCTCATCGTTGGAGAGATGGTGTGACCGCAACAAACTTTTTCTTAACGTAGACAAATGCCATGCCATAAGTTTTTCCTGCAAGTCATGCTCTTTAAATTTTGATTACCGCCTTAGTAATCAGTTGCTGAAAAAAGTGGATAGTGTTGCCCACTTGGCTCTGGCCAAAATTCATAGTAATGCCCTCAACAATCGTTTGTTTTGGCAGCTTTGTAAGCACAGCAATGAAGAATTCAATCGCTTGCTTCTACACACCGAAATTCACTGGCGCCTGAAAGGCACCTGCCTCAATAGGCTCTGGAGTCTTTTCGACTTTGTACTTGAATTCCTCGAACGAAACGATGTAGCTCTGAGAGATAAATTACTTGAATTTAAGATTGGTAGTGCCTACATGACTGATTTATTCACGAAATTGAATGAAATTAATTTGCAGTTTCGAAGCGTAGTAAAGCAAAGAATTTGATCACAGCAAAATCTGTTATTTCGGCCTTCCTAAAAAAAATCTCACTTTGTGAAAGCAAAATTTTCGGCGCAACAAGCTTAGCCAGTTTCTAGTCTTTTCGGATCCGCATCAGTGTTGCCAATTTGTTACAATTGTAACATATCTATTACATGTTTGCCTCATTTAGTACACAATTACACTCGTCGCTTATTCAGTTAATTTTGATTCAGATGATTTGGATTCTGTAGGTTCCAATCAAGTGAATAAATCTAAGTTAAATGAAAATAATGATAAATTGTGCCAGATAATAAAGTGAATTGTAACTTCATTTAACTGATGCAGCTTGCACATTGTAGAGACTTATGCAAATAGTAGCTGAGGTTTATTGCAAATAAATATTATCTATGAATTACATAGTGAGCAGCTAAAATACCTGGTGCCCCTTTTTTCAGAAGGACGATGAACCTACAATGACGACCCACCATTGCACGTGCTCCATTAGTGGCAGCCGAATAATGTTCGTCAGAGGAATATTTTGCTTGTTAATATAATCTCTGGTAGCAAATCGAAATTGGGAAAAAACAGAAATGAAGTAAAGAAGAAATGAAGAATGAAGTAAAGAAGAAAAGCAATACAAGAAACACGGGTCAAATCAAACATTTATATTGTGAAGACGGTCAACGCACCTGATGCGATTAATCGCGTGCGGAAGCAACTGACTTATGTATGTGTTGTGCTGCTTGAGATTGGAGAAGAATCGTTGTATTGAGCTCTTCAATTTTAACCTCTGTAGAATACATATTCGTCTCACCATTCTTAGGATTTCGTAAAGGAGCCGTCACGTAGTCTCGTTTTATTGCTGATACAAACAGCGTAAAACGGATAGTCAATTTAAAAACAGTTAGTAGAGTTTTAAAACTAAGTCAAAACATGCTCATTGAACTCTCACCGAACAAAGTACATATGGCATGGCCCTCCTATCGCGCAAAGCAAGTCCACCGCTCCTCAACATCCTCCCACTTACGTCGTCGACGGATCTACCAAGCAATTTTAACACTTTCATCACGTAATTGAAGCGGTACAAAGGAAAATACAAATACAAATTAATTAATGTTTCTACACTGTTTGTGATTTTTCACTAGTAATGGCGGGTTCAGACTTGATGCTACTGTCAGACATAAGTGTCGAAGATTTCTGACACAAATATCCGAGAAGAGCTCTCACTTGGCCATTAAAGGCTCGTGACCTTTCTCGCGGATAGAAATTTACACATTTTTCCTCATAACTTGGCACTTCTTGGGGCCCTCACTGGCATATCTGGTAACAGCAGTTAAGGTCTGGCTTTCATCCAACCACGATGGGGCTTGAGCAGCAACGATTAATTGAATAAGTAAATGTTAAAGCAGTAAGTGCTCAATTCACCTGCTTTTTGTTTCACCGCTAGATTTGTCGAAGCTTCTTTTTTTTGCATGCACATGGATACTTCATAGGGCACTCCCAATTTTTATCCGAAATTTGATCTCAGTTTTTTCTAGAAAATGACCATTTTTTTTAGCCAATTTCGAAAAATATCTGCTTATATCTTTCTTTATTTCGCTTGAACAATCCTGGGTGATATCTGAAAATTTATATTTTGACGATAAAAAGTCGTATAGTCTGCTCTTCTATTTTTGGCATGTTTATGGCATTCTTCAAAAATAAAAAAAATTTTTTTGTATAAAAGTGTACAGATAAAGATCATCATGGTTTGCAAGCTAACAGTTGTAGCTATCATATAATGAAATTGTAGACCTAGGACACGCGGGGTCATATACTTCCTGGTGTTATGAGCTTTGAAAATCGACGGAAAATGGTAGATATCAGTTTTGTGATTTTTTTAAATATTATGTAATATTCACATTCAAGTACATGATAATATTGAAAACTGCATTATTTAACTTTTAAATCCATGACGAAAGTTTATAAAAAATGTAACCTTACTTATCTAATGTTATTTCGCAAAGAGCGAATTGCTATTAATAACCAATTTAGTTTCCTTTTCCTTGTACACGTGCCTCATTATATTATCAGTCGTGGAAATTAGTGGAAACAAGTTCTTAGAATTGGAATAATGGAAGGTTTCTTTACCAGATCAAGTAAATAATTCCAGGAAATTCCAAGTAAATAATTCCATGAATTCCAGGAAAATCGATAATAATTATGTTCCGGCTGGCTTGTTCTAGACGTAGCACTGTGCTACTAATGGCAAATTTCCAAAACTTCAATTTGATTGTAAAGACAAAGCATAAAATTAACTAATCGTGGTATTTATTCCTACTAGTGATGGGCGTTTCTATTGTTTTCAAAAAACGAAAATGAACTGTTTTTTTTTCAAAAACAACTGTTATTTCAAACGGTTTGAAAAAAACAGCTTGAATTAACGAGAGAAACAAATTTTATGCTGTACGCCAATTAGAGTTGGGTCGCACTAGGATTTTCACATACTAGGTCTAACTAGTACGAGTACGAAAAATTACTAATTCCTACAAAGAAAAAAACAAACAAAAAATATTCAGGATGTTTGTTGATTTCAAACTTTTCTATTAACATAAATCCCTGGCGTAGTGTTTATACTCGCATATTGATCAAAAATCACACAAGCTAGTTTATTGTATTCCGTATTGTCCAATGTATCCGGCCAATTTCGTAATACTCCGATGACTCGGCACGAAGTTATCGCAATTCGATATTTTCTTTGACTACTTTTAGGCACTTAGCGCCCGCGTTGGATCAACAATTTCAAAATAGTTATCATAAATAAGCTAAAAACATAACCAATTTTCATTTTCTATACCTATTGTTGGCAAATATTTTGTTCCGCAGAAAGAGAGGGGTGCCTAGAAATCCACTCAAATACCCAGTGTCACCAAAGGGTTAGTAATAATCTCTTGTAAATTCAAAAAAAAAAAAAATACAACTCATGAACACTAATACTTGAAATTGGCATTGTTTTTGCGGGATGATTAAAATTTTATTTAATTTTATTTACATTAAAAATTTTATTTGAAAAAGTAGTTTCGAAAGTATGCACTGATTCTCATCAGCCACCAGCTCACAGTGCATACTTGACTGATGTGACCACTTCCAGTTGGAAATCATTAATTTTTATTTACGCTAGTTGCGACAAATTTTAACATCTCCGACTTATATCCATCGATATAATTTACTTGTTAAGGTTATTAATACTTCCTGAAAATTTCAGTTCGATCCGATTAAGCTGTCCGAAGCAAATGAGACCGAAATTTGGTGATTGGGTATATATATATATATATATATATATATATATATATATATATATTTTTTAATATAGTGCTTTATTTCCATATCATGACAGTAAATTACACAATTCAATTTAATACACTACTCCTCCTTTTAAGGTAAGGAACCTTGTATTAGGAGTGAGGAGTTGAAGATAATTTTTCATTTCAAAGTTGTACAATCAAAACAGAAACGACTTCCAGCTCATTATAAAATAAATACATAAATAATATTTAAAGTTAAAAAACAAAATTATTAAGAAAAAGAAAATACACAAAATATTAGCCACAATAAAATAAAACTCGCACAGCCTTGAAAAAACTGGAAATAATAGAAATAAAAGCAACAATTTAATGGCTAGAACAATATAAAATAAGTTAGAATAGAAGCAATTCAATGAAAACACATCGCTAGCTAAAGCATGGAAGATATTATTATTTCAAGGCCAAGCAAAAACCAAAAACTACGAATGGTGAGAGAGAAAGCGAATTTATGGTTAACTCCCGTAATATAATTCTTTAAGTTTTTTTTTGAATATTTCTAAATTATTAGCTCTCTTGATGGACCTTGGCAAGCTATTGAAAAGTTTTATTCCCATATATGTATAATGGCTCTGACCTAGTTGCGTCATACGGTTTGGAAGTAACAAGAACTCTTCACTACCACCTCTCGTCCTATTTGTATTGGTTTGGAGTTTACCGGCTGAAAATTCTTTAAATGTTTGTATCACCGTACATAATTGATTGACTTGCTCCACTCTTAAAACATTGATTGTACTAAAGAGTTGTTCACTGCTAAATCGTCTGGGCTTGTGTAATAAGATTTTGAGTATAGTCTTCTGTATAACTTTCAGTGGGAGTAAAGCATTTTGTGCTGCACAGCCCCATGCAACAATTCCATATTGAACAATAGAATGTATCAAAGCAAAGTAAAACATTCTTATTGTTTGCTTGCTCAGAAAAGAACGAACCTCGAAGCACATAGGAATAATTTTTCTTAACTTATTTACGACATTTTCAGTATGATGATCCCACCTTAAATGTTGGTCTACGATTACGCCCAAATATTTAGTTTTGGTAACTCTCTGCACAGGAGGGCAAAGGCAGCCTGATGCACAGTTCATCGAATGAATGGTTACATTTAGTCCTTCTGGTAGCCCACGTTGAGTAGAAGCAAAAGCTGTGTACTGTGTTTTTTGTATATTTAAGGTAAGGGAATTATTTCTAAGCCACTCATTCAGTAAGCAAAGGCTATATTCAGTATTAACTTTTACCTCATTCCAGTTATTTTCTTCTATCAAAAGCACTGTACCATCAGCAAAAGAAATTAAATGCCTTTTGATATGTTGCGCAAAGATATCATTTACATAGATGAGAAACAGAATAGGGCCTAGTACAGTCCCTTGAGAAATTCCGCATTCGAAGTTTAAAACTTTACTTTGCTTTCCCGAAATTTTAACAGATTGCTTACGATGTCGCAAATAGTCTTCAATCCATGTAATCAATTTCAAATCAAAATTGTATTTGTAAAGTTTGGCAACTATCATTTTGTGCGGGATGGAATCAAAAGCTTTTGCTAAATCTAGAAATACAGCTAATGGTTTGCGTCCTTTGTCCAAAGCTTCAACAACCAAACCAGTTAATTTTGCCAGCGCATCTTGTGTACTAAAAGTTGGTCTGAAACCAAATTAGTTTTCAGTTATGAAATTACGCCTATTTAAAAATGACATTAAACGTTTTTTTGCAAGTTTTTCTATAACCTTGCATATGTTAGACAGCAAAGAAATTGGACGGTAGTTATTGACATCTAATTTGCTATTACCCATGTGAATTGGTGTTACAATTGCCGTTTTATAAATTTGCGGAAAGACTCCGCAATCAAAACTGTGCTAGAGGTTTGCTAATAAAAGTTTTAATTTTTTTGAGGCATTCTACTGAGATGTTATCGAATCCTGGGCTCGAGTTTCCTTTCATATTTTCAATGATTGAAATGACTTCATCCTCAGAAACAGAATTAATCATTCCTGACGATGCAGAATGAACTGATTCGCTAGTTGTGATACGATCATTTGAAATGGTAATTTTTTGAGCCATGCTTTTCCCTATGTTACAAAAGTGCTGGTTGAAAGTATTTGCCATTTGTTCTGCATTATCCTTAACTGATAGCAATTCTGTGTCCGTTTTTATATTGGATATGTAGCTTAGAGACTTTTTTCGCCCTGTTGCTAAATTTATTGCTTTCCATACTTTCATCCCATCGTTTTCGGAGTTTTGTAAAATTTTTCTAAAATAATTAGCCTTCGTTATATGAATGAGGTGGTTTAATTTGTTTCTATATTTTTTGAAATATAGCTTTAAACTATTGTTATTGGGATTATTTCGCAGTGCTACTCCTAGCTTGTTACGTGTTCTTATGGAATTTACAAGTCCGGCAGTTATCCACGGTTTAAGTTTACGACATTTTTTTTTTACTTTCAGGAACGGATGTGCTACTTTTGTCAATAGCGGTGCAGAGGGTGTTGTGAAAAGCTTGAGCAGATTCGTCTACGTTACCAGTAAACAAAACTGTGGTCCAAGTTTCCTTGCCTAAAAGGTCTATCAATAGAGGAAAACTGATTTTTCTGGTGATCATTGGCTCTTCAACTGTTGGAGCTTTTTCCCTTGACTTGTATAAATAATATATATATATATATATATATATATATATATATATATATATATATATATATATATATATATATATATATATATATATATATATATTTATATATATATACATAGATTTTACGCAACTATACATTATATATATATATATATATATATATATATATATATATATATATATATATATATATATATATATGTATATATATATATATATAGATTTTATGCAACTTTAATTTGAAAATCAGTAAAAATCAGATGCAACTTCTAAAAAAAAACACCTTGCCGTTCATTTTCCGTTTTCTTACCATTTTCCTTTCACTCATATATGTACACATATGTATCCGTCCCATTATCAGTTTCCGGCATTAACTTTTCCTCTTTCATAATATGCCATTCTTATATCCTTTTTCAAATTCTTTCCAATCCCAAAAACTAGTAAGAGTATCTATTTCATAAATTGAAAAGACAGGAATAGGCTTTTGTTGTGTGTAAAAGATATTCATTGATTTCTCGGATTGTAAGCACCGCCATAAATGAAATAAGGGAAAACTTTCCTTTTTGGTTTTTCATCGATACGAAACGACATGTGCTTGGCGTTCATGCGCCTTCGAGATTTTTTCTCACGTTGTCATCAAGTTAAGTTTCGACGATTGTGTATCTCTTATCCCATCGAATGAGTTGTCGTCGTCGTCATCTTAGGCTTTCTTTCAAGAGAAAAATCTAAGCGCGTAGAAGCGGATCCAATTGTCAATTTATTCAAATGGTGAATATATGCAACAGCCGCATTATCATCATCGTTGAATGCGAGTGTGTGTACATGGGATTTGACAGGCTGTCAGTAAGCTTAGTGTCGGGGGCAGGATCTTCATCTCTAGCCTCGATGTCGTTTCGTATTATGGCCTTTTTTTCGGGTGCTGCTGGTGGTGGTGCTCTGGCCCAAAACACTGTATTTCCCGTTTATGGAGGTGAAGTTCAATCAAGAATAAGGTTACGGGATTCGCAATGTCAATTGAGTTTTTTTTTCGAGCAGATTTTTGATTATGTTTCTGAAGTCATTCAGTTTTTCAAAGGGTGTGAGAGAAAGAGAGCAAAATTATATGTTCGGTGACATGTGTGACGAATGGTTCTATATGATGCAGGCTTTAAATTTATCGCAGCAAATATGGAATGAAATTAGATGTACTTTTTCTCTTTCGAAAATCACAAAGCATTAAGTTTTGGCAGTCGTATTTGTAAAAAGCAGTTAAAGGCTTTTATGATGCATTAAAATGACTGGTACTAGGGTCAAGATTTTAGTTGATGCTACACAGGTGAGGTTAAAGTGAATAGAAGGCGATGCATTTGTCCATTAACTTATAGAAAAATCATTCATATAGTATAGTTCTCAAAGTTATACGCATTTAAATCAAGACCTGTCTTTAAAATCCAGATTTATTCTTAGGCAGTAAGTCCTTCACTCTTTTTGGAAATTGTATAAATTAAGGCTAATATTAGGTTGATTTGAAAACATTTTTCACCATAATGTTTCTCGTGAAAAGATGCGTCTATTGGTAAGTCCCACAAATGGGGCGTTTAAGGACACAAATTATTTTGATTTAATTCATTTAACATTTAACATTTCACGACACATGTTTGCGGTTCTGAAGTTTTTTTTCTAAGCCTTCGAATCGTTTATATCCTGTAGTCTTATTCAAATGTATTCGAATGTTTAAATGAACATTCATACCGAGCATCAATGTCCTTGATTGTTTAGTATATTTATACTAACTTGTCCTTCATGCCTACTAGCTCATTCAAGTTTCGTGTTCAAACTTTAACAGCACGAACAACTTTTCCAATATATATTCAAAAAAAAAAACGCAAATCATCATATCTTACAGCATCTTCATACCCACACTACTCGTTTTCGTTTTTTCTTCATCACGTGCTCTCAAACTAGTTCAAACTTTCAAGAAGAAAACTTTATCTTTTACACACGTCACAAAATCGTAGGGTTTTATTTGAAGAGTGTGTTCTTGTTTGCGTACTCTCACACACACACACTCACCCCCACCCAAACAATAAGTCTCTGAGACTACGAGTAGACATTACTCTAAAGTGTGTGCTAAAACTTCTATAATAGGTAGTTGGAAAGTCTTCAAGTGGGTAATTAAAACACATTTTTGTTGTAAAGGTATCAAGAATGGATTCCTTATTAAAATTTCATAATTACAAATGAGGAAATATTTCATGGATGGAGAATTGCAGTATAGGCAACGTGAAAATTAATGCATGGGCTTCGAGAGTATTTGGAGAAAAACGAACCAATCAGCAACATGTACCGGCTAAATATACCCGGAGGAGGCTCTGCATGCATGTCTGATGCTGAAGAAGACCTTTACATGTGGTACCAAAGAATGGGGCACCTAAATTTCAATAGTCTCAAGAAAATGACAGAGCATACCAGCCATGTAATTTTCTCCGCCAAATCATGTGTAACCTGCATGGAAGATAAACAAACACGATTATCTTTTAAAAGTGAATGCTCAAAAGCTAACAGCCCTCTCGAACTAATCCACTCCGATATATGCGGGCCTATGGAAACACAAACAATAGGAGGTGCTAAATACTTCACTGTGAGGATTATTCAAAGAAAATCGATGTGTATTTCCTCCTTAACAAGTCTGATGCTCTGAGGAAATTCAAAGAATTTAAGCATGGAGTCGAAAATCACCCAAGTGCTCATATAAAGGTCTTGCAAACAAATAATGGCCTAGAATATGTCAACAAAAGTTTCTCGGTGTCATACAATAAACGACCACAACGTATACACCCGAGCAAAATGGGACTGCGGAACGAATGACCAGGACATTTGTTGAAAGAACCAAATGTACGCTGCTAAATGCCAAATTACTGAAAATAGATTGTTTTGATGCAATACACACTGCAGCCTATATAATCAATCGTTCTCCAACAAAATCATTATTATTCAAAACATCTGAAGAAATGTGGCCTGTTCAAAAACCAAATGTGAATCATATGAGAATATTTGGTTGCAAAGCTATGGTACACTTACCCAAAGGAAAGCGTCAAAAATGGGACCCTAAAGCACATAAAATGATCTTAATCGGATACTATCATCACACCAAGGCTTACCGCTTCACTCTAATAAGGTGATCAAAAGCAGAAGTGCTACGTTTCTGGAATCTGCTGTGGATATTAAATACCTATAGAATTGTCCACGAAGAAACCTGTAATAAATAATGGAAAAGATGAAAATGAAACTGAACCCGACGAAGACTCAATCTCTTCAAGTACGTATAATGCAGTATGTAAAAATAGGTCTGATCAAGAGAGTGAATACTTACCTGACATCAGTATTGAATCTCCTCCAGTCAGGACCATAACACTAGAGAGGCAAAAAAAAGGAAATGCTTCAAAACTCGATAGCTCAGAAGCTCAGAAGAAAATACTTACCTAAGTCGAAACGATAAGATCCTGTCCGATGTTCCTGAACCATACAAAGAAGCTATAAATTCACATAATTACACATAATTACAAAAGCCATGAAAGATCTTAACGTCAACTGACTTGCTACCTCCTAGTTTCAAACTCGAATGTATTGAGTCGCTTATCTTGTCCGTGTGTTTAATTTTTTGATTATTACAGAGGTATTGCAATTCTATCAGCATTGCCTAAACTATTGGCAAAATTGTTCGTGATAAGCTGACAACATTAATAGAACCTCTTCTGAACGAATAAAAATATGGCTCTAGAAAAGACAGGTCAACTACTACCAGCCTCGTGATTCTCATCTCAGATGTTCTCTATGGCATGGAAAAAGGGCATCAAATTGATACCATCTATACATACTTCAGCAAGGCCTTTGACCGCGTTTATCATGATATTATGCAAATCAAACTGCAGAAATTTGGTATTCGGGTCTTTTATTAAACTTACCTTCGAAATAGGACAAAGTACGTTAAGTTAAAGTATCCTATCCAAAAAAATCAAAGCTTCATCAGGTGTACCACAAGATAGTCACTTGGGACCTCTTTTATTCAATATTTTCATATCGGATCTTTCTGAAGTTTTATCAAACATTCCTCACCTTTTCTATACAGATGATTTGAAAATGTACCTAACAATTAAATTGAAATCAGACTCAGTTTTCCTTCAAACTAAACTTATATATCTTGAGCACTGGTGCAAACAAAATAATCTTGACATTAACGTCAGTAAATGTGAAGTCATTAGTTTTTTCCGCAAAACCAGTAATATAAATTTACCTTCATACAGATACAAATTAAATCTTTTAAATCTGTTAAATCTCTCTTCGCGAAGGATAGTCATATGCTCCTGCTTTAGTTTTGATTTTATTAGGGGCTTGATTAATGCTGTGCTATTAGGGGCTTGATTAATATGATAACCTTCAACGAATCAGAAAGGCGAACGAGGTACACCCGTATACCAAATGAACAGCGACACCACACAGTTTACGCCAACAATGAGCCAATCAAGACCTGCTGCAAAATATTCAACAGCCTCGTAAAATATAAATCCCCAAACATTTCCAGACCTATGTTTAAAACAGCTTTGACCATGGTGCTCATGTCATAAACTCTCTTGTCCAGTGCCCTGTAAGAAATTATCATCTCTTTCACATTTTTGTTTTGTACTTATTGTCATGTACATATTAAATATACCTATTAAAATTTTCAAACATCGATTGCTCCTTTTTTGTACGCCTCGTTTGGTTGAAATAAGTGAATATATAAATAAAAGTCCCTTTAGAGAAAAGAAATAAAATTAAATTTGTTGAACGATAATGTTTGCTTACAGAGTCGTCTCAATGACAGGTGACTCTCAGTATGACATTATTCAGCCGTTTCATTGAAATTACTGAAATTCCAGTCAGCTGATATGTTAGACATTAATGGTGTATTCTATTTTGAAATCTCGACTAAGTTTATAGTTGCCTAATGAAGATGTACCGAAATTTTCTTCGATACATTAAGTAAATACTGCAGTTAGTTAAGCTCCATTCGTTTTTGAATTTGATTCGATTTGCTAGTTTACCAGATACAATCGTTTTTTACTAATGTTCGAAGAACATTAGTGCCATTGTTAGTGAAAAATAGTGCCAGGTCTAACAACAAGTTAATAATTTTTTAACCCTTTGGCGCCGGCTGCAATTTTAGTGATATTTTACATATACCTATGATTCTGTCAACAAATAACTTTTGCAGAAATAAAGTTTATGGGATGAACTTTGAACGTGTTTTAAGTGTGAATATGATGATGTTTTTGAAACTTTTAACCCTATGTGTGCGCTAAGCGCCTAAAATGAGTTTGTTAAATTTGAAATATTTGAATTGCGATAACTTTTGTCCAAATTATCAAATCATTATGAAACGTAAAGGACATATTGATATTGTAAAGTTGTAGACTCGTGTAGTTTTTTCTGAACGTGCTGGCAACAGTGCAGCTACGGCAGGCGTTGAAATTGAAAACCTTCAATCCATCGACTCTCCTGAAAATTTTTCGTCTTTTACAGTGAAAACCAACTCATATAAAAATCTGATGCTTTGTTCATACAACCAGAAAAAAACTTTTGAAATTCCTCAGCGGACAAGTACGGTAACCCGGCTCCAATTTATCTATATTTTAAGCATAAAAAACATATGCTCACGAGAGCTCACGACCCAATCATCAGGTACAGTTGAAATGTACAGAATGTATTGGCATTAAGAGTACCAGGTGTGATAGAAGTGATTTAGGAATGCAAACAACTCTGTGCCAGTGGTGCCATCTTGAAAAATTATAAAGAAAAAAATTCTGATTTAGTTACCAGATTTTCATGATATTGACACAGCACTTGATTAAATTGGCTGCCAGCTATGGTTATTTTATTTAGTGTCTTGGATTTTCAAAATTCGCTCAGAAAAATAAAGCTTTTTGCGCTACAACTTCCAGTGCAGTCATGCAATCAAAACGAATTTCATATGATATATGGAACTTATTATAGGCATTATTCAGAAAGAATCTGTTTAAAAAGCCATGATAGGGTTGCCAGCTATTGTTGGTTTTGATTTTTTAGCCGTATCTTTATTAAGCGATTTTATCATAAAATTTTTCAACGGTAATGTTCTTGTAGTGACAATAAAAACCAAATATTAAGTTTTCGAAAATTTGAAACTTTTGCGACTGCTAACTCTAAATTTCTTTGCACCCCTATAACTTCCAATGCAGTCATCGGATCAGAACGAAATTCTCAGGATAGGTTGATTTCAATGTGAAGCAGCTGTGATATATTTTTGGTTTTGATGCTAGAGGAGAGCTGCCATCGCGAGGCGTTTTTTTGCTATTTTCGTACCAATAAATGCTTGCATTAAGTATTCATATTGCAAAAATTTACAATGAAAATAAGTTACCAATGTTTAAATTTTCTAATTTCTTCAATTTTTTGCGGTCTCAAACATCTTTCTATCCCTGCAACTTTCGATGAAATCATCGGATAAAATCGAGATCGATAGAGCTATTTGGTTTTTACTTGAGGCAATTGTGGGAGACTTTAAGTTGCAGTGCAGCGCAATAAGCATCATCTTTGTTTATATTATGTTATGCTGCTTTCAAAGTTTTGCAGTGTTTGGCTTTCCTAAATCTTGAACTTCATGCAAGTGGTAGTCCTGAAATTCTTTCCACCCAATAAGTGTAAATGCATTGTTAAACAAAAACAGGTTGGAGCACATGTGGTAGAATTTGCACTCAAAATCTGCACGATTCTTCTATTGTTCATCGAACATTAGTATTTCTAGCGGTTTAGGAGCGCTAGAGTTTTTTTTTACGCAATTCTTTCGTTTTTTTGCATTGTTTTTTTTTATTTACTCTCGTTTATTGTTTTCACATGAGTTTATGACTTTGAATAAACTATTAAATAGTTTTCTCTGTGTTTTTTTGAATTTGCAAATTGAAAGACAAAACAGCCCCCAAGGATAACTACAGGTAAACTTCGAATTCCTGGTGGTTTGATGACGACCAACTGCGGAGGAGAGAACAAATGCTATAAGCGGGCACCTCACTTACCACTAGTTATGCAAATAATCATATCATCATGGTATAGCAAAAGGTCGAAAAGAAAGTAAATTTCGCCAAACCCTTTAAATCACTGAAATCAAACGAGGCCATTACGGCTCTTGGACGAAGAGTGACAGGAAAACGGAAATCATTCTAGTACACATATTTGAATCTCAGCTTTATACTGGAATCGTGGAAATTGGCGCTGATGGTTTTTATCCCAGATAGTGGCAACGATTCCGCCTGACCTACTAAAACCATCCAAGCCAATAAGTTTGACATACTTAGTGAAGCTGATCGATCTACATGTAAGGAGTGATCTTCTTAGAAAGATGGCACAACATAAAAATTTCAATTTCAAATCAACTAAATAAGCTACATACTAGTTGGTACCACACTGGTACCACCCAAAATTAATCTGATTAACGATTAAAAATTAATGATTAAAATCATAATCGAAACATTTGATTAAGATTAATTAATCATAATCAAATTTAAAATGATTATGATTATTAATCATAATCATTAATCGTTAAGCCTTGTAATGTATTCGGCGAACGAAATGCAGCGAAAACGTCTGTGCGGAATCGAACGAAATAAAGTTCCGCACCCCGACACCGGGGGCAGTATAAATTGCCATTGATGACATTTAACAAGTGCATTACATTTGAATTCGGTGCATATAAATTTAACTAACCGGCATCAAAAATACATTACTAGGCTTAACCATAGACAGCGCGGAAAGAACGGCTTTGTGTGATATTTGCCTGATGGCAGAGAAGGGTAGGGAGTGAAGGATTTACCATCATCTATATATTTATTTATTTATTCATTCACCAAAACAAGGTACAAAATCACATATTAAAAAAAAGGACATCAAATTAAAATAAAAAATGGAAAAGTAAAGTAAAGTAAAGGAAAAAGTAAAAACAAACAAGTTAAATAAGTAAAAAAACAAACAAATTAAAAAAAAGAGTAACAAATAAATTAATAAATAGCAATCAATAAATAAACATTGACATAAAAGCTATAGCTTAAGGCTAAGGGTACGGATGGCATGGAAAAGAGAGGACTTGAAGGATGATTTGGAAATCGTATTGTAAAATGAGGCAAAGAGCCAAAGCCAAATAAGTTCACTTTATCATATCCAAAAGTGAGAGAAGCATTATCTAAAATGACAGGTGTAATGTATATGTCCGTGCAGCTAATAGGTGAGAGTGTGTTGGCTTGCGTATAAGCCTATCCAAAAACAGTAAGCGCAGCGAACATTCACTGGCGACAAACGAAATTATCTGTAGTGGATTGCATAAAAGTGTCGATGTTCTTTTTACTCGTCAAATAGTATCGGAAGTAGTATTCCATGTTAACTACCTTACCATACCTACCTACTCTATTTTCATGGACTAATTCCTAGGGGGTGGCTGTGGTGGTGGCCGCAAAGGCACTTCGCGTTAGCTTAGCTCTCTCTCTCTCTCTCTCTCTCTCTCTCTCGCCCTTTATAGCATTACCAGAGCGTATATACCATAGATAGCGCAAAAAGAACGGCATTGTGCGATATTTGCCTGATGAAAGAGAAGAGTAGGGAGTGAACGATTTACCATCAGCTGGCACCTAAAAAGAGCCAAAACCAAATAAGTTCACTTTGTCATATGCAAAAGTGAGAGAATAATTATCTCAAATGACAGGTGAAAATGTATACATGCGTGTACCTGATAGGTAAGAGTGTGTTGGCGGACGTACGCCAACATACTCTCACCTATCAACTACACGGATATATACATTTTGACCTGTCATTTGAGATAATGCTTCTCTCACTTTTGGATATGATAAAGTGAACTTATTTTGGTTTGCGTTCTTCTTAGGTGCCACCTGATGGTAAATCATTCACTTCCTACCTTTCTTTGACATCAAGTAAATATATCACAAAGCCGATCTTTCCACGCTATCTATAGTATACACGCTCTGGCACTACATTAGAGAGAGCGAGAGAGATAGAGAAGCTACTGGTGCGTTGCACGTGCGCGGGAGTCAGTCACGTTTTAAAAGTATCTGGCAGGCACACACTCGCCTCGTGCTCGGTTGGCTAACAATTTTCCGTATTTTGCAAAGTTTTGTGATATTGTTTTAGTCAGTGGTTAACTTAAAAAACAAATATGAATTCTAGTGGTGATTTTAATGACAATAATAGTAGTGGTGTGTCAAATGATCCGTCGGTGTCGTCAAACAATTCCGGTTATTCAACAGTAATATTGCAGTCAGATTCGGATCTTTCTTCTTCTGCTTTATTTGACGGCACCTATTACAAGCTTCTACAAGACAAATGCACCGACAAGAATACGGTATCAATTTGTATGAAGTGTTCGGACCAGGAAAGTAAAGAAGTTAAAGGCTATGGCAAAACGACCTCTAACTTTTTGGGACACTTAAAACGAAAACATGGCGCTGACACAGAACAGGAATGTAGAAAATACATGAAAGACCATAAGCAAAATAAGAACAAAAATAATACTGTTCAGACTTCAAGGCAAACTCTAAAAACACCTGCAACGCAAGAAAATTTTGATCACAACTTAGTTAATTTTTTCGTTAACTCAATGATTGCTTTTCGAGCCGTGGAAGACCCGTACTTCATTCAGATGATGGAGGATTTAAATGTGACAAATAATGGAATCAAGGTATCCGGGCGACGTTCTCTCCGAAAAAAAATTGCTAAACAATCATTTGATCAGGTTTGCGAGCTGAAAGAAACACTAACTGGAGTGAAATATTTGTGCATCACCGCTGATATATGGTCAGGAAAAAGAAGAAGTTTTTTAGGGGCTACAGTGCACTGGATTGATAGTCACTATAAGAGGCGTTCCGCAGCTTTAGCTTGTCGCCGGTTTAAAGGAGCACACACCTTTGACCGCATTAAGGATTTGCTTCTGGAAATATTTTCAGATTTTGACATTGATCACACGAAAATAGTATGCTGTGTTACTGACAATGGGTCTAACTTTGTGAAAGCGTTCAAAGTATTCGGAGTAAATACAACATCGTTAATCGAATATGATGAAGATAATGAATCTTCAACTTCAAGTGGCAGCGAGAATGAGTTGAGTGGAGAAGAACTTGAAGAGACTGAAGGAGAGCTCAGTACAAGACAGGAACACGAACATGATGATCTTCTGTTAGAAGAAAATATAACATGCGACCCTTCAAAAAACAGTTTGTTACCATTTCACTTCAGATGTAATGCGCACACTTTAAACTTGATTGCCAGTAAGGACGTCCAAGCCTTATTGACTGACAAATTGACATGTCTAGGAAAAATGCATTCTACAGTAATGGAAAAATGCAACGAATTGTGGAGTGCTGCTGCTCGTCCAAAATCAGCTGAGGTGATACACAACATTCTCGGACATACGTTAACACGACCTGGAATAACTAGATGGAATAGTTATTATGACGCTTTAAAAAATATATTGAAAATAAAAACTAGTTACTCTCAACTAGCCAGAGCACTTGGTACAAGAAATCCATTACGAGACTCTGAATTTCAATATATTGAGGAATATTGCAAATGCGATGCTACAGTTGCAACCGCTTTGGACATATTGCAAGGTGATGACTCATTTTATGGAGTATTATTACCTTGTCTGCATGCACTAAAAAAAAAAATTACACAAGATCACGACGACTCCAAATCTTAAGTTCTGTGAACCACTTGCTGCAAAATATCTACAAAGCGTCGAGAAAAGATTTGAAGAGTTTTACACTCTTTCGCATGAAAGTAGTACACATGCAGCCGTTGCAGCTCTGTGTTATCCCAGATTCAAGAAAAAGTGGCTAGTATGTCTAACTGCCGCTGATCAAAAGAAGTGTTTAAACGTTTTTAAATCAGCCGTAAGGAAGGAAATATCAGAAATCCCAGATCCTCTAACAGTCAACAATGCGGTAAATAATACATACCACCAAGAAGACGAGTTTTTTGATTTCAATACCGACTCTGGCAGTGAAGCGGAATCAGTTGATGATGCTAAAAAGAGAGCGGATATGATCATAACAAATTTTTTTGCTGAGCGAAGTCAAGAACGAGAGCTTCTACGCAGTTATCCTGTTATAGGCAAAGTGTTTATTAAATACAATACACCAATGCCGTCCTCTGGCTCAGTTGAAAGAATGTTTTCTTACGCAACTATGCTAAATAAACCTAGGTCACACAAATTATCTGACGACTTATTCGAAAAAAGAGTAGTTATGAAATGTAACTTGAACCTCAAAAAATCAGAAATGTTAAGATCAAATGTTAATTGAATGAACATATTTTTTTAAAATAAGAAAAACTGTATTCTTGAACGTTAGAAATTAGTTTTATGAGTTTTTGAATAATTAATAAAAGTGCTTTAAGAAAACTGTGTTATTATTTTTCATTATTTCTTTCACGTAGAATTGGCAACATTGATGGATGTATTTGTTTAAAATCAAGTTAATCAATTAATGATTACTGATTAATGATTTACGCCAATAATCATGATTAAGATTACTTTTTTAATCACGATTATTTTAATCATGATTAATTTAATCTGATTAAAATTAATGCCAACACTGGTTGGTACAAACAATAAAAAAAACATGACAGGGACATCGTACTATACGCCTTCACGGACATACAAATAACTTTTGATAAAAAAGGCACCATAGACTTTAGAAGCAAATATTGAGGTGTGCTTGTAAAGCTGGGAGAAGCAAAGCTACGGGCGAACATAGTATCTAAGCATGATAGAAAGGATCAATGGACAAGATTGTTTTTGATCAAGTTGAATCCAGCACTCACACTAATATCAACGAATACATCTTATACTAATAGCATACATTCCTGAAGATGGTACACTACGATATCATGTCCGGATATCATTTCCTATTTTTCATCCATAAGCATTATATGGTTTTATTTATTTTACCATCAATTTTCTAGCCATCTACACAGACGGTTGCCAAAAATTTTGTTTTTCCTACATCCAGCCTCGTAGACGACTGCATTAAAACTATCAGATCATCGCTACCTTAAAGGCATTTGATTAAAAAATTTGCTGATTAAATCAGCTGCTCTCAGGCTAACGAACTGTCTGTACAGCAACTATTTTCAACTCAAAATTAACCCTATAAATTCATATGAAAAAAAAACTGTATTGGGTAATAATAAGGCATGTCATCACATAAACTAAAAAGTCAAAAAACCATGCAATTAAACGTAAGATCGGTACATATTTACTACACATTTGGCTTTTTGGCTTAAAATAAGTAATTTTTGCCCTAAAACAAATACAAATCTTTTTTTCTCCTTCATCCAAATAGTCAGCCAACAATACACCTCATATATACATCAACAAACCAAATTCCAATACACTCACCAAAACTCAGTTTCTCGCCCCCATCCTATCATTCTAGTCATTATGATTCCGGCCAGGTACCTGCGAGCAACATTATGTGAATGAATTTCCTGCAGGCCAAGTCACGCAATTTACCTACTCATAAGGTACTTTGCACATTGGCATATACTTTATAAAAGGCAAAGCTCGTACGCTCCTGCGGTCCGTAAGCTTACAATCCAGCACCTATGAAAGTGCTCATAGACGCACTCTCATCATAAATATCGACCTGGTTTTTCACCAAAAATATTTCGTTCACCATATAGTCTGCATGCGTATGTTTCCACTTTCTCACAAACAAACATACCTTCGCACGATCTAGTATCTCGCTTTCCATTCCGACTTTTCCATTTCCCATTTCCAAATCGGCTCACGACCGAAAATTTACCACCCGTCGTCACCAGCTTGAGAAATGCTCCTTGGCTGGGACTCCTCAGTTGGCACTTGCAATGGAGGTCATATTTGCATGATACGAATGACTATTGACATTCGTAGCTCACTCACTACGAGACCAAGACGCTAAAGACGACGTGAATGGAAATCGAAAGAAGGAAATCACTTAGACTTGGTTTGCCTGTTGTTGTTCAGCAGATGTCCTTTTGCAGTATTTATGTGTTAGTCTGCTTGTCGTTGGACGTAAGGATATATGTCTGAATGGAAGGTATACATATTCTGAATCTATTGCTAGGAAAATGTAATTTTCTTTCCGTAGCTGGCTATGTTTCCCCGAATTCTAGGTCGGTTTGTTCTTCTCTCCGAGGACAAACTGACCATTTTAAGGGCAACCGATCCCATTAGAGACTAGTTTGTCGAGCATTAAATTTTAATAGTGCCCGGTTTTTTTTCGGACAATGGAAACATTAACTGTTATTATTGTTCGTTTTGCGGAAAGTACTTAAAATGCAATTATGTACCTCGATTGTTTTCTTTGAAGAAAGCTTACGTAGAATTTTAGTGGAATTATTTGCATAAATGGTAGGATCGAATTGAATTCGTGAAAGCATTAGAATTGGGTGATGACAGAAAACAGCCATTTTCTGGTGTTTGAAATTGATCGCTTTAACGATTTCGTTTTGAGTAAGAGAGTAATACATTTACTGAACAAAAATTCGGTGAAGTTAATTCATTTTCACCAAATTCGAATTGGATCCGTCAAAGAAATATTGTTGCCAGGTCACTAAATAGCAGGTATGAGATTTGCGTTTTCTTCTAATACTAATTGGCTGATGAATATTTGCACATGAAGAAACTCCAAACTTTTTTTTGCTAAATTCACATATATTATATTTTTCATTTGGAAAATAGTATATTTTAATTAAGTTGTTTGTAATGGGTTCTTTGTTGTGTAAACTTCCTGTTTGCAACAGCCCCACAAAAAAAAAATCAGGTGCAGTAAGATCAGGAGACCTTGGTAACGAAGAGAATGTGGAGTTCTTAGGAATTACTTTTCTTGCGGAGTTTTCACTGCAAATTTATCAGAACAACCCCGGTATGTGAGAAATTGGACCATCTTGTTGAGACCACACAGAGCTGAAAGTAATTATCTTTCGGCGTATTTCTGGAAAGAAAAACTGTGTCAACATATTTAAGTAACGGTCTACATTAACCGTAACTGTAAGACCGTTATGTTCAAAAGATAAGCGTCGACAATGCAGCTTGATGAAACTGCACATCACACGGTGACTCGAAGTGGATGCAGTTTCGTATCATGGAGTATCTGATGGTTAGAGTCATTCCATGTTCGATAATTTTATTTGTTAATATTGCCATTAAGATCCAAATGGGTCCCGTCAGACATAAAAATCAAGATTTTTTCACCCTCTTCTACGATTCAAATGATCTTCTGGCAAAATTCAAAGTAAATCAGCAAGTCTGCTGCTTTCGGTTTGCCTGTTAGTTGAGTTTTACACGGAAATGAGTGTAGATATTTATGCGGAGCTGTATGCAGTGACTGTCTGCTGATACTCATTTTAGCAGATAAGGCTAGGTTAGGTTAAAGTGGCTGCTGGTCCACAGAGGTCTGCCGACCGGCACACATAGGCACAAAAGAGGCCCGTTGTGATGCCACAATAATTTGTGACTCTCTCCTACTCACTGAATTCGGGAAACCATCTGCTTCCCTTAACAAATCGCGTTATCCCCTTTAGATTAACCAGGGACAACTCAATCAGGTTTGAGAGAAAGGGAGCACCAATTGCCACCAACCTTCTCCTTGCCAGCGCCGGGCACTAACACAAGAGGTGGAGGACGGACTCCTCTTCATCCTCAGAGCCACAATTCCGACAGAAATCGTTAATCATTGTGCATGTCGTCCTATGAGGCAGTGGCCCGTAAGAACTCCCACAGTGCAGCGTAGAGCACTTCGAGCAGCGATGCGCATCCATGGATACCCAGGACTGCCTTGCTATCGCACAGGATGATTCATCTGCCCAGGACCTCCGAGCAGTTTGACCGATGTCATCGGTGCACCTATTGAGAGGGAGCAGGAGACCTCTGGCAATAAGGTTCCAAGCCTTGCAAGCTCATCGGCCTCACAGTTGCCCTGAAAACCCCTATGTCCAGGTAGCCAAATCAACTGTACAACCAAATGTCTCGACATCTCCCTAAAAGATGCACGGCATTCAACAACAATCATGGACACTGTACAAGGAGATAAGCTCCTTGTTGAAACTCTAGGATTGATTTGTGTGGCAGCAGCTGCAGTAGCGATAGTTTCCTGCATCTCAGCTGAGAGATCTCGATAATAAGACCTTCTTGTGCCCTAGAGGCCTAAAAGCCACGCTCGGCGAAAATGTTTACGAGCCTAATTATAGTCCGTCTGCTCAGGAGAGTACCAGCAAACGTGTGTCTAAATTATCTTTGGATTAAAATCACACACTCCAATGAGTGATAGTGGCGTTACATTATCCAAATCGCCCATTGTTGTTAAATTCAAAGACCAATTTGTAAAACAAAAATGGAACCCATTAATTTTACAGAAGAAAAGTTATTACATTTATTTGGTAACGTCTTTCATCAGCCACCCTGTATATGGTGAGATAAGTTGTATTTAAATATGTGTGCATCATCAATTGATGCTACTTAAACCACTTTACAAATTTCACAAACGTAAACTCATCTTTTTGCACTAGTGTTTACAGCTCTGATTATTCAACAGGACCGACCTACTATTCAAAAGCAAAGCAACACCCTATACAAATTCAAAACAACTCAAATTTCTAACCAACTATTAAATATGAAAACACATTCCACCATCACGTATTTAGCTCCAGACCACACATTGTGTACGTAGTTTTAACTCACAAGCAAAAATGAAAATGCCTGCTACAAAATACCAGAGAGAGATACATGAAAAGCATAAGAGTCCTTGAAAAAGGAAGCCAGTTTTTTTTTTGCTTGAGCAAGGCACGACTCGACGACACTGCGAGCATTAAAGTGGTTTGAGCTGTTTTGCTTTTCACCAGCTTATTGTTTTTCCGACTTTTATGCCTACCAACCAGCTAGTCACCAAGTCAGGCAACCACTCGGGATGTCGCCTAGTCGATATACTCAGCCACCGACTTCAACGCGGTAGCTGTTGTTTTCTTCAGATTTCTGCATTGTCATGTCGTTCCAATGTTATTCGGTCGGTCATATCCTACTGTTTCGGTTTCTATATTGTATTCCTTTTATTCTTTTATAATTTTTTTCGTTGCTGTTGTCGTCGTTGTCGTCGTGAAGCGTAGAAACGGTATGAATGACACACAACGGAAAAGTGACAATGCCTATTGAAAGCTCTTCCGCTTCACTTTGTCGAATTACTTAAAGAATGCTATTTAATTCGCATACTTTAGCATTGGAGTGGCTTTTAGTGCCCATGATGATGATGGTTATGTGAATGAATGAGCGGAGCAGTGGTAGGTAGCAGTCTTTGAAAAGAAAATGAAAAATATCTTGTACTCCCACAGTTGACTTTGAGAAAAGCAAGATAAACCAGAGATATTCTCGAAATGAATTCTATAGATCATTTTAGGCGTTCAAATGATTGATGTAAGATAAAATTTAAGGCTAAAGCTTTGATCGATATATATGCCTGACCAGTACTGCCCTGATTTGCATAAACATTCTATCTACATTTTAGCGCTTTCGAGATATTCAATGATTTGTGTTTTTATTTGTACTGGAGATATATGGAGAGTGCATTTTTCAATATTGATTTTAACATACTTCCACAATTATACAATTATAAAACAATTTTGCAGAATGATGTAATCAAGTATATAGTTTTCGAGTCCGGTGCTTACTCAAAAAAAAAACTCTAGCTCACCTGAACGGCTAGAAATACTAATGTTCGATGAACAGTAGAAGAATCGTGTAGATTTTGAGTGCATATTCTACCACATATGCTCCAACCTGTTCCGAGTACAAAATCACTTTGATCTTAACAATGCATTTAAACTCATAGGGTGAAAAAGATTTCAGGAATTTCAAGATTTAGGAAAATCAAACACTGCAAAACTTTGAAAGCAGCATAAAATAACATAAACAAAGAAAATGAAAGAAAAGTCCCCCACAATTGCCTCACGTCAAAATCAAATAACTCTATCGATTTCGATGTTATCCGATGATTTCGTCAAAAGCTACAGGGATAGAAAGATGATTAAGGGTAAAAAACGAAAAATGTTCGGAACCAAAAAATTTCCAGAGCTTAGAAAATTTAAACACTAATAACTTATTTTCATTGGTTAATGTTCGCGATATGAATACTAAGTGTAAGCATTTATTGATACGAAAATAACAAAAACCACCTCGTGCTGGCAACCCTTTGCTAGCATCAAAGTCACAAATATATCATACTTGCCTCACATTGAAATCAACCTACTCTATGAATTTCGTTTTAATGCGATGACAGCATTGGAAGTTATAGGGGTACAAAGAAATTTAGGGTTACCAGTAACAAAAGTTTTCAAATTTTCGAAAACTTAATATTTGTTGTTTATTGTCACTAAGAAATCATTACTGTTTGAATACGATACAATAGCTTAATAAAGATATTGCAAATAAATACAAAACAAACAATAGCTGGCAACTCTGTAAGGGCTTTTTTATCAGATTCCTTTTGAATAATGCTTATAGTAAGTTCCATTTATCATATGAAATTCGTTTTGATTTCACGACTGCACTGGAAGTTATGCGAATTTTCAAAACCCAAAACACCAAAATTATCAGAGTTGGCAGCACCAATCGAATTTTTCTACGAAATTTCCACCAAACACGGCTTAGATTAAGGCTTGGCTACTGTGTTAATTTCATGAAAATCTGGTAACTCAATCAATATTCATAGGGCAAAAACCAGTTTTTTTCTCTATAATCTATCAAGATGGCACCACAGGCACAAAGCTACCCACATTTCCAAATCGCTCCAACCTAACTTGGTCCTACTCAATACCAATACATTCTGTGAATTTCATATGTATCTGATAATTGGGTCGTGAGTTCTCGTGAACAGAAGTTTTTGATGCTTAAAATATACGTAAATTGGAGGAGGGTTATCGTTCTTGTTCGATATCAAATTTCAGAAGTTTTTCTTTGGTTGTATAGACAAAGCATAAGACTTCTATATGAGTTAGTTTTCACTGTAAAGGACGAACATTTTTCAGGAGAGTCGATGGTTTGAAAGTTTCCACTTTCAATGCCTGCTGTAGCTGCAGGGTTGCCAGCACGTTCATATAAAACTACATAAGTCTACAATTTAGTAACAACAATATGCTCTGTGAGTTTCACGATGATTTGATAGTCTGGTCAAAAGTTATCGCAATTCAAAAATTTGCAAATTTTCCAAACCTCGTTTTAAGCGCTTAGCGCACACATAGGGTTAAATAAAAAAGTTGTCATATTCACATTTGCAACACGTTCAAAATTCATTCCATAAATTTTATTTTTACGAAAGTTTTTTTTTGACAGAAAAATAGGTATATTTAAAATATCACTAAAATGGCCGCCGGCGCCAAAGGGTTAAAGATTATAAGCTCTTTGTGAGATCTGGCACTATTCTGCATATACATCAATGTATCCTGAAAATTTCAGTTCATTGGCGTGGCGCATTTCTGAGATTTTTTCACTGAAATTTTTAATATATATATATATATATATATATATATATATATATATATATATATATATATATATATATATATATATATATATATATATATATATATATATATATATATATATATATGAATTTTTGGCCAAAGTGATTTTAATACAAATGTTCTTCTTCCAACATTAGTAACAACAAAAATGTAGGTAGAACATTTATGCGAATCAGGGCAGAGTAGTCAAAGTAATTTTCTTCAAGTTGGTAGAAATCAAACTTATATGTTTTACATAATATACTTTTAGTATTGTATACGTTCAGCTGAAAAAGAAGTCTAGGTCGAGCTATAACATAAAATCCAACACTTTTCCGTATAATAAAAACGAAAAATATTCTGACGTGTGGCTTCTTGCTCAAGCTATCATCCATACTTATTGTGTTGTTAAAAGCCAAACATTTTACAGATGTGGGTATAGGAGAACATGCAACTCTATATCTAAGGATTTTTCTCTCAAACTTACTAAAATATATCTAATACCATACGCGTTTGAAATCAGATGGTTTCGTGAGCCTCTAAAAAAATTTTCGTCTATGTGGGTTCTAAAGTCCAACGGCAAATAACACTTTTTTTCTCTATTCTATTGTTTCAGCAAAATTTCGCACCTGATATTATTTTTAAAGATTCAATGCAAATATGACTTCCTTTTTGTCGCAACAATTGAAGACTCACCCTCAAAATACACTTTGATTTTCAAAACTATCGTTCATACATTATCAACAGGCATTATGTATAGACAACTACATCGTTCAAATGATGCTAAAACTACCCTCACAAATGAATAGCATTGTCGAAAACAGTTTCATCATAGTTTCAAGCATATTTTCCACAGCAAGCAAAAGTCTCAAAATAATTTTCGTCCTGTTACTATTCAGACTTTTAATCAGTTTAATACACTTCGCTCTCAAAATTCACTCAAAAATATTATAAACCCACACTGGGCGCTCGTCAGATATTAGTACGTCATGATAATTATGACGTGTTGTGGTCTCGAGTTTACAATTTGAAAGTAAACGCGACTTGGTCTGCTTGTCTACTTTTGCTAAAATGATGGTGATTTTGATAAACTGAAGAGTATCTGCAAAGTTTCGAATAATACTGGCGGTATGCTAACGGTAACCCAGTTCGTGAATTTTGCTTCCAACTAGCTTGTTTGCGATTGCAAACTATGTAAATATTTTGAGCTGTAATTCGTTTGAAGAAGAATGTTGAAAATTTTTGGAGAATATATTTTTTACAAATAAGCGGATATTAATTTCATCAGCTAAATACTTATTTCAAAAGTTTTAAGTTGCGGTCGGTTTGCTTGAACGGTTGGTGGTGTATAATTAATCTGATGATATGGAACGCTAAATTGTAAGTTTTTATTTAGATTTGAATACTTTTCAGACTTCAACATTTTTTCTTGGGATGATTTGGTATTGTTTTGAAGTTCTTTGATACTTTTTTCCTGTGATAATCCTCTAAAGCCTTGTATATGAGGAAATAATTGAAGAAAATAGTTTAACATTTATGTGTTAGATGGAAGAAGAATTGCCTTGTGCACTTAGGTCAATCCATATTGGATCCATCCGTGTATCAATTTGTTCCATGATGGAATGGTGACATTGAGTATTTTTTCGAAGGCTTTTTTTGATTGCTGGAGTTCCAGAATTATAAGGCCTCTTGGCGTGAGTGACGCGAAGCATGTCATGGGTTCAAGTTGTCGCAAAGTGTTCAAAGATCCACTTGCCGCCAAAAAAGCAACAGGGGAGAAAATGAGGTTTTTCCAAGAAAACCTGCAGCACTGCAGAGAAGCAGAGCTTCTCACGTAAAAAAAGGTTCAGATCGTCCTGATCAGTGAGACTTACAGGAAGAAAATCTTGCCTACATGATTTTCGAACGCCACAAGGTACGCGGGGATTTTGATCGTTGACGCTTTCAGCGAAAGTATCCATTGGGGGCGGCTGTGGTGAAATACGGAGAAACAACTTCCGAGCCCTGTTACTTTTTGGCGAATGACTCAATGCTGGAACTCGGAGATAAGCTCAGTTCACTGGAGGATACTCTTTGTAGCATCGACCGCCATGGCATAGTCATGGGCTACCCATCGAAGAAAGTCAAAGACGGCTTATAGTAGAGATGGTGTCGAGGTTGAGCTTGTTGGTGCTAAACACGGGCGCTATGCCAATATATCAAAAGCCTGGCGTTGACTAATGCATAAATAATGTCACCATGGAATCGGAAGAACTGGCAGCCCTCGTGAGTTGTTGGAGGCTGATGCATAGTAGATACGGCGGAGGAGATACGACTGCTGTTAGCAATCATATCAGCCGGCGATCTGTCCGACAAACAGCATGGGTTTCCAAAGAGTCATTCAACTGTTGACGCCATCTCAGCAGTGGTTGGGGCGGTAGCAAGAGCGGAGGAGGCCTGGCCAGTTGTTTTGCTGGTGACGCTAGATGTCTAAATTGCCACAAAATGCCAAAACTGAGGTGGACAGATGTGCTTTGGGCCCGCATTGCTGGCTACTTGTTGGTCATAATGTGGGACTATCTTAGGGACCAATTTCTGCTGTTCGATACCGAGAAAGGTTTTTGGAAGAGGCTTGTCACCTCAGGGACAGCACAGGAGTCTATTCTGGGACCTGACCACTGAAATATTGTTGCGCCTGAAAATGCCACCAGATATATTTTTCGTAGACTACACTGACAATTTGGCAGCAGTAATTACGTCTAGAACTGCCGAATTAAAACTCAATCAAATCATGAGGAGGGTGAAACGGTGGATAACTTACCATGGCATACAGCTGTAGCTGCCGAAGGCAGAGATCGTCATGCTGACAAAACGGAGGATACTGACTGTCATCCCGATGACAGTGGTCTCTGCAGAGGTCCGGCCTAGTCAGTAGGTAAGATGTCTGGAAGGGACACTGGACACTAAGCTGACCTACTGGGACCATATCCGTAATGTATGTGACAAGGCTCTGAGCAGGTTGATGCGTAACATTGGTAGCCCCGGCGAAACGAGATGGAGGCTGCTGATGGCTACGACTAACTCCATCTTGCTTTACGGGGTGGAAAATTGGGCAAACACACTCCAAACGAAGAAGTTTAGAGCACGCATTGCCAGCGTTCAGCGTAGAGGTGCCCTGTGTATCACTAGTAGCTACCGTTTGGTGTCGGAAGATGCCACACTGGTAGTAGCGGGAGTAGTCCCGATAGATTTGCTTGCGTGAGAGCGCAGAGAAGGACAAGGACTCCACCGCACGCACGTACGCTATCACTCCAACTTTGGCAACAACGTTGGAGTGGAAGCAACAAATGATCACGGAGAGGTAAATTTTCAAAGTAAAGAAAAGAAACTATCTTAACAGAATAGGTAAGGTGCTTGCAACGTACTGCCGATACAGTATGAATGAGCACGATTATGCTTACCATACATTCTTTGCGTGCAGTCGATTCGCCAGTTTGTGGAGCAGACTCGAGTTTACGATTGGCTTAGTCACACCAGAGTCGGTTGTTGAAGTCTCATAGTCTCGACTAGCGCATAGTCTCAACATATGTTGAGAAAATACTGCGCACAAAGCGAAAAGGAGGGTTACTTCACCGACCCACAAGCTGTGGTACATTTAGTAGTAAGTAGGCACCGATAGGTAACCAAGCACGACCGCGTTGAAGTAATGCGAAAATGCGAAAATGCCAGTAGATTGATTTTTTTAGTAAGTAAAAGTCTTACAGAGCTCGTACTATCTACAACAAAAAAAAAGGACTCTCAATTCTCTTGATTAATACCTGTAACTTGTTTTGGACGAATTACATATTTTGCACCATCTTCTAAAAGGGCCTCCATACTTGCCGTAGGAGAGGTGCACATTGCTTGTATCAACAGATTTTCTATACATATTATTATACTGAGCCCGATTGTAGTAGCTTTCTGTGTCGTTTTCTTCCACCATACTGCTACTCCGTGTAACTTGATAGGTCTCACCATTTGTTTGAATGCGTGAAGTGTCTGCTTTAGAGGTAGTCTCCTATTATAAACAAGTATTCACTTTATCGCCCAATGTACCTTATTGGCTTTCAGTGGTGATGACTGTTCATGACTTTCACTGGTGAGTTTCCTATCCAGGTGGATTTATAGAAATTTTACTTCTTCTTGCTGACGCTAATTTTTCGGACCTTTATCTCCATTTTTTTCTCGTCACGAGAAGGTTGTCAGCCAGTGAGAACCATATTAGGAAGGAATAACACACCTGCTTAGTCGCTATTGTGTTTGTCCTTTAGCTTTGCTTCCTCCAGCTATATACATAATATCTAGCATGCTTAGATATTATGACATTGAATTTGTCTTACCAGAAGATGATTTAATTAATGTGGTAGTTTTAGTTGTTGAAATTTTTTACTTTGCATTGGGTTCATTACAATTATATGATTTCCATACCATCATCATATTTGTCTATGCTGGTGACCAATCAATATCTTTGTAAGATGTCTGCCACGTAATCACGGTTTATGTAAGATTTTAGCTTACTAAAATGTCTATCTTCAAGCTACGAAGGTCTAGCCGGAATTTGCTTTTGAATTGCTTCACTCCTTCAAATTTTTTCCCCTATCATTGCTGAAGGACTTCAAATACTGCGCAGCTTATAAGTCTGCAAAGCATCACTATTCATGCGTTGTGGGCAGTCACTAGATGTATGTTGAAACTATGCGCCAATTATCTTCACTTCGCAGCCTTGTCATCACGATCGTGGATTCCACAGCAGGCCTAAAAACTTGTTAACCGACAGTAAAATAAGAATTTATGGTGTCCCCATTTTTCCCATTCTGTTTAGATATAAGATGTCTTCTCAGGAACTGACAGGAAAATCTATATATTCGAGACCACGGCCAAAAGGCTTATGAGTATAGCCATCCACGACCTTTTCTTTTTTTACACGTTGCTGTCAAAGGTGAAAGCTTCGGATTTGCACGCTTCAAAGCCTCAGTTCTCTAGCTCAGAGCGAATCAGCTGCTGATTCTAGCGCTCTTGCCCACAAGAATCACTCTTGACCCTACCAGTGCAGCTTCTTCCAAGACTTCCAATGTAGGAAATAGGCAGGGCACCTCTGTACTGGGTGCTTCCAATCTGCACTTAACTTCCTAGCTTGGAGCGCATCTGCCCAAAATCGTCACCCTGTGTAACAAGATGGAATTGGTTGTTGCCATTACCAACCTCCAATTCGTTTCGCTGGGGCCACCGATGTGCCATCAGTTTACTCAGCGAACTGATAGCTTCTAGTGCCCTATCAGATGACTTACAGATTTGGTCCCAATAGGTCATCATAGTGTCCAGCGTCACATTTAATTGTGTAATCCGGGGAAATTTAAACAATCCATCGTAAATGATATCATTGAGCTAAAGTCAGAGGATTGACCTCTGTGCAGCACTTGAGGTGACAGGTTTCCCATGAACTTTCATTACCCTTCAGTCATTGCGATAATACTGCATTATGATCAAAAAGGAGTCAAGAATGCACAAGTTATTTTCGAGGGCCCGAAGGACGTCTAACCACCTCATTGAATAGAAGTCATGTATTCCACATGACTAGTGTTACCTGGTTACTTTGTTATCATTCGAGTTTGATTACTTTATACATTTTAGTATACATTTTATTTATACATATTTGGTTTGGTTAGTGTCGTGTTTGATTGATTTTTATCTATGGGTAAATGTAAAAATGTGAAAGGTTGCTATACCCGTAAAAATTAGGCTGAATGAAGCCATGGAAACGTAGTTTCCCGATTACCTTCTTCCTGTAGGTCCCTTTTTTATGTTTTTCCTTGTATCGATAATGTCTAACCAAGCTGACCCTTGGCCCTATCTCCAGAAATCTACGACTCCGACGGCTAGCCCGCACCTCTTGTCAGGCGAAGGGCAACGGGCAGGACTAAATTTTCTGTTTTGTGGCTGTTTCTCACAATTACCCTGTAACAAACCCATGATGAATTATGTCATATAATGTAAAAATTTCAATGACTGTAAATTTTTGCATACAATTTCTGCAACTTCAAAACTGATCCCTATATCCGTTAGTATTCGGCAAAGCTCAAAAATAATTCCGTTAGACTCAATGAAATGTGCAATATTTTAAATTGTATCACTTCAATTAATAAAATTATTTAGGAGACCAAAGATTTAGTATACATGTAGTAGAGGGAAATCCTATTAAACAAACCAAATGGTTCAATATTCATGTTTAATTGGGCTCGTACACATATTGGGTGAAAATTAATGCTGAAAGGAAATGTACGTGCTTAAAAGTGTCCTAGGCAGCAATGACACCATACATGATTTTATTAATACTCATTAGAAACTTCATTCATGTAATTAAAACACATAAATTTTAACTACAATAAAAACTCGTCGCTAAGCTACCCTCAACACAGTCGATAGTCCTTGTCGCGAGTCCTTCATCACTCATTATGGTCTCGAAAGATATTAAAGGATATTTTTTTTTCTAAAAACTCCTCAATAAAATACTCGTACAAGTGCTAATAACAAAATGTAATGAAAATATTTTACAAGACACTCATTTTAGCCACTTCCGGCAACACATTTTAACTCGTTTCGAGCTACAATGCCGCGGCCGGGCCATTAAAACTGAAAATGCCAGCCGGATTAGATCGTCATCCTAACGAAAACATTATACACGGAATGGATGCCGGTCGGTCTTGAAATAATGCCAAAATTTTCATCGAAAACATACAATACAAATAGCGAGTACACACAAAAGTGGTATGCACGAAGGTCTTTTTCGGTGTGTTTTTGTTCAGCTGACGAACAAAGTGATGGCCAGCTCAAAAATTTCCCTTCGAAATGATTGCTATAAATTATTCTTAATGTTTGGATCTTGTTGGCTTGGAATTCTCTATAAACACGATCCCGTCGCGGCAGTGGATACATTTCAAGAATAGTAAATCCAAAATTAATGAGTTTCATTAAGTTGTAATGAAAACAAGGGAAAGTGGATAGCAATGAACAGGCAGATGAACGGTTAGAAATACGTGTAAGTATAGAGATGAACAGTCAATGGAAATCAAAAATCCTCTTGAAAGGGGAGAGAGAGAGAGTGTGATGGTAAAAGAGAATGAATGTAGAAAGTGCCTGAAAGAGCGTGAATATTAAAGACATCCGCTGCACTGGGCAAAGAAGCCAATTGAAAGCCAAGAATACTTTGTCCATTATGCACTAGTATAAGTTAGAAGGAAATACGCATGAACTTGAATAGCTCCTTGTTTTGTTATTCTATTTGTGGAATGAATATGTTGTGAGTCTGTTCACAAAAAGGTTAGCTAGTTCTGGGGTGCTCAAAGAGTAGTTCCTGTTGAGCGAAGCTAGAAGCTGTTTGTATTTGCTCGAGCATGTTCATATGAAATAATCTAAAAAAAGAAATAGGTAAGCTTCTTTGATAGTAAACGACTATGTAATTAATTTTTTAATTACTTTAAATAAGTTCTTTAGTCGAATTAGGGTAAAAATGAGGTGTCAGAGAGTAATATGGACTACAGTAGCTGCCCTGATTTAAATGTGTTTTCTCAGTACATAGAAGTGGACAATATGTCTCAGTGAATGAAGCCGAGAGCGTTTTTCTTGTTGTAACTTTGGCAAAATTTCCTGCGATTCAAAATCAGTTCAACATCTAAAGGAGGTTTTCGCTTGAAAAATAAAAAAAATAATTTTTTTTATTTGATTAAAAGTTATTCAAACTCGTACTGGTAATTTTGATACTTGGGGCATTTCACGTGAAGCGGACAACGAAAAAAAATCAAGGCTCTGGATTTCGTTCATATTGTGCATAATGGTACTTCTAGAAGATATGAATGTGGATGCACAAGTTTTTATTTCTATGAGGTTTAGTTGCCGAGTTATGGGCTTCTGAATAATTGACAAAATTGATAAAAGGTTTTTTTGAAAGCGGATTCTGAGATTCAAAATAAAATCTAAAAAACATTAAACATAATGATTGGTATAGAAAATTAGCTGTTCTTTTTAATTTTGAAATTATATTTGAAAAATAAATTTTTTTTCCTGTGGGGAACCGGAAATAGACACTTAAACTCGTAATTTGAATAATTTGGACCAGGTTAATTTTGTTTATTTTTATAACAAAACAAAGCTTAAAGTATACTTATTTTATCATAAAAGTTTTAGAATGGGATGGCCAGTAGTTTAGGAGATAGGTGAATTTCAATACATAAAAGTCGCATGTAACGTGGTACCGAGAGCTTGCTTAGGACAGCTAGTTGGCTCGAAAACAAAAATTGATTTGAAATGTGATTAGTAACGCCATCTCTTATTTGAAAAATGTTTTATTTTCCCATAAAAACCCAATTAAAATATATTACGCATATATAATATATTTGACGCCAAGCCAATTCAAATTTTCCGTTATTTTTCGAGTTACTGTTCAACGTTTGCAATGACTATTACTTTCGTTGATAAGTTAAAGAGTCTTTATTATGTGTATTATGTCTCCGTTCGGCTATCGATGTTTCAACCCATTCGATTTGAAGTTTCATCGGAAGGCTAATGACCTAAGAAAAATTCCAAGAATATTAGCAGAAAATAAATTATGTCGAATCTGCAGGGAAAAACTAATCGTAGAAACACCTCTAGTTATTAAAAAAAAGAACTAGTTTAAGAAACGAGAGTAAAATTGTAAAAATTGTGAAATAAATTCATTTTTCCATACACAAGTACCTTTTTTTCACTAAGTAAATCAGCATTAGCAATTTTTAATATTTTATCTTCTATATATAAGTGACACAAGTGATATATAATATTTTTACTACAAATATTTTGCTTTCACACTCACTAGCTATCATAATCAAGCTCCCGGTACCATGCTCCATGCGACTTTTATGTATTGAAATTCACCTATCTCCTAAACTACTGGCCATCCCATTCTAAAACTTTTATGATAAAATAAGTATACTTTAAGCTTTGTTTTGTTAAAAAAATAAACAAAATTAACCTGGTCCAAATTATTCAAATTACGAGTTAAAGTGTCTATTTCCGGTTCCACACAGGAAAAAAAATTTATTTTTCAAATCTAATTTCAAAATTAAAAAGAACAGCTAATTTTCTATACCAATCATTATGTTTAATGTTTTTTAGATTTTATTTTGAATCTCAGAATCCGCTTTCAAAAAAACCTTTTATCAATTTTGTCAATTATTCAGAAGCCCATAACTCGGCAACTAAACCTCATAGAAACAAAAACTTGTGCATCCACATTCATATCTTCTAGAAGTACCATTATGCACAATATGAACGAAATCCAGAGCCTTGATTTTTTTTTCGTTGTCCGCTTCACGTGAAATGCCCCACTTATATTGTATGGGTGAGTATTTTCAATGCTACTGAAAATTGTATTTAAAAAAACCTCTGACTGCCAGGACCAAGACGTTCAACTGGCAGGACTTAATAAGGAAAATTAAATTAAACTATTTATTGAATTTCTAATGAAATAATAATACTAGACATTTTGTTTCGTCATATTCGTTTTTTTTAGTAGTGGCCTTCATGATCCTGATCGTATCCATTTTTTTCATGTCTTGAAGATAATTTGTCCAAAAAATATGCTCAGTTCATCCAGGTTCTAAATATGTCACCCACTACAGCTTTCAATGTAGGAATTGGAGATTCTTGGGGATTCTTCACACAGTGCTGCACCACTCCAAAGGCACACATGCCGAAAAAAAAAATTTGTTGATAGTCTCCTTGACTTCGACTGATTGGTTTATCTGACAGAAAAAAAGCCAATTGTATTTGAATCTGTAAAGCTATGGCTATGGAATGAGCTAGAATTATTTGAAAAAATAGAAAATTCAATAGTTGACACGTTTTTGAATACTAGTTTTCACTTTCATGATATTTATTTCGATTATTTTGTTACGAAAAAAAACCTGATCGGTAATTTTGCTTTGTTTTGGATGAATAGATTTTGCATTGTGTTAGATACATGCGCCAAATCTACCACTATTTGTAAAATAAAATATTATTAAAACTACATATTATTAAAGTTCCGAAGCAATTCGTCAAACCGGTTTTGAGATTAGAAAAACACAGTTAGAAAAACACAGTTTTAAGAAAAAAGCGTTTAAAAGTTCAAATACGATTTAAAGCATGAAATCTTCACGCACTCTTTATGTTATATGCCTGGTCCATATTTTTATTTGACGCCGTTGAAAGATGTGTTCCAAAGATAAAGATGAAGATAAAAATATTCCAAAGATAAAGAATAAATTGTCTGAGCCATGGCTTGATAGGGACCTTAGACATATGCGAAATCGTTTATAAGCTTATTAAAGAAAATACCGATGTTAGTCCTGCTATTTAGGAAGAATATAATGAAGTTGCTAGGCAATTTTTAGCAAAGTCTCATGAGGCTTATGACACTTACATTAGAACAACCGGCGAAAATATAGTCCGCGGCCCGAAAAAATTCTTCGATTTTGTTAATGTGAAGCGAAATACTACTGGTTATCCATCGTCCATGTTTCTTAATAATATAACGTCTTCCTTTCCTAAAGAGATGTCTTACCTATTTGCTGATAGTTTCCAAGAAATTTTTAATGCACCAGACCCATCAAACTCACACCTTTCTTCCTCTGATTCAGCTTCAACAGCTTTTGTGAACCATTTAGAAATTTCCCGTGATGAAATACGTAAAGCTATTTTGGATCTCGACTGCAACAAAGGTCCTGGGCCTGATCTTCTTCCTCCGACCTTCTTGCGCAAGTGTGTAGAGCAGCTTATATATCCCTTGCATATTTTCTTTAATAGATCACTTTCGTCGGGAATTTTCCCATTCTGTTGGAAGCTTTCGTATGTCACACCCATATTCAAAAATGGCGATCGACGCTGTATCCGAGATTATAGGGGCATTGCCATTTTGTCTTTGATTCCGAAACTTTGTGGTATACGATAAACTTTCTCCGCTTGTTGATTCCCGTTTGAACGAGCAACAGCATGGCTTTAGAAAAGGTCGCTCAACTACCACGAATTTGACAATTCTAATCTCTGACGTTCTATGCAAAATGGAAAAAAGGATACCAAATTGACGCAGTCTACACTGACTTTAGTAAGGCGTTTGCCAGAGTTGACCATTCTACCTTCATTCTAAAGCTTCAAAAATTCGGTTTTGCCGGGTCTTTACTCAGCTGGCTGACCTCCTACCTTCGCGATTGAACACAATGTGTAAAATTTCAAGGATTTTTTTCGAAAAACGTTAGTCCTACCTTTGGTGTACCCCAAGGTAGCCATCTTGACCCACTTCTTTTTAATATATTTATTTCTGACTTATCTGACGTCCTAGCAGGCATACCTCATTTACTCTATGCAGACGACCTCAAACTTTATCAGACTATTAAATCGAAATCGGGTGCCCCCTTTCTCCAATCCAAGCTTGATTCACTTGATCAGTGGTGCAATATAAACAAGCTCTCTCTCAATGTCAATAAATGCCAAGTTATTAGTTTTTCCAGGAAATGCACGGTCACACACAATACGTACTTCCTCGGCAATAATATGCTAACCCGAGTTGATAGCATTGCTGACCTCGGTGTTATCTTAGATGAAAAACTCCGCTTCACCTTACACTTTGATAAAATGCTTTCTCGTGCGAACAAACAGCTAGGTTTCATCAAAAGACGAGCCAAAGAATTCCGTAGTCTGTGGGTCACAAGATCCTTATACACTTCACTTGTATGTCCTATTCTCGAATACGCTTGCATTAGCTGGAATCCCGCTTTTGAAACCCACAGTGACAGACTCGAGTCAATACAAAAAAAAAATTTTACTTTTCGCCTTGAGAGAACTGTACAACCCTTATGATTTTAATAGCCTACCCCCTTATGAGTTTCGACTGGGTCATTTAAACCTATCGACACTAGGCTACAGAAGAATGATGATATCGGCCTGCTTCACATTTGACGTCATTAGAGGCGCTATTAATGTAGAATTCCTGAATAGTAAAATTTCGATAAATATCCCTGTGAGGAACATCAGGTCCAATCGTTTCCTAAAAGAATATTCACATTCGACGACATATGCAGCAAATGAGCCAATAAATAGATGCTGCAGAATATTCAACAGCATAAGTTATTTATATTCCCCTACGATTTCCAAATCATCCTTCAAATCCTCTCTTTTGCATGCCATCCATACCCCTAAACCTTAAGCCATAGCTTATATGTCAATGTTTTTGTTTATTGATTGTTATTTATTAATGTATTTGTTACTTTTTTCATTTGTTTGTTACTTATTTAACTTGTTTGTTTTTACTTTTTACTTGACTTCACTTTTCCATTTTATTTTTAATTTGTTATTTTATATCTGATTTTGTACCTTGTTTGGTGAATAAATAAAATAAAATAATATAAAAAATATTGAATTCCCTCTTTGCCCTCTTGGAAGTCTCTTAAAGCCACTTGCATCGCTCTTGCTTATATTCTTATATTCTAAATTCCGTCGTGCTTCACCACGGCGGTGCACTGAAAATAGTTACAGCCAAAAATGCTGAACTATCAACGATTTTGGAGCCGAAGTAAATATGTTTTGGAGCGAAAGTGCGGATTATTAAATTCAGAGGCTCATTATCTTTCTGTGTCTCTGCTCCTAAACATCGGGTCAACAGTTCTTCTCTGGATAAATCTTCATACACAGGTTTGATAGCTGCTTGGACTTCTAATGCTAAAAGTGGCTTGTTGTGATGGAATTGGCTGAGCTCCCACTTAGCTTCAGCCTGCCGTCATTCGCAGCAGTTGTCTTTGCCCTCTGGACAGATTTGATGCTGAGAATTTTTATCTGACGAACTTTTATGAAAGAAAGTAGCCTAAACTTCTTTCTTCATTTCTTCAACAGAATCTGAACATTGACCAATTGCTAGTCCGTAGAACTTTGTCATATCGCTGATGATCTTGTTAGCAATTTTGCCTGCGCTTTTCCACCGATTCCTTCATTATTTTTGTTGCATAACCGAGTCACGTCACGGAGCCTCGTTCGCTTTTTCGTGTACATAGCCGACGCATTCTTTTTCTGACACTGTTTTCCCGTATGGTTCGGCATTTGAAATTCCATTAAATGTTTTACTATCTTTCTGGATTCTGCTGCATTCATTTTGGTGAGCTTCAGCGAGCTGCCAAACGTAAAACTTAAAGTGACAGACACCTGCATGTCCATTCTAAAGCTGAAACTGATGTGATTTCCGTATCATTTTGCAAAATATTACGATTTCCACAAAACTTTCGTGTCTTAGACCGGCCAGGATGATTATTACCGGACTTAATTCCTTTTATAACACACATTGTAAAAACTAAAAATTGGCATAACTGTTGATATTTTGCGACGCAAAAATTTATAAACTATTTCGAATTGATTTGTGATAGCTGTTGCACTTTTAGGTGTCAAGCCAAGACGAAACTAACCGTTATATTTAAAAGTAAGTTTAAAAAAAGAAGCTACCTTCTTCACCAAACCGAAGCTTCACATAAGGCCCGGTGCCCCACCATGCCGAGTGCTCAACTAAGCGCTCTAAGCAGAGTGCTCTAAGGTCTAACTGCTGTACTGCCCTCCGTAGCATAAACACCTTCTATGACATTTTTGAATTAACACTGGATTTGCAAATTTCATAAACAATTCATCATTCAAAACCTACATTTGTGCAAGAATGCTAAAATCATTATTTATAAATGCCCTTTCTATATACCTAAAGTGCTAAGAAAAACACAACTCTTCAAATAACTCAACAATAGCTAAAATGTAGACAGAACGTTTATGCTAAGTAGGGCAGTGTAAGTTCCCAACGACTTCAAATATTGAAAAATCACTTTGCCAGCATATTCTACTTAGGAACCAATTCATCCAATAGGGACCAATTCATGCAAAAAGAAAAAAAATCGATTCTTTCAACATATCATACGGGGTGATTGCCTTAAACAGGGTAGAATTTAAAAATGATGTGGCTACAGCTTTTTCCACAGCTGCGGATGTTTAAGAAAGTTCAGGCACCACTGTTTTCAAATTATACGCCTGTTCTGCATATGACGCCCACACTGGGCGCTTTATTATTATGATAATTTTAATTAATAACAAAGTAAACCCTTCGAGCAAAAAGACTTTCGTAATAGAAATGCAACTGTTTTCTTTTCACATTTTACGAATTCAAAAGTTTTTGAGTGTTGTATTGTAACTTTATCTGATTCTATCTTAAACACAATATCAACTACAACTTTCTATTTCCTCATTTACTTCACTGGACTTAAACTTGAGTTTATTTTATTCCACCGTTAAATTCAAAGTTTTCTCGTTGAAATTCAAAGCAGGAAAATTTGCATTGAAATCTCAGTTTTCTATTGCATTTATGCAAATATTCATTTTTCTTCGCACTATCTGACATGGCGGTGGGTATGGAACTATCTGCAACTCAAATTTTTTTTTAATTTCTGGTAAAACTTTTCAAATATTTCCGAAAATCTTTGACTACAACTCGATGCCAATTTCAAATGTGAAAATGACGAAGAAAATAAGTTTGATGATCAATATTCGCCCCACTTATCACGGTGTTTAGCAAAGTTTTCGATCAGAGAAATTTCCATCAATTTTCGTATGTTAGAGCTTGTGTGAAATATGCGCTACATATTGCAGCCTAAGACAGATTATTCTTGTAGTAAATTCGAAAATTCAGATACTTGTAAGCTCAAATTTTAGAACGATATTGTATTTTAAATCTTAGTATTATAAGAAAACCACAAATCCTTTTACAAATTCGCTTTCGACCTCGATTACAATTCCACGCCCTGCTTAAAACGTCAGACGTCAGGCTAATGAGCTAAGCACGTCATTAACCTGCTGATCAAAATCAAAGGCGGAAAAATCATTGCACAGCCAAGTAGTTACTACGTGTGAACATGTGCTCGAGTGCTTGATGGAACGGTAGGTGAATGGTGATATAGCGGCAAGGACGATGACGACGTGTTAAAATAGTCAAGTGGAAAGCTCAAGCAATTAAGATACGAAAAGAAATACGTTCGTTCTTTGTTGTGTGCTGACTGAAACGTACAATTAGATTAACCCCGAGGGGTTTCGTCTGCTACAGTCATCTACGAAATTAGATTTTAAGCAGCCGTCTCCCGTTCCAGTCATCTGAAGAATTTTAATTAATGTTTGCGTATTGTTTCGAAACGCTATGTTTCTTGATGTGTTTTAGGTTTTTTTTTGTCTCGCAACTGTGCGATTCAAGTAAAAGTTTTAGAAAAAATAACATATGCGACCGCAACGCTAGTATGATATACGAGTATATTTGTTCTCAGTATGTAGACAACAGTTCGCTGCCAGTCAACATTTTCAATACCACACGCGAGGATATGAGAACTGGGTGCGAGAGAAAAGCAAACCGCAAGGAAGTGAAAACTTGATGTAACCTCAAACAAATATTGAAGATTGTCTGCCCCGGTTTCGTACCAGATTGACTGAAGTTTGCCCTTTGGTGTTTCATTTTGTTTGTTGCTTTTGTAATTGTTATGCGAAAAGGCCAAAGTTCCTTAGAAGAGTTTTATAGTAATTTCGGGTTTTGCGTGAGTTGCGTGTTTGAATGTGGGGGGCCTGGAAAGTTCACTAGAATCCTTATAGTTGTAATGGCAAAGGCTGATACGTGGTAGAGTATTCATTTTGTGTATGTGATTTTCTGAATCATTTATGTGCAATTGCAGAGTGATAGAAAAAGATTTGACTGCTAGAAGTGGAACGAAAGTAGCATTTGTAATTCATGGATTTTTTTCGTTTTGGAAGTTCTTGCCGAATAAACCAGACTCTTGAGCGTCAAAGTCAATTTGGTGCGGTGTATCACGATAATAACTTATGCTTTTATGAAATTTCACAATTAGTTTTGGCTTAAAATAGATTTGACTCAGCACTTTCAAATGTAGTAGGTATGCAAGGTTTATTTTCCAACACACGAATTTCAAAACCAAAAAGGAAACTCTTGGATGGCTTATTATTGTCCTTATTAATACTTTGTTATGTGGTAAGAACGTTTAAAGTTCTAGTCATTTAAATTAAATATCGCCTGCACCTTCAACAAAGTATTTAAAAAATGTACATTTGGACTTGACACATGTATGATTCTCTTGCAAAGGAAAACGTTGAAGTTTCAACACGTCTACAACGATTTCAATAAAACCGATCTGGGAGATCGTTCTTTAAATTTTAGCATGTCTCCATTATCTGGCCAATCTTTCGATCGAAAATTTTGATAACGGAAAAAAGCAGAGACACTGCTGATTCCTGACGGATAAAATGTAGAATTTCAAATTTCGATCGATTTTCTTATTGGAAAGTCATTTACACTGCTCAATTTTCAAATTCAAACACCAAATGTCACTTTTTAGCTCGAAAGAATGAACTGCACAAACTTAATTGGCGTCAAATGATTGGAGACATGCGTCAATACCATCTGCATTTGCAAAGCGAAAGCAACAATGCTAAGAACCGAGTACAACTCTTGCTTATTACTAATGTTCGAAGAAGAACATTAGTATTAAAATCACTTTAGCCAAAAATTCATATTTCTATATATATATATATATATATATATATATATATATATATATATATATATATATATATATATATATATATATATATATATATATATATATATATATATCATCAAAAAATTTCAGTGAAAAAATCTCAGGAACGCGCTATTCGATTGAACTGAAATTTTCAGGATACATTGGTGTATATGCAGAATAGTGCAGGTTTCACAAAAAGTTAATAACATTTAACCCTTTGGTGCCGGCGGCCATTTTAGTGATATTTGAAATATACCTATTTTTCTGTCAAAAGATATTTTTTGCAAAAATAAAGTTTATGTATTGAATTCTGAACGTGTTTCAAATCTGAATATGATAATGTTTTTGAAAGTCTTAGCCCTATATGTGCGCTAGGCGCCTAAAATGAGATTGGGAAAATTTGAAAATTTTTAAATTGTGATAACTTTTTTGTTAGAGTATCAGATCATGATGAAACTAACAACACATATAAATGTTGTTAAGTTACACACTTGCGTAGTTTTTCATGAACGTGGTGGCAACCCTGTAGCTACGGCAGGCACTGAAAGTGAAAACATTCAAACCATCGAATCTCCTAAAATATGTCCGTTTCTTAGAATGAAAACCAACTTGTATACAAATCTTATGCTTTGTCTAAACGGTCAAGGAATAACTTTGGAATTTTCATGTCGGACAAGAACGGTAACCCTCTCCCAATTTACCTATATTTTTAGCATCAAAAACTTTTGTTCACGGGAATTCACGAACCAATAATCAGATTCATTTGAAATTTAAGTAGGACCAGGTCTGATAGAAGTGATTTTGAATTGTGGGCAACCCTGTGCCAGTGGTGCCATCTTGAAAAATTACAAAGAAAAAAAACTGCTTTTTGCCCTATGAATTCTGATTCAGATACCAGATTTTCATGAAATTGACACAGTAGCTGAACCTTACTCTATGTCGTGTTTGATATAAATTTGGTGGAAAAATTCCATTGGTGCTGTTCAGTTCAATTCCAGCTATGGTAATTTTTGTGTCTTTGGTTTTGAAAATTCGCGGAGTAAAATAAAGCTTTTTGCCCTCTAACTTCCAGTGCAGTCATGAAATCAATACGAATTTCATACATTTAATGGAACCTGTTATAGACATTATTCAGGTCAAATTTGGTTGCAAAGCCGTTATAGGGTTGCCAGTTATTGTTGGTTTTGTGTTTATTTGCAATATCTTTCTTAAGGGGGGGTATGGTCAGAAAATCGATATTTTTTTTTTGTTTAGTGACTAGTGTATAGTGACGCAGGAGTGTCCATACAAAATTTCAGGTCGATCCGAGCAAAATTAACGAAGTTATCGGCTTAACAATACAAATAACTCAAATTCATATTTTCGCACAAATCGTGTTCCTTTCCTGCTTTATTAGCCGCGCGCAGCTCTCAAATACGTAATAGTAGAGTCTTCCCACTCTATCCACACCTGTATGTGTTATATTTGTGTAAAAACACTTATATATGTGACTTGTAGTAGTATACATTCATTTCATCGAGCAGTTACGGTACGCGTGTTTCGTAATTTTTCACGCACTTTTGTGGCACAGTTAAAATTTTAAAACGCGTTTTTTGAGGAATTTTATATTTCAAGTCGGTGAGACATGTAACTCGAAAACTACTCGACCGATCTTTCTGAAATTTTGCACACTATTTCTGTAGGCAATTTACTAGGTAACGCTGTCGAGATATTTTTTTCTATTTTTATTTCTTGCTTCTTTTTTTGTTTATGGAATTTTTTACAACTGAAAACAGAAATTTCGAAAAAAAAATTTCGGTTTTTTTCGTTTTTTTGACTTCAAACTTATACCAAAAAATAAATAAGCTAGATATTTGAAAAAACTCGACAGCGTTACCTCAAGAAACTCATAAACTAACGAACTATTTTTGGTTTTTTTGTTTACGATGATCCAGTCATTAGTTATGTGTCTCACCGCAAATCAACTCTTTGTCCTGAACGAAAATGTCAATTTCATGTTAGTCCCAAATTAAGTTAAGTCACGAGCTTAATTTTCGATATTTTTCAACAAAATTTTTTTTTGATACTCTTCAAAGGTTGTTCTTTACTGTAGTTACTATCCCAATCAAGTAACTATTAACAGTTTTCTTAAAAAAAATCTTGAAAATGGGTATAAAATGTGTTGCTCTGACCATACCCCCCCCCTTAAGCGATTTGATCGTAAAATTTTCAAATGGTAATAATATTGTAGTGACAATATACAGCAAATATTAAGTTTTCGATTATTTGACAAATGCCTTGGCTGGTAACCCTAAATTTCTTTATACTCCTATAACTTCGAATGCAGTCATCGGATCGAGACGAAATTCGCAGGGTAGGGTAATTTCAACGTGACGCAGATGTGATACTGCCAGCACGAGTCTGTAGTGCTTTTTCTGTATCAATAAATGCTTACAGTTAGTATTCATACCGCAAAACATTAACAATGAAAATAAATAACCAATCTTTCAATTCCCAAAGCTCTGCAAAATTTTCGGATCGCAGCCCCAAACACCAACTTCAGTTACAGTGCTGCAGACAGTCAGCATTTGCTTCATTGATGTTATAGGAGATGCTGCTTTCAAAGTTTTGTGAAATAAGCAACTGATAACGAATATAGTTAACAAGTGTTTTGCTCTCATAAACTTTAAAATTCATGCCAGTGGTAATATCTGAAACCTTTCCACCATATGAGTTATAATGCATTCTTGAGACCAAAGTAAAACGTGGCGTTTGAAACAGTTTGGCCGTAATGAGCAGCTCATGTGGTGGAATATGCTCTCAAAACCTGTACGATTTTTCTACTGTTCTTCGAACATTAGTGTTTCTAGCGGTTCAGGTGCGCTAGAGTTTTTTTTAAGCTTAATTTTCACCGAAACCAATTTTTCTATTATCTGTTTCGAAACATGATTTGTAACTGAGCTTAACTGCTTAATTAACATAGACATTAAATAGACGAGAAAAGAAAAAAGTCGATATGTCCGAGTGAAAGTTTTAACAGAAAAATGAAAGAGGAATAAAAGAAATGGATGGATCAGGTGAAGAAAAACAATTATTGCCTATGTCTATTTATTAGACCCAGGTCTCATATTTAAGACCCACGTCTTGGATGAAGCGACTGACTTATAGGATTGGAGTGCTTTATGGCACGGCGAAAAAAGTTGTTTCCTAGTTGAAGTAAATAAGAGCGTAATTTTCGATTATTGATAAAGGTCACTATGCCGATAATAGTGGTTGGATGCGATGATATTTCGGATGATACGGCGTTCGAAATGAGTTATCTTCTCAAGTTGGCTTGAAGAGGCCGCAGACCAGATAGTGCACCGTAAGTGAGGATCGGTCTAATCAATTGCTTATAATTTTAGCTCTAGTAGAGATAATAGAGTTCGGCTATAGCCTATGAGGTGGTATGCAATGTCTACCTTGTTGAGGCTTGTCTGAATATGGTGAATGCAGCTCCAGCGAGTGTTAAGCTTTATGCCGAATTATTTTACAGTCTGTGAAGGAGTAAGTGCCTGTTCATTGACAATAATATTTTTGATAACTTTGATTCTCTTCTTGAAATCTTCGTAGCTGCCACTGAAAAATATCAGTTTAATTTTGTTGGCATTTATCTGCAACCCCCATTTTGCAATACGGTGCAACAAGCTGATTCGCATTCGTTTGTAACAACGCTGTTATAAAGTGCTATGCTGCGAGTTCCAGAGGAGGAGATCATCTTCCAAAAGATTAATAGAAACATCTGTGGGAGAATCATTTGAAATTTTCTCGGATGTCTGTCGTTAAAATGCTGAATAAAATCGCACCGAGAATGAAGCCTTGAGTTTTGATTCGATTGAAAATTTGTCGGAGAACGCATTGATGAAAGCGACAAAAACTTAGAAAATTGTCAAAAAATTTGCTTTAACATGTTAGAAAACCAAAATTGATTGTTTTATGCAGGAGTATTTCAATCCAAACGGAATGAAAGCCTTATGTAGACAAATCGGACGGGTGCTGGAGATATCGCAGGATCCTGAAACTTTTGGAATAGGAGCAATTTTCACACGCTTCCAAGCAGTGGAAAAATATCCAATGTTTAGACTAGAGTTAAATAGAACGAAGAAGTGCTCTAAGAAGCAAGTAGGGATCGTTTCTAAGATAATGTTGAATATTTATCTTCTCCAGAAGATTTTTTAAAGGCGAAGGCCTTCACCAGAGTTAGAAGAATTTCCTTATTTACGAAGGTACCGTGATCTTGCAGATTTGTGGAAGGATGTGTAGGATAGAACCTAGAAAGTGGCAACACTTGATTTTCTTGCCGAACATTAGATACAGAAGGCTTGACGGCTAAAGCAATATTGGGATCAGAGCTATGCTTCTCACCACAATAGATGAGAAAAAAGAGGCAACAATAGCATCTGCGGTCACTTTTTCATTAGGAATATAATTGCCGCTAAAAGTGAAATAATTTTTTAGTCTTTTACGGCCAGTGATTTTATTAATTTCCCGAAAAATGTCTCAACCAGGGACTATTTTTTGGAAACACTCTTCGAATTTCTTGTTGACATGGGATCTGGTCTTAACCATGATGCGAATAAGCCTTTAATCAGAGGGCAGAAATGTATCTATGTGGGTTATTTTCAGTAATGAAGTGTCTGTGGTAGATTCAGGTATGACTTCGTCTTAAAGATTTCCGCGGATTATTGAGCTGAATGATATCGTGCGGTAAATCACAGAAAGCAAAGTTTGTGGCCTTTTTCAAAATAGCTAAACTATCATTGCCTAAGAAGGTGATTTGTTTGAGTTTTTTGAGAGGTTCTTCGATTTCCTGCGAGCAGTCAAGACATAGTTTTTGAATTTGCGTTACAACATCCGTTGCGAATCGCTCTCATAGTTTTTGAATTTGCGTTACAACATCCGTTGGTCTTACCGTAGGGGATGAACAGTTCGGGGTCAGCAGTTAAAAAGGCTAGGCCACGTTCGTTTTGAATGGATAATTGGATCAACTGATGACCAGATTCAGCATCGTAGACTTGGCATTCGTATGTGCTCAATCCTGGAAAAGAGCTCACTAGGCTCGGAGACACAAGAATGAGGGAATTTATGGATGAAGTCTGACGAAAAGAAGGTTCCTGAGGATGGATGGGTTTGATAAGTTAATTTGCGTTAGCCATTGACTTATGGGCACGCCGTAAGGATTGTCAGTGCGATTGTCCATGACTGCGACCGAGCATTGAAATCATCTCCAATGATGACCAACCCAAGATGAATCACTGAAACCATGATGGACATGGGTGCCCACAAATACTATTTGATCATTCCTTAAGTGGAAACTAATACAGATCACTTCCGTAGCTTTTAGTTCTGAAATCAAATGTGGTTAGGTTTTGATCCGCTCCTTAGCTAATAGTGCGGTTCCCAGTTTAGAGGAATTTGGGAACTCAAAAGTGTCCTTACGAATCATTTTGTAGTTACCCATGGCTACCCGATGACCGAGCTTGAGCTTAGATTCTTGAAAGAAAAGAATACCGGGCTTTTCATGATTCAAGAATTCTTGAACGAAGCTCCTCTTGTGGATGGGAGCTAAACTAACGATATTTAAAGCTGTGAACTTAAAAGGATGCATTAGGGGCTAAACGTGGGACGAGCGTTATAAAGGGATCTTGTTTCTCCGATAGAAAAGAGAGTTTTCCAAAGATTGGGATGAAGTCCTTGATTTGATTTACCAAGGCGAAAGCATAACAGCCAAAGAGATTTTCGTACTCTCCAAAGACTACTCATAGGCTTACTCATAGTCGCACTAGCTAGTTGTGTTGGAATAGTAGCGGTTTTTTACCGCAACGACGTTTTTATATTCTACCACAAAGTGACTGACGTATGAAACACCAGGCCAGACAGTATTACGTACCGCTGCTGTCATGAAGTCATTTTTCCTTTCTTTTCAGCAATGTGACCTTCTTCCATTTTTTTTGCCTCTAGAAATCACCTGCAGCTTGCTGACTCTTTTGATACATCGCATTCTTGAATTGCGTGCACCTTAGCGCATTTGACACAGCATGTGTCAAATCCGCAATGGTGGACGCGGAACGTCCGAAGCGTTGGCAGTTGTAACACTGCATAACGTTTTTTTTAAGCGATTCCACTGAATCCGCTGTTGTAGTAAGAATTTTATGCTAAGCAAAACCTTTGCATCAGCTCCAGGGGCAAGTTGGACGGTAAAAGTCTTTAGCTTCTTTGCCTCTTTCCACGAGCGGACAGTGGAAACCCACTTCATGGTAAAAATTTGCACCCCTTGCTGCATTTTGAGCTCATTGGACACTTCTGGCTCGTCGTAGAAAGTGTGAAGGAGAACTATTGTCCTCTTAAGGCTCTGTGGCGTGTAAGTAAAGCAAAGTATAGATTTTGCTTTCAACATATCGAAGAGTTGCTGATGTGACTCAAGACTCTTAGGGAAAGAGTGGTTTTGTTGAGGTCAATTATGCTACCCTCAATATCGGGAACTTTTCCCCCATTCACTGCACATATTGCCTCAAGTGCTTTCTTGACGCTTTTAAGCTCCAGCTTGTGGCACACTATGGGAAGGATCCAACAACTTTTTGCTACAGTGGCTTGGCCTTAGGGGGTCGAAACATTTTTTCCTACAGGTTTCGGGGCCATTAAGCGTGGAGTTGGGAGACAAGGTGGAAAGGCAGAATAACTAGCCCATTTAACTACTACGAAAATTTCTGAATTGTCGACCTATGCGTCATCGGATACCTATTTTGATTTTCGCATTGTCCAAGAGGTTTCAGAAGGAAATCTTTTCGGACATCCGCATAGAATTTATTACTTACCTTCCCGAGTCTTCTTCGCGAAGTAATCGAGCTCTTTATCTAACTCGGTGGCGTCATGGTAGCCAGTTGTGGCCCTTCAAAACACTCTATCCCAAATGCTATTATAAATAAAGATAAAAAAAGGAAAAAAGTATGTCTAGTTTTTTAAAAATTACCGCAAATCTGCGCACAGACAATGCCATATGTGTTAAAACGCCTAATCCTTAGATTGATATAAATATTTATGTGAAATAAAGAAGCCTTGGATACTCAACTTACGAGCTATGCGGCACCTGCTGCAGACGACCTCGCTGGATTCGAACAGCGTCACCTCGACCACGATCTCGACTCGAACACATAACCAATTGCTCCTCTGGACGCAACCGGTCTGTTTAAGTGCTCGACTCGAACTTCCAAAGAATCCAAGTCTATTGCTTTCATACGTACTATTTTGGAGTCAAATTCATAGTTTTTTCATAATATTTTTATTATGAATTAAATTATGAATTATGATGATTTAATTATGAATTAAATTTTTCAAATTGAATTCATAGATTTTCGATACCAATTCTTAAATTTTCGAGTTAAATTCATAATTCTTGCGAGTTAAATACAAAAATTTTTCGAGTGAAATTCATACATTCTTAAGATAACTATTTCCAATTTAGAATTCAAATGGAAAATTTTAATTTAAGATAATTTCCTGCGCAAAGTTAAAAACGAAAGTTGTTTTTAGAACTTTAAGTGGGAAATACCGGCAATGTTTTCATGATTTCGATCAGTTATATTTCTGTGTACTTTTGTATTTGAATTCAATTCAAAAGTTTATGAATGATATCCAGCAAAATTAGATATTGCCGTAAACACCTCCCGATTTCATTCCGAAATTTATGAGTTTGATGCACAAATTATGAACTTACATTAAGAATGTAGGAATTTAACTGGGAAAAATTATGAATACGACTCAAAAAAATTTTGAGTCATATTTGGATTTTGACTCCAAAACATGATTTGGTATTGAAAATCTATGAATTTGGTTTGATAAATTAGGATTTAGACTTGAAAACATTATGAATTTGAACCAAAAATCTATTAATTTGACTCGACTATGGTATAATTTGAATATTCATTTTCAGTTAAACGTTCTTCGAAAAAGTAATTTAGTTGCAGGACGACAAAAAAAATCGTATCGCCGTAAACACATTATTTATCATAATCCTAGCTCTTGATCCTACAGCAAAAAAAATCATCTTATTCTGGACTACATTGTCTGACTTCAAATGACCAGCATTCAAAGCTATCCGTGCAAAAATAATACACAACATATATTGTAACCAAACCGTAAGGTTCAGCTCGGAAAACAAAACCCTGCCGAACACATGTTTCGTAGTCTCAACCACTTTTTAATTGGCTCCCGGTCGAAGTTATGACAAATTAGCCGGAGAGGTCGCGCCTGAGTTTGTTATCCTTTTATTTCAGGACACCTTTTTGTTTGCAGTCGACTGGGCTGCTGACGATGCTGATTCTTGATGCTGTGTTGATACTGATACTGCTACTGCTACTACTATTGTTTTTTTGGTCTTGGGCATAACGAACTGATGTGAAATACAATATCCTTTTATAATGCTGAGGTCATGGTTTTTTTTGGCTGTTGCTAGTCAGTCATTAGGCATGTTTATGCGAACAAATGTAAACTGCAGATAAATGGAAAATTTTGTTCGTTGAAAGTGGTCGGTGGGAGGAGGAGGTACGAAGGGGTGCGGTGTGATAGCATGGTTGAGTGATTTGGAAGCTGTAAATATTTTGAGGTTTTATGTTGTTTACTCCGAAATGGTGAGATGACATGATTGTAAAATTAATGACTTGATTTAGGGAAGAGGTTATATTGACAAAATGTTACTGTCACAGTGAGATAGGAAAAACAGACGGTAGAAATTGTGGTTATCAGAGTATGACAGCTATGTGAATGGATGGTAAATACTTAGAAAAATGGTTGAGGCCTTAAAAAATATTATTTTTGCACGTCACGTGATACCTATAGATATCGATGCTCAAGTTTGCTGCTGTTTTTCGTATATGCTCAGGATAATTTAGTCGAATGGCACTTTTTTATGTTGTAAATGTATAGTTAATTTTACAGTCAACACTTATGAATAGTTACTTTTCTCTGCTCAGAATAAATAATGTTGCTTCGTTGATTTTCAATCGCAATTGTAATTAATTTTCCTTTATTTCTTTTCGTTATTTGATAACCAACTATATACGATTCTCCAAAGATCTTACAAATCAAAGAACACTTCTAAAAAATTAACACTGTAAACACATTTCCGTCTTCAAATTGATTTGACCTTCAGTTCGCTCTATTGAAAGTGCAAACATTTTTCAACGAAACAAACTACAATTAGCCCTTCCATTCACTCTTGTAAAAATTTTCCAAGCCCTCGAATTCACTTTGCACAATCTTAGCACGAGCCAGTTAGTCAGCCAATGAAGGAATCGAATCAGCTCAACGCTTCACGTCAATCTATCTTCCGTCCTGGATCACTTTTAATAGATGACCGCAATGCTACAAGATTAATTTTTCATCATCATGATTTTATAGTAAATAGGGGCAATAGCAGCAACTATGTACATTGGCGTTGATGATGATGATGAAAGCGATGAGGGTGGTGAAGTTGAGATTAAAGTAGAAAAAAATGGTGCAAAATAAGGAGAATCATTCTTGTAATTCTTTCGAAAAAGCTTTTAGAGTTCGGTAAAGATTTCAAATTTCGATTAAGAAATAGAAAATGCTACGAAAGTTAAATTGGAAATGGAAAAGTTTATGGTTTTCTTGAAGTAAAGGAATAGTGCCTCGATGAAATGGGTGAAGAGATACACTTTGGTTTTTTTCGATGAATTAAAAAGGAATAAATAGCGATATGCGAATCAGGCTAAGTGATTTCTTATTTGTTGACGTTTATTTTAAATAAAAAAGGTCTAGCGCATCAGAACCGCTAGAAAACTAATTTTCAAAGAAGTTATCTTTGAGGGATTGTTTGAAGACGTTATACACTTCTTTTTAGTATCATATCAACCATTTCTTACTCAAAGGAACAAATTTAATTTTCTGACAGCATTTCCTATAACACAAATGATGAAAATGTTCAGTGCTGGCAACATTTGTCCAACACAGCAGCAATAAATCAACCAATACATGCTCGTGCTAATCAACCTATACTTTAAATTTCATTTTCATGCAAGGATATCATCGAAAGTTTCAGGAATTATGCCTGGAATCGCAGTCCGAAAAATTTCCAAAAACCGGAACATTTAAATATCGGTTGCTTATTTTATTGTAAATGCTTTGCTTATGAATAGAAAATGGAAGCATCTGTTGTTGCAATATTAACGAAATAGTCCGGTGCTGGCAATCATGTGCTAGCACCAAAACTGCTTCATGTTGTGTTAAACCCAACCTATCAATTTCGTTTCGATTGAATGGTTGCGCTGTAAGTTATACGAGTGAATATAATTTTAGGGCTACCACCGTCCAAACTTTTCAAATTTTTGAAACGTAAATATTTTTTGTTAACTGTCATTGCAGGATCATTCCCACTTGGAAATTTTATGACAACATCGCGCGATAAAGGAATGTCAATAAATTACGAAATTCATCACAGCTGGCAACCCTCTCACGATTTTTTGACGACTGCATAGGAAGTTATAGGGGAAAACCTTTATTTTCCTGAGTAAATTTACAATATTTAGGAGACAAAAATTGCTGAAGCTGGTGTCCCTGTACTAATTTTTTAACCAAATTTCTATGAAATCTATCTAAGAGTGAGGTTCACCTATTGCATGAATTGATATTGTTAAAATCTGGTGGCTAAATCGGAAGCTATAGGCCAATAACCGGTTTTTTTCTCAGTGATTTTTTCAAATGACACCACTGTCACAGTGTTGCCCGTATTTCCTAGCTAATTCCAACATGTTCTGCAAATTTCATATTGATCGCATTATCCGATCGTCAGTTCTCGTGAACATAAGTTTTGAGCGCTGAAAATAGAGGTAATTTGATCACGGGTTGCCGTTCTTGTTTACCGCGGAATTTTAAAAAATTTTATTTGGCTTGGTGGACAAAAGTCAATATTTATCAATAATTTGAATTCATTTTCAAAAATCAAACATTTTTCAGGAGGGTCGATGATTTGAAGGATTTTTTTCAGGAGCCTGCTGTAGCTACAAACATACCCGCACAGTCTTGAAAGTCCATGCGTGTTATGTGTTAATCTACATCAATACGCTCCAAAAGTTTCACGATGATCCATTGTTTTTCTCAGAAGTTATGACAAATCGAAATTTGAAAAAAAATCCTTGCCTTTTTTTAGGCACTCAGCGCCTCCACAAGGCTCAAAATTTCCAATTCTTTATCATAAATAAACTAAAAACATTTCCAATACTTTTTTTTAAGAAAAATTTACACTGCTTCGAAATATAGGAGTACCTGAAAATTCACTAAAATGCCCGCCGCCGCCAAAAGGTTTAAGAGATATACATCTATGTCCTCCTGAAATTTCAGCTCAATCGGATCGGCCACTCCAGAGATGATCTCCCTTAATAATTTTGCTGATATATATATATATATATATATATATATATATATATATATGTATATATATATATATATATATATATATATATATATATATATATATATATATATATATATATATATATATATATATATATAGTTATATATATCACGAATTTTCGGCGAAGCGAGTTTAATATGAATTTTCTTCGAAAATTAGTAATAATTTTCTTCGAAAATTAGTAAAAATAGAAATAAATATGAAAGTTAGGTTAGGTTAGGTTAGGTTGTACTGGCTGGCACGTGGCCACACATAGACCTACTGGTCCGTAGCGATACCAGATATATGAACCTAGAGAAAGGAATTCAGTCCAGGCAGCCATCAAAGGCCCCGGACTTTTTCACGAACTGAAGGATGTCCTTCAGCTTTTGCTCTGCCACGTGCGAGAGATCCACCAGCCAGGGCTCACCGAAGTATCGCAGCCTGGTTCTCCCCAGTGCCGGGCAGTGACACAGGAGATGCTGGACAGTTTCTGAGACCCCCGGCTCTTGACATATGAAAGTAATCGTAGGTAATTCTTTCAAAAAGTAGTCTATGTGTAATATAAAAGTAGTATAAAATATACATGTGCTATAAACTTTATATTCGTAAATTCTGAACGTGATTTGCTTTACTTTTACTTCTGAAAATGTTTTCGTTACTTCGATTACACATAGGAACACTTGAGGATAAAGCTTCTAAAATATCGGCTTCATCTAAATTATTATTTTTTACATTTAACAAAAGTAAAGAGCCGGGGAAAGTCCCTTTGCTTGAAGTCTGGTTGTGTTCAATGTTCAATTTTTTGGCTACTTCCGATCGATATTCCTAAACCGCCTGGTTCCCTGGAAAAATGTCACATGTAAGTCACTGGTCCTCGTTTAGTTTGTCCTATTTGTCACAAATATTCGCGAGCTAAAAAAATTATGAAAAATATCTTTGAATTTTCCAAATAATGTGACGGGAAAGCATCTGTTTTTCATATAAGTTTTTCATAATATCATTGCTTATTCCATTTATAAATCTCTTCTTTTTTTATATCTCGATGAAATGAAATCAAAAGAAGGAAATTGAACAACTCAGTTTCAGAATATCTTAAAAATGTCGAAAATGTAATTCATACGGCAAGATCCAATTGCATTATTCAAACTTATATCCACAACTTTATTATTTTGCGAATTGTAAGGATTTTATTCTGGTTTTGAATCAATAGCCGTAACAAACGGACTAAATTTCGCATATATGAAGTTCTAGTTTCGATTATGTTCCGACATTCTACTAGTCTTTTTTCCATATTTTAAACGCTGTATTTCATTCTTATAGTATACTATCAAAGACAGTGTGTACTTTGTTGTAATTCATCAGTAAAAATACTATTAAATTGATGAAATTATTAAATTGAAAGTGAAAAAATATTCATAGTGCTTGAAAAAAATAAGCTGATATTTTCGCGCCCAACGTGGGTTAGCAATTGAATTGAGCAACATTGATTTTTTCGGATGCCTGAATCAATATGAGTAGAATTCATAGATTTTCAGAGGCATAGCTTACTGGGTTTGGCTTTTCACTAAGTCTTTTATCCTGCATTAAACTCACACCATACAACTTACCGGATATAACTATTGCCTCATTCAAGATCATTATATCTGCTCGTTTAGACATTTTACTTACGCTGGAGTTTAGGCTTGCTGGAATCCTCGTTGAAGAGTTTAGACTACACCAATGAAAAAATTTTCAGAACAGCATTAAACAGATATTTCATGCCCGACTAGTAAACGTTCTTCGATCTGTATTTATTATCAAAATGTCCACGGTTTGAGGATCAAACGTAATGAACTGCTTGCCTCCACTTTTGATATTCCTCATATGATCTGTTATACGGAAACATGGCTGATATACAATGTTTGGAATAGAGTATAGTTTGTTTCGTTATCGCCTTGCGTCTTGCAAAGGCCAATGGTGGTAGAATTTTAATCGCTATTCATAACATTCTTCGTGGAATGCTCTGTGCCGAGTTCGTTCCTTCTGTTCCTATTAAGTGTATTGTTGTACGTGGCATCCTTTTTCTATTTTCCGATTTACTAGTCTGTTGTCTTTAAATACGTTTTAATTTGTCTGTCGCTGCATACGAACATATTTTTCACTGAGTTTTCTAGCTTCATGCTCTCTCGATTTCCTTCAACTCTTCTCCTCATTTCCGGTGACATCATCATGCGAATTGTGAAGTGGGACCTCTTCCTTTCTTTTCGCTCGCTATTTTTAAACTGAGCTTCTCCTATTGTCTCTATTCCTCTTGTTTTTCCATCTTTCATATATCCTCATTAGCAGCACGTGGATGCACATACATACATAAGTCTATTTTCAGTTGCCTTTATTGCGCTTTCCTAGAATGCACAATGCTCTTAAGCTTTGTCCTCACCCACATTGATCTTTAGAGTTCAAAAATGTATCAAATATGCTATCTTGAATTCTAGCTAATTCCTAGTTTTAAAATTACTCAATTCTTTCACGTTTCCTTTTTAAATTTCTTATTTTTTTAAGTGTCATTTTCATTGTTGACGTCATGTAATTGAATTATGTATTTAACGCAACAGATGTTAAATATATAAATAGAATCTGATGAAAAAGCTTGAAAACCATCCAGAAGAGAAATTTTGATGGTCAAGTTCTGCTGACGTAGAGAAACGATTCAGCAGCTTGAATGCTTGGAATATATCCAATGTATGAGAAAATGATTCACAGTTTGGAAAATTATTGCATCCACAATAGCAGAATAGTAGCAGTCACCACAATAAACATCATCTGGAAAGTTTCTTGAGCTTTAGCGGATCTATGCAAACAACGTCCTTCCCATATCACTTTGAAAGTGCCGTAAAACAATGAACACTACTCATAAAAAGAAAAAAAAAAAGTTTACATACATTAAAAATCATAATGTCCCATAAAAATTTACAGTTCTATCTATCCATTCGCATATTCGACCCGCTCGTTTATCTCATTCCATTTACTTTTTTATCCATATTCGAATGTCGGAGTTGTCTTGATAGTCCTGACGTCTGTAGTTGCATAAAACGAACCCAACAACTTACACGACAATAAACTCATCGTCCTGGAAAATAGCTTAGTCTGACAGAAATTCAAACATAGAATATTCATAGCGAGACAAGCGACTGTTAAGCGGACCCAGCCAGCATAATGTTGGGCTGTAAAAATTAGATGGCTATTAGGAATGTTGAAGAAATATGAATTTGTCGCGAGCATTGCATTGGTAAATAATATGATAGGGAAATTTATCGGCTAAAGTAATATGAACTGTGCGAACGTTATAATAAAATTGTTGAAATTCGGATGGAGCGATGTTAGATGGGATGTGACGATAAGACATGAAAATGATCTAGCAATCGATTAGTGGCTTTGCTATTTCTTTTTATCGTAGTAATAAAGGCTGAGAATTGTTTTGGACGGTTGAAGATGGTTTTTGTGTATTTGCGCTTGACCGATCGGTCTTATTGATTGTTATTTCAAAGTTCTAGTTTCGGGAAAGTATTCAAAAGACGTTTATATTTCTGTCAATTTGTCGCTATTTCAGCTGTTTATATTTTGTTTAGTCTGTCGGAAAATAATATTTTGTTTTTCGGCTCTGATTCATAAGTTCTAATTAAATTGTTGGAGAATCTAAACGGGTGGTTTCAAGTTACGAAAAGTCAGTCTCCTACAGCTACTCTTAAAACAAACTTTTGATCATGTCATCATTCTTCTCTTCTTCAATGTAACTCTCTTTCTGCATCCAAACTTTCCCATCACACAAAAATTCCCTTCTTCGGAAGAAGCGATGTAAATCATATTGCCAACTGATTCTTTTACTGACGACAATTTTCTCCATATGGTTATCTTATCTGCCTTAACTTACCTCGACAACCTATAAAAATTGACCATACCAAATATCTTGATTACAAAACTCAGGTCGTTCTATTGGAACTATGTGGGCTCCATCAAAAAATCAACTTTGATGGATTATCATTTGCAGAGAATATTTGCTCGATAGCACATGCCTACTACATTCAAAAGATTGGATGCAATGCAAAGCAAAGGATATTCGCTTAATCTGTAGGGAAATTGGAAAAGTGCTCACACAAAATCTGGTCGGTTCGTTGGTCTTGGTAGGACGTTTTGGTCAGGAAGAAGTCGAAAACGACGAACAGATCGAATTGAGTGTTGGCTAGTACTCAAGCTTATGGTAAGTTGTTCGGGCAGAAATAGGGATAGGATAGTGGAATATGTAATTTTTAAAATGCGATAGATAAAACTTTCGGAATCCTATTTGTGATCGGATGCGAAGTAGTCATTTAATGATGAAAGTCTTTTATGATTTCCATAACTTTTTTGGGATGATGCTGATGGTGTGGGTTGGGATCTGTAAGTAAGTAAATAAGTGCATATGGCGTTTTTGAGATTGTGGTTGTGATTAGATCGATGAACGTGATTCATGCGCTTTGACTTCTGTCATACGAGGATGTTCGTGAACGTATTCGGTGATCTGGTAGTAATCAATGCATTTGATATGGTTCAATAAATATATAGCCCAGTGAAATCCGATATAAAAAAGGCGAAACTTCGGAAAAATTGGGGGAAAGCTGAATTTTGGTGTGAAGCTTGGTACTGGCGTGTTGAACAAAATGTCAAAAGTCCCCATCGATCCGAGTTCTGCGTTACTTTTAATACGGGGTCAAAGGTCACCAAAAGTGACCTTTCGTAAATATCTCAATAACGGTTACGTTTTCAGAAAAACAATGTATGACGAATTTATAGCTTAGACAATTTCCAACAAAAAAGATCTTAGAACATAAAAAAATCAACTCACAAACATTCCAAGTCGTAATCAAAATCGGATAATATCAACATGCCGTTGTCATACTTTGATTTTATGAAGACGTGACCGTTACTGAGATATTTAGGAAAAGTCACTTTTGGAGACCTTTGAACCCGTATAAAAAGTAACGCAGCACTCGGATCGATAGGGACTTTTGACATTTTGTTCAACACGCCAGTACCAAAATTCACACCAAAATTCAGGTTTCTCCTAATTTTTCCGAAGCACCATGTTAAATTTCCCCGGACTAATAAGCAGAATAAAAACGTAAAGAATAAATAATCAGTATTTTTTTTTAGATGATTTCGGGAAGGAATTCGCTAATAAATATATTTATGGTGATAAAATTTGTTGTAGATTTGTCAGCAAATTTCCAAGTTAGTGGTGAGGCTAAGAAAAAAAAAAACAGGGGATCATAAAAAACTTCCATAGTAACAACAATATAATCGAGAATTGACAGCCATTTACAAGCACATTAATGCTGCTAACAACTCTCCTACTAAAATCATTTTTGTGAAAAGAGTTTCTTGTTTTACCGACGATGCCTTGCTTAACAGAATGCTCAAGAAAAGTTTATGTATCGTCCGTCCCCAAGCAAAAACGGAGTCTTGTTTCAAATTGTCTTTGGGATGCCAATGTAGCCAAGAGCTTAATGGAGATAGTGGAGTATCAAGCAAGTTAACATCACACGACAAAAAACAGTTCAGCATCATTGTCATCATTAGACGTGTTTTTTTGCTCCGATGCAGAGCAGAGTACAACTATGCCGCAAAAACAACGATGTAATATAAAACCGCAGTGCATTCGCTAAGGTTGACATAGGTTGCTGTATTTGCTGTGGTATTTCATCATATCGATTACGCTCAGATACTTGAATAAACGAACTATGCAATAAGGAGTTAGATCGCATATAGTGACATTCGACTTAGGATCAGATTTTACCGACTGGGCCTCCTTTGCGATGATGTCCTCCATTTTGGGTTTCACGATCTGCATGGTGATTTTTTGTTTTCGCTGAAATGGACAATTTTTTATTAGATATTTAAATATACCCAGGTAATAAAATATCTTACCTTAAAGTTTTTAGGATGAATAAACCGTTAAAAATGAGTTTTTTTCCAAAAATCCATACGTTGATAAATTGGCTCTTACTCAACTACTTATTCAGTTTAAATGTCTATAGCGAGTTCCTCGCGTTTGAATTACAAATAACTCTCAAACCTCATATTTAGATAGCAGTGCCTACCTGTAGACTGTTTCTTGTCATAAAATTAGCAAGAGATATTAATTTCGTCAAAAAGTCAACAACAAATCAAGACCAGGTAAAAATAAAACTCATTAAAAAAGGTCCTCTCGCCTAGAAATGGGCGTAACTTTTTGTCTGATAACGGGATAAGTGACTTGGCATTTGGCTGGGTAGCTATTTTTCGGGATAATTGAGACGAGTAAAACTGTTAGCAGAAATTATTAAAGGTGGAAAAGGGCGATTTAGGTTTGACTTTGTGACTTTGCATAGCTCCTGTAAAGGGTTTTATTGTTGGGACCATATTTTCTTTTCATTTATTATAGCGAATTGTAGAAACTTAATACCTCCTTTTAATATATTCATAGTTGCTTGTCAAAAGGAGAGAAAGAGGGGGAAATAAAATTTGATTTCAAAAAAAATCTCAAAAGTTTCTTTGATTAGTGTGACTTATATTAAGATCATGTCTGATTTTGAACAAAAAAAAAACATAAAATTCGTTTTGAATCATTGATTGAATTGATCCCATCAAATATTACGTCCAATGTCAAATCTAATTTTGCCTTTTTTCTTCTTTTTCAGGTAAGTTTCCATTAATGACAAGCAAAGTACGATCACACAAATTACGATGAAACAAGCATGTTCGGTAATAGTAATTTATGCACATTCAGTATTTGGAGATGAAACAATTTAATTCATTGCAGGCTATGAGTCATACAAAATTTTACGGCATGGTAATGATTACCAGAAAAATCGCGTTTTATATTTATGATGCAACAAAAGAGAATAGAATACATGTTTGTCCTGGATGAAATTATTTTTCCTGATATCAAACAATTTTGAATATTTATGTTACAATAATATTATAATTTTGCTTATTGACATGCTGCATGCTTGGTCGTCTCGCCTTTTCCTCCGTTTTTTTCACACACAAAAAAAACGATTTATATCCAGTTTTATCAAAATAACTTCGAAACTGTTCGTATCACGTAAAAATAGACCGGAGATAAAGATACAGTAGTCTACATTTGACGTTATGAAACTGATTTCTTTGATCACTAGTTTGGCTGCGAATGTTCCCTATCTATCCCAAGTGTATGGAGGACATGCCAACCACGATATGGAACGATCGAAATTGGATCGTATCTACATATAAACACTGACGTGCGTCCCGTAGTGGATATTAGTAAATCTGCAATTAAATAGTTCATAGTATGAATTATGAAAAGTACGGCAATGTTTATTGCTTTGGGAGGAAACTTGGAAAAAGGTTTCTTAAAAGGGAAAATATTGGTAGATGTACGTAGTTGGTCCCATAATAAATTGGCTTAACCATGTGCTTATTGTGTCCGAAAAAAGAGATGAGCATTTTGAGGCAAGTTGAAATAGAACAGCTATCAAAAAAAGTCGAGCAATTGAGAAGCAATGCTCAAAATTGATTGCTTTCAGAAGTTCAACCTTTCAATGATTTTCTGAGATATCTCAATCTAGCTCAACCTACAGCTCACTAAATACAGCTAATAAAGGAAATGAAATCAATTTTGTTTTTCAATAAAATCTCCACTAATACTGATATACTTCTGAAATATGTGAACTAATATCTCTAAGGCTTTTTAAAAATAAGCACAATCTTTGTCGTCAAAATGACTGAAGACGGCCGCCTGCAAGTAAATAATAATCGCAAGTAAATAATAATCGGACGGACTATATCTCTGATGTCTGGACTATAAGGTGGGTTGTCTAGCTCCGTGAACCCACGCCTTAGACAGTTGGTCTCTGCTCTTTTCATTTATCATGTCTCGCAGCTTATATATTAGTGATGCATAATATTCGCCGTTTACGACTGCATTGGAGTCTTTAAAATCCACTATCAATAAGGCTTGGAAATCCCAAAAGATTGTGCACATAACTTTTTTGTTAGCTTGTTGCACTTTTGCCTTTCTTAGTGGCTTTCTGGATCATAATACAAGATTCTAGTCGCTCGAACACATTCTTTGGGTTTTTTCCCACAAACATCCGGAAATTCGGAAGCATAGTCTCCTGTCTGTGCAAAGAAGTTTCAGACCCATCTTGCACTGACTTTTTTCATATGAAGAGTCTCATCGATTGTACGATGGACGGTACTTGTACAGCGCACAAGTCTAGCTGCAATTTCTTTAGTCTCCAAACGGCGGTCACTTAAAATCTCTTTTTCGATTCAAACAATAGCTTTGGGAGTGGGCATCGACGGTTTCTCTCCGAGGCGAAACTCTGTTACCCAATTTTTCATTGTGCCGTAAGAGTCCTTGCACACGCCATCTAACAGTTTTTTTATTTGGACGGGGGATAAGCCTTCTTTAAACAGAAACTTTATGACACTTCGTAACTCAATTTTTTGCATTTAGAAAAAATATGCGACTCTTGTTGTTCAAACCACTGCTATACTGAGACTAAGCTTTTCAAGTCGATGAGTGTTCGCACACGAAGTAAATGATAAACGTACGATTCGATGTAACATAACAAGTATCGATATGTCACGTAGAGCTACATCAGGCCTGTTCATTATGGGACTCATTACGTACTTGATAAAAAGTAAAGTAAAGTAATCCCACGACAATCCTCGTACGGGTCTAGGGGTTGAAGCTGCTAGAGAGCTTCATTAAAATTTTCAATTATTGTGAATACGAGTGTGGAGTGATTAGTTCCACGACTCACTTTACCCCTGATTTAAATCAGGTACCAAATCAGAGCTAGGTGAACTCAAAACTAGGTGCGCGGACCTTCCTCCGAACCTCGATTCGAACCAGGAACTCGACACAGAAGAAACCAGTGCTCTACTCACTAGGCTACTCAAGTAGATAAGTCGAACAAAATAAGCGTAAGTGAATGTTGTCTCTACTTACATAAAAAAGGTTCAAGAGCAAAGTGCTACCACTTCTCAATTACTTACATCACCAATTCTTAAGTTTAGTTTTCGAACTAACGTGATGACATAGCAAGTCGTAAAAATATGTTAAGTCTAAGAGATGACCAAGAAAACATGCTTCAATGTTTGACCTATACCATATCCAAAGTGAAAATACTAATCCAAAAAAAGGATCTGTTCATTTCTATAGTGATTAGCAAGTTCCCCTCAGCAAACATGATTTACAAGCAAGCAAATAAAGACGCTATGTACAATGAAGTGTATAAGTATCTGTGAAAATACCAGTATATACTCTGAATATTCGATTTAACAGAAGGCTGCAATCTCCACCTAAATGACACTATAACTGTTCGGGAGACTGATTGACAGCCATAGATTCAGCTCATCCGAGCACATGCCACTGCCAATTTTATTGTTCAATTTCAAGACATCGTTATTCTCTTCGCTATTCATCCATACCAGGAATGCCAGTTGAGTCTCCGAAGCTATGTAATCAATGTCCGCTTGAGCCGGAACTCCCTCGTATAAGATTCTAGCAGCGCCAAACTGAGTTCAAGTCCATACCGAGATGCAATGCAGACGTACAGTTTCAAGATTAGATTGCTGTAAGATAAGTAGATTGATCGAGAACCTACCATCAAAAACCTACTTGTTGTAAATAACTTGCCACTAACACGCTACCCCATATAGTAGTCAAGGTTAACCACAACGGTATCAAGCCGGGCTACAATACGGAGCTGTAAGCCCCAACTCGTGTCTTGCGGCTCTTTTGCATCCGTAAAGTGCACCGAAAGCCTTTCGTCTTTTTTCTGTTATGTTCCATAGCAGCTGAAAATAAAGGGAGAAAATAACGAATATACACTATCACAATCGATAGAAAATTGAAAAAGAACTAACGGAAAATTACTTCTTTTAACTTTCTACACATTATGAGAGCTTTTTCTAATTTCGTAACTACCAAAACATTCAACATAACCATGAAAAACCCAAAGCCAGCTCACAGCAAAAAAGACAATTTCTCATGAGTTTTTCTTTTTTCTATCAGCACATTCTACACTTCAACACGTGAACTACAAATGAGGAATAGAATTTCTGTACTAATGAATTTACTGGTGCAGCAGTGTTGTTGTTTTCAATGCATATGCTCTACTCTCTGCTGGATAGAGGAGCCAAAACTCGCCTATTATAAAAACTATTTGCTTACTTCTAGCTCATGAAACTTTTTTCGTCTCTATTCCCAAGCAAAATTCCGCTGGTGCCACCATTCATGAAATTTACTATTTACTCTCAATTTATTTATTTGTTTATTTTCAATTGAAAGAGAACAGGTAGTAAGGTAAATTAAATTAATTTTAATACTAGCTTCATTTTATTGATCGAACGGATTTAGCAGTATTTACAGTGTTTAAGTTAAATCTAGAGTTTAGACAATGTCTTTACAGCTAAGTTATTAATAGATATAAATTTAGAAATGATTAATTGTATATAGAATAATTGTATATCTCAGATTAGGCAAAGTTATAATTACTAGAACACTTAAACTAAACTTAGGATAGTTTTTAAAATTAGGGATTACAAACTAGGTTATGGAAATGTATTGGAGAATACACTACCTTACGCACGATTCAAGGATGCAATTAGTGCGTTAGACGAACGGGCACATTTATCAAGGAACTTTTGTTGCAGTGTAAGAGCTCTGGACTTGATTTTATTGACTTTTGCCAACTTGTGCAGGCGAGTGGTGGAGAAGTAGTAGGATTTGTTCAATATGATTTTGAGGCATTTATTGTGGAGTAATTGAAACTGGTTAACATGAGAAGCTGCACAGCTAATCCATATTGGACAACCGTAAATAATAATAGGCTGCATCGCGGATTTGTATATTAGCAGTTTATTGTGTAGTGACAGCTTAGACTTCCTGTTGATAAGTGGGTATAAGGAGCGTATGCTTTTCAATATTTTAGATTTGATGCCTTCCGTGTGCGAGTGAAACGTTAATTTTGAGTCTAGATGGATTCCAAGATAATTAATGTCGTTTGACCAATTAACAATTGATCCAAGAACATTTATTTGTGAATTCGGTAGGTTTTTTCGTGCACGTTTTTTGTGTGAAGAAAATTGCTTGAGTTTTATTTGAGTTTATTTTAATCTTCCACCTTTTACAAAATTGATCTATGTTAGACAATTGCTCCTGAAGATTGTTAATTATCAACGCTGGGTCAGTTTCGCTGGCGAAGACTGCAGTGTCGTCAGCATACAAAGCAAAGTTGCAACGTGGTGATTTTTCGAGGTCAGTCATGAAAACATTATACAGTGTGGGAGTAAGGACTGAGCCTTGGGAAACTCCGGCAGGTAAACCACATTTTTTTGATAATCGAAGTGTCTTTACATTAAAAGTGCGCGAGTCTAAAAAGGAATGGACAATTCAGCATAAGTAGGTGGGCAGTGAGCTTTTAATAAGTTTGAAAACTAGGCCGTCATGCCATACTGTGTCAAAGGCTTTTTCAATATCAAGCGCTATGAAAGTTTGATATCTTTGCAGCAAAAATTAATAGCATTGATAAAAAGAAGACAAAATATGGGATCCAGAATAAATCCTCGTGGCACTCTTGATGTAGCATTGTATTCATAAGATTCATATCCACAAAAAAAACTCTCATATTTCTACAGGTAAGATATGACCAAATGTTATCTAATAACAGGCCATGAACACCGGGTATCGGGTAACTTGTTCAGAAGTTAAATATGGTCTACTTTAACGAAAGCCTTGCTAAAATCAATGTGAATACAATTTAATCGTACATTTTTATCTACAGATCATGATCATTTACTGATCGATTTATGCGTCAGCCAAAAGTTAAAAAAAACTAGCATCCCAAAAACTGACAGTACTGATATTGGCGTGTAATTGACACATCAGATTTATCACCAGCTGACACGATTTTAGTATCCTTCCATATTTGATAAAAAAAAGCAGCTGTGCGCAAGAATTCAGTAAATACCGTAGCAAAGTAAGATATATTTTAAGGTCCAGGAGATATTTTTTAAAGCCGCTATTTATCAGCTACTAGAATCGCTTTTGACTAGTCGAAAAAACAACTTGTCTAAAAACTTACCATATTTCCAGTATCTGGGCCTTTATTTATTTTTCTCAGCTAGTTGACTGATGAGTTCTTTAGTATACCGATGCATACATACAGAAATTTTTACACATTTTTTGGGTATTTATATATTTATTTAAGAACTCGCAGAGAGTGCTATAAAATATACAGGTATTTACAATACATTATGTAGAATTCTGTGGACTTATCCACCCAATCGATTTGATTTCATTAAAATCTGTCTGTGGAAATGGTTGCCATAATAGAAGGAATTGGGGACTGGTTTATGAGTAATGATGTTCCTCAAAATAACCACTTTTTTTTTACTACGATAGCCGATAAGTTTGTAAAAACGAGATCTTAGAATATTTCGCTGCCAGTGGGAGCGCTATTAATCATTTCAAGCTGTAGTGTGGCATGAAACTTATTAAGAGCTCGCTATGTATCGAATTATTACTATCTAGAGTGTACCTAGTATAATTATTGTGCATTCGACTATGAACGTTTAGACCAGCCATACTCAACCTTTTTTATTTCAGGGCCACTAAGAAATGTGTACTAAGTTACCTAGCCGCAGTCTAGTGATGCAAAAAATTATATTAAGTAAAAATTTAGTACGACCCCTGACACAATTTTAGTTGAATCAGGCAGTAAGTTTTTTCTATAAACATTTTTCGCATGATTAATTTTCGAATCTGATCATTCGCACAGATAAGTCGATGTGAACAAAGCGAAAAGCAATTGGGCGCAGCTTGTCAATGTCTTATAATTTGCCAGTGCCAGTTGCCATAAATATAACCTCCTTTTTCAATTTCAATGATTTTATCAAACAATTCTGAAAAATTGAGTCCTAGCTCCGCTAACTGACTAATGAATGTTGATTCTAAGTGCCAGAGGTTTTCAAGAAGCAAGCAACATTTCTTGAAATTGCTCAACTCTCCAAATCTTTGTTTGAATTCAACGGATAGTGAATTTAGGTAGTTTAAAATTAAATTTTTATTCTCCGCATATATATTATCATTTTAATTAGCTATCGAGAGTGTGAGGAACTAGTCGAACATTTGTTTTTTCAGGTCTTCGCAATAAATGCTCTGCTTGTCTTCCAAAGCAAATACTTTATGGCCCTTTTGTATTATAATTTTATTGTCACCGTTTAAAGGTTGGTTTAATTCACTTAATTTTTTAATTGGTTTAATTCACAATTTTTTAAATTTTTTTTTCATTGGTTTGATTCACAAACAAATGCTACAAGACTTTATCATCGGTAGCAAATTTTATATTTGTGACTGGCCTTAGCACAGAACCAGACCGAAGTCCAGAACCAAGAGTGCTACGGTCGGAAGTGTAATGGCTGTTGCCATTTAAAACGCAAATTAAAAAAAAAAATTGCCCCGAGAACAGGGTACCCTAGAAATGGCCGTGAAGGTCCCTCGTCCGCATTAGCGGAGTACCCTTTAACCGACCCCAACGGATGCTGGGGTGCCGCTTTGCTAGCTCGCTGCGGCTGGGGTGGGTCCATGAAAAATGTAGTCGGTTTGCTCTCCAGAAAACGGGATGCTACCTATAATTCATCCATCTTAGAGAGTAGCCGCAAACTGGTATATAAATATACCCAAGGGAATAGGGGGCTTGATTCCGTTTAGGAGTCCATCCCTGGCTCAGCTGCATGGGCTGGCAAGCCAGACCCAGAGCTCGTGACGACGCACGGATCCAAACTGAAAATGTAATCCGGGAAAGGGGGAGAAATACTGCCTCCCTTCCGCAGGAATTTTCTCCAAATTAGTAATTTAAATGTTCTTGTCGTCATTTTTGTTTGTCTATCTCGAAATCCAGATCTAGATCTAGAAGCACAAAAGAATATACTTGAATAATAGTGAAAAATAAACATTTTTTCCTACCAAGCTTCTTTTTTTTTCTCTCTCCCCGCAGCTAGTCGTAACTTATCCTAAATTTTGAAATTCAAAAAAAAATAATTATCAAATTTATAACGTTAACATATACCTTCTAAGTACATTTGATTATTTATGGCTATTCGATGAATATTTTGTTGTTTTGTTTTACAAAAAAAAAATCTTAGCACTAATAATAACGAAAATGTATCATCGATAGCATAATATATACATGGATAAACCTATTATTATAGCTGCGCCATAAGAAAAATGCATGATATATTGTATAATGATGAATGACATTAACGCATAACGATAGTTGCAGTTAAGTATGGTGTCCAAAGAAAGAGTTCGTGTTAGTAATGTTGTAAATAGTTGCCAATAAAATCAATGCAATATTTATAGGCGCGTTTCAATGTGATGACAAAATAGTGTTATATTGATTTTAAAGTGCAGCTAGTTGTATCAATAATGATCTCTTTTCTTCGTTGAATTGGGTATGGTGTATAGGAATAATTAATTATGCATGAAGCATGCAAGGCTTTGAAATGTGAGCGATATTATGCATCATACATATGGTCATCGGATGTTTTTTTGCAAAATATTATATTATAATAAATACATTCAAGAGTACAAAGCTTCAATTATAGTAATAAATGAAATATTTCCATAATCTATCTTTAATACAAAGTTCGCTGTTTAGTAGCAAGTAACAATCATTTTAATCTAAAGTCTTGCAACAACATAACGAAAAACCCTTTTGCTGACCAACCCATTTGCTGACCACGTACCGTGCGCTTCTAAGCTAAGCGGTTTTAATAGCATTTGGAGAGTTACAAATAGCCCAAAGCCGCCATTGCTGCGAATTGTGCTTTGGATCGTCGTCCTAATAAAGGCCAAAATTGTATAAAATGCCTAATTTTTCAGCATTTTGTATAATATTTATTTCATTTATTTATTTATTTATTTAAGTAATCCATTAACAGGCAAAAAGCCCAATTACAAATAGAAAAAATTAGTACTAAAAAATTGAGAAAATTAAGATATGAAAAACAAGAATCAAATGATAAAAAAGATAAATAAGATTAAACATCAGCAAAAATTGTGTTGCGAACATTTGTTTTAAAGGTGGCAATAGAGTGTGGAATAGGACCAAGTTGGAGGCCATTATGGGTACGTAATAGGCGCAAAACACGAGAATGAAATTAAGTTTCAGTACGGGCAAATGGTACATCAAAGGCAACGGAGGACCTAATTTGCCTCTCTCACTGCCGTTCAATAATCAACGATGCAATAGATGAGTTCAGATGGCCTCGGCAAATTTCGAAAAGAAAGCATTCATCAAGGTAAATTCTGCGCTTTGCGTGGAGAGGGAGATTAAGGAGCGACAAGCGTTTGTCGTATGGCATGTAAGGAAGATTATATTTAAAGAGTAGGGTGCGATTGAACCTCCGTTGAACAGATTCAATGTCATCGGAAAGATAAGCAAAACGAGGAGACCAAACTTGAGAGCAGTATTCAAGTTTGGAACGAACAAGGGTAACAAATATCTTAACACAAGTAAAAATATTAAAAGAATTGTGACAGGAACGTATAGCAAGGCTAGCAATCCGCGAGGCACTATTAGTAATGTTACGAACATGGATATCAAATTTAAGTTTACGATCAAAGGTTACACCCAGATCAGTAAAATAATCCACAGAGACAAGGACGGATTCACATAGTAAGACTTCAGAGAATAAGACATGGCAAAACACTTTGAAACATTTAACGGTAGGGAGTTAGAGTTACACCAAACAGTAAGAGAGTTCAAATCATCCTGCAGAAGTAGATGATCATCTGAGGTATTGTATACTCGAAATAATTTTAAGTCATCTGCATAGAGCAAACAAGATGACGATAGAATCATAGGAAGATTATTGATGAAGGTTGAACAATAGCGGTCCTAATATAGAACCTTGAGGTACACCAGAAGAGGGCGAAAATGGTAAGGACGAAACGCTAGAGAGGGAGACAAAACAAGTGCGGCTAGTCAAAAACGAAAATATCCAAGAAAGTAAAGAATCACAGATGCCATAGTGATTTACTTTGAGTAGTAGAAGATCGAAATTGACAGAGTCAATAGCCTTAGAAAAATTAGTATATACAGCATCAACTTGAGAGTTCCGATCTAACGACGAGGATACAGCATGAGTAAATTCAATGAGATTCGTAGATGTGGACCCACCTTTAATAAAACCATGTTGCTGAGGTGTGAAAGTATACTTAAGAGAATCATAAATTTTATTAAACACAAAACGTTCAATGATTTTTGAGAAACAGGGAAGGATAGAAATAGGACGATACGAGTAATTTGAGGCAACATTGCGTTCACCAGATTTGAAAATAGGGAAAATGCTAGCCAGCTTCCAGGAGGAAGGAGATTTGCCAGAACCAAGACTTAAATTGAATAAAATTGATAGGGGGACACATAAAGAAGAAGCAAGATTTTTCACAAAAAAAAAATAGGAAAGCCATCAGGTCCAGGAGAGTAACTAGAATCAAGAGAACATATAAAGGATTCAACTTCAAGAGGATTAGTCGAGAGTGAAGAGAGACAAGGAGGGTGAATAAAAGGGACACAATAAGAAGAGGAAACCATTGAATCAGAGTATACTGAAGAGAAAGACATTGCGAAGAGATCACAAACATTCTGAGGAAGAGCAGCAGTGATATTATTAAATTTAAGGGAGTCAAGGATAGGAGAGGAGGATTTTAAGGAGCGAAGGAATGACCAGAAGTTTTTGGGGTCATTCGAAAGCAAAGAAGATTCAATATGCGATAGATAGTTGCGCATGGCAAGCCTTATTTGACTCTAAATAAATTTGAATAATAATAAAGTAAAGATTTTCTTGCAATGAATTTTAAGATATTGTCAAATTGTATTTTGTTTATTTTTTGTATTTATATTAAATTTTTACGCTAGGTATTTACGATGGCTCCTTCGGTAATAAACCAAGAAGTAAATTAATGATTTCTCGATTGATAGTATAATTTTCGATATTACATAAATGAAAGTAATAATGTGAAAATGTAATCATATCAGTAATCCACAGGCAGAAAATACAATAAAACCACATAATTCCCTTAGTAGACAAAACACGACTCACCACCGCATTTTTGGGCCAGCATTTGAAAATTAACGATAAAGCATCATTCCAGCTCAGATATTCCTAGAGATTCAGATAACATATCGAAAAATATCGCTCAATAGCTACATTCATGGCCATTGACCGTGACCAGCGCATTGTCGCGAACATTAGAATCACACTACGTGTCCCATGGGAATTTGCTTGAAGAGACAAACGATTGTGTGTGTGCGTGCGGTTTCATATTTAACCCAGATAATACTTAATGTACCGTTCCGCAATGGCAAATTGGTTTTCGTGTATGGCTAACTCAGTAATTAACCACGCTGCGGCAAACATACACGATGAATATGCAACCATTTGCAGTGATAATGAATGAATTCGCGAAACATTAACGACAAGTGTGCGGAAAATTTAATTTAAACATGCGGTTATGCTTGACATAATGTTTGAGTTCGATGACTAGGTTCATATCATCATTTGGCTAATGTGCTCTCTTTGAAATCAATAAAGGCTTTCATTATATTGTCCATTAAGACGTCTGTCTATTCATGGCCATGCTATGCAAACAGTCAATGTCTAGCATACAAAAAGCCGTTGATTATGTCAGGACTCTATTTAGGATAAATTCTATCAAGGACCTCCTATAATTGTCTCCTCATAAGCTTACATGACTGCAAAGAATTGACCGTTATCCTTTCATTTCTAAGAAAGACACTGATGACACCGAACCACAGGCTAAAACCTGCTTGCTACCAACATCAATATGTCCAACGTTGATCTGAGTAAATTAATTAACCGGACAGTTTCAGTTTCACGCAACCGTCTTGAAATCTCTTCAATTGATACGCCCTCTTCGTCCAGAATATTCGATCCAAATTGATAGTGACGACGACCGTGGCAATAATAGTAATAATATTGACTATAAGCGAATATAAGTCGATAGACTAGACGACCAAGGACCCTGGGATGTTTTGATCCCTGTCATTAATTCGTGCATTTTGATAAATTCTTGTCAATTTTTCGAAGTAAATGGGTAGGGATTTTTCTCTAAATATCTTGGTGGTTATATCTGAAGAAAAGGTCGATATTATATGACTAGAGGACGTGGCAAGGGCGGACTGGATGGTAGTTTGTATGATGGGGAATTAAATGAAGATTAATTGACTCGATCTTCTTCGGACGTGCTGGTTTTGTAGTACAACCGATGAGTGGCAATGGCTGTCGTTTGATTGCTGTTGTAAGTGTTGTTGGAGGTTTCTTTAATATTTCTTTTCCTGGATGGAATATGCCGATTATACGGTAGTGACAACATTTTGAATTTAACGTACTCTATCAATCGGAATAGTTTTGCTCGTTAGTAATATCCCCTAGTATTAGTAATGTCCCCTAGTAACTGGTATTTTTGTTTTGTTTTGTTAGTCAAATATTTTGTATAATACCAGCCTCAGTACCTCCAGATACAGCCCAAACGACTTCACAAACATTTCCAGGTACGAATGGCTACTTTCGTATTCTGTCCTAGTTTCCGGTTAGAAAACCCAACCACATTTACAAATACTCGGAACTTCAATTATTTCGTAATTACTGGCTTCTACTTCATCAATATCCGAAGGAATAATTGTAGAAAAACCAGTGCAACCCACGATTCGAAATTCTAAATTATTCAAATAATTGACATAGACAGGATCGATTTTAATCGATACATGAACATATCAACATTGCCTCTGCATATGAGATAGCTTTCGCAAAAGCACTTGAATGTCAAACTCACTCGAACTTGTTCGAAAATAGCACATTTAAAATATATTACTGTATCGGGTCTGTGTGCGCAATATGGTATGGTTTATTGATTTCAAAACAGCTGCAATATATCTCACGTCTATCATGGCGTAAGCTTATTGAGAATAGTAATACAGACTCGTTCATATTTTACTGCCTCTCGTTGTGCTTCTCGAAATTTGGTTCTGAGGCTTCTCGGAGCTGTTATTGTTGTTGTCGATCCTGCTACTCTTGCTCCTGCTTCTGGTCGAGCTATTGAAAGAACGAGCGTTTAGGTATAGAGGCATGCCTATTGTTCGGTAGATTGCTGTAGGGTAGTTCTGCTATCAGGAAAGGGTTCGGTTAACTTTAAAGTTATATCTATCTATTGAAAAACAATTTTCCTTGAACTAATTGGTTCTTCCTTGTTCGAAGACCCGAGGCTTGGAAGTGACTTGGCCGTGTATGTTTGTGTAAGTTTGTATATTGTTATGTGTAGAATTTATAGATTTGTCAATAGCGCTCTATATGCAAATAGAAGCAAATTTTATTCTGAGAGTATATGTTAAGTGAATAATATGATTAGCTGAAGCTAAAAGGAAAAAAGTGGTTTACAAAAGTGGTTTAAAAGTGGTTTCCAGTACCATTGGGGTAAAGTTTTGTGTCAGATAATTTTTGGTTCTGGCATTTTATCAACTTTCATCAGTCATGATATGCGTTCTTATAGCTCAAGGCAGAGAATAATTGTTCAGTCAGTTTTTAGTGTTTGTGAAATGTATGAAATATTTCAAGTTAATGTTAATTCAGTAGCATCAATTCAGGGAGAATAGGAAAACTACTTAATATGAGACCCACGTTGGGCGCATTATTTTCTGAAGCACCTAAGGAATCTTTTGCTAGTGCAATATTTTTGAAGAGATCGGCTCGCACTAGTTAGATATTTCAAGTTAATGTTTGATATCGAAAAAAACGTTCTAACAAATCTAACTTTGAATAATATAATAAATATCATCATCATCCACTGCAAACATGAGTGGACTGAATTTTATTAATTTTCTTGCTTAACATAAATTCAAATTATTCAAAAATAAATAAAAATGAAAATCACAAAATAAAATAAAAATTAAAATCACACTACATCCTTAGTATAAAAATCAATTAATCCGTCTACATTCAATTCCATCAATCAATTATACTAAACAATGAATTATAGCACTTATATAAAAATTATCTTTCATGTGAGCATAAGAAAATTATCTTTCATAAAAATAGTGCATGGAAACTGATTGATAGCCCTGAGAGCCGGCTGACTATCCGATATTATCTTAATTCTGACTCTTTTAGTATTCCTTATATTTATTGTTTGTAAGGCTCTAAGTATGGCAGATAGATGTAATAATTAATAGATGTTGGCCTCCTTTGGCTGAGGGAAATGTATTTTGCACTTGGCACCTACGATCGCTGCTCCTACTTCATAATCCAACTTTGAACCATCCGTATACCACATTTGCGTTCCTTCGTACCAGGGATGTGGGCCATCCTTCCACTTGTCCCTCGATGGAATCGTGAGCTTGAACCTCTTTGCGAAATCAGCTTTGGTCTTTATTTGATCGCTGAAGCTCAATGTTTCCATTATGGGTCTGATGTCCTCTAAGATTTTGAGGTGGTTTTTCAGGTCTCCTGTTTGTATTTGTAGACATGTTGTACGCTAATAGCCTGGTTCGCTGCTTCCTCTTAAATTTTTAGATGTACCGGTTCTAGGTGTAGAAAGGGCTTCAACCCTTCCGTTGAGGTTCGAGCTCGTTGCTCCTGATATCAATAGAAGGGCCATCCTTCGAAGCTTAGTGAGCCTATTGATAGCAGTTTTTTCTGTGGTTTTCTTCCACCACATTGCTGCTCCATCCAGTATGATGGGTCTCACTATTTGTTTGTATGCCCATAGTGTCTGCCTTTGAGATGGTCCCCAAATGCGTCCAAGTATTTGTTTTTTCGCCTAGAGTGCCTTAATGTTTAGATGATTGTCCCATGTGAGTTTCCTATCTAGGTAGATTCGTAGATATTTTACCTCTTTCTGCAAACATACGATTGACCCCTAACATAAGGGGTCCTATTTTGATTTTTCTTTTCCTGGTGAATGATACTATGTTAGTTTTCTGACTATTAATGGATAAATCCTCTTATTCGCACTATTGGGTTGTTTCATCTAAGGCTTTTTGCAAGGCTTTTTGATCTCAAGATATCCATGTGTGAGCCTCTTATTATAACCGTGATGTTGTTCATGTAGCCTATTACTATTTCTGTTTAAGAAGGTCATAAACTAGTTGGGACCATAGCCGGGGGGATAAAATCCCTCCCTGTGGGCATCACTTCATAGTATCTGCCCTTAATACCACCTCTCCGAGCTCCACAAATACCCCTCGGTACCTTAGTATTTTAGTCACCACTCACACCAAGGGCATCTCTTCTCTGGAGAGCGTGATAAAGCGAGTCATGTCTTCCATTGTCAAAGGCTCCTTCTGTGTCCATGAAGGCGCATAGTGCTATTTTCTTGCCGTCCGATGCCTTTTCATTATTTCTATCAGCTTATGTGTACCACCAATGGGGGCGTCTGGATTTACACGGACGAATCAAAGACGGACACAGGAGTTGGCTCGGACGTGTTTTCTACGGATTTGAGCCTTAACATGTGGTGTAGACTGACCATGCTACCGTCTTTCAGTCTAAATTACATGCTATAAGCATGGCAGTTGAGTCCATTAGCGGAATATCATCCAAATCAATGACGATTTGCGTCGACAGTAGAGCAGCCATGCTCGCTCTTGCGTCTTACATATGTTTTTCAAAAACTGTTAACGCTGGCAGAGTGGCTCTCAATGAAAAGGCAAGGCATATTCCTATCCAGATTTTGTGGGTGCCAGGGCATAGTGGGGTCATTGGCAACGAAAAAGTTGATGAAGTGGTGAGGAAAGGTGCAGGAGCTAGCAATAGCCCATGCATCACTGTATCACGGTCAATCGCTGACGCCACAAGTAATCTTGATACCGCCATATGGGCCAAACTAAAGTCTGAAGGAGAAAACAGGTTGGACTGCAAAGCGGCTAGGACACTATGGCCATCACCTGATCTAAGCAAAAGCAGGAAACTGCTCAAGCTCAGCAGAAACTGCTTGAGAGCTACGGTCGGCTTGCTCACAGGGCACTGCCTTACCGCATCTCATGCAAACAGAATGGGACTGGCATCCAGCAATTTATGCAAGAGGTGCGAAATGGAAGAGGATACCATCAAGCATACTCTCTGTGATAGTCTGGCCCTAAATAATAAACGCCTCAAGATTTTTGGTTCTTATTACTTTCAAGGGTTAGCAGAGGTAGCCAGTACCGTCACGCTGAGTCAGCTGATCCAATTTGGCAAAGCGGTCACTTGGCAGCTCCAAAAAGCCAGCGGAGGGTGGCAAATGGGCCCAAACTGGTGGCCTAATGCAAGCCGCGTTCCCGGCAGCCCTCTTTACTCACCTAATCTATGTGTAGCTGATATTCATAGTTGATTTTCCTATTTGGTAGGCAAATATCACTCTTTATGTATAAGTTAAATAGTTTCTCCATAGTCTTTAATATGAAAGATGTGAGGCTAATTGGCCTGAATGATTTTGACAGGCTTACCGGTTTGTTGCCACCTTTAGGGATGAACACAACCCGCGCGTGTCTCTCCGATTTCGGAATATAGCCGTCCTCGAAGTTAGCTCGAAATATGTGTGCCAGAATGATTTTTAGTTTCCCCGTTGCTTTTTGTAGCAGAGCTGATCCAACCGATCCAGGCCTTCCTTTTCTTCTAATTTTGCACCCAGGAAAGTGTGTTCTCCGATTTCGTCTTCTTTGTGATATTCGGATGCAGTCCATAAAGTCCCGCTGTAAGATCATTTTGATACCCTTCCTAGACCGCACCCTTTGTTTGCTTTTACTTTACCCCTTTTTCGATATTTTTTCCTAGCTCGAAGTTTGTAGACCTGTGATCAGAGAACGAAGTTCCTGTTAGGACATTCCATTTCTACACTAAATGCACTGCACTTTTTGACACCAGCGCGAGGTCTAGTATCTCTTGCCTGTTAGTTGTCAGGAACGTTGGCGTCTTGCCCTCATTTGCCCCATGCTGTGTGATGAGCGCCGGCATTGCATCCAATAATAAGCATTTTGTTCTTCCTCTTGTAGTGGTCTACGAGTTCCTTTGATATTGTTACTTGGGACCTGGTCCGCATCTCCTGGAAAGTAGGCTAAGACAAATATCGCTTTCATTACTTCTCCTTCGATATTTTTGGGTTTTCTTCCCCTGCGACTCAGATGAACTTACTGTTTTTGGTATACAGGCCATTTATTCTGCTTTTGCTTACACACGGCTCTTGTATTAGCCCCACTTTATAGGTGTTCGAGGTAAACCTGCTGCTTACTTCTCTTGAAGTAGCTTTGGCATGATTCTTTTTCCTCCATTGGTTGGGATTCTTTATCCTCCATTGATTGAGAACCACTGAAACCTGATGTTGCCTCCATGTCGGTTCCACTACTTTCCGTATTGGTAGTTATAGTGACCGCTGACTCTGGTGTTTCCAACCCCTCCCTGACTTTTTGATAGTCAACTTCACCTGCCCAAACCGTTGTGATACTGAGGAAGTGAGGAGCAACGGCTCACTCTATCTCAGCCAATATGCTCTCCTCAATGGCATTTTGTATCCTGTGCATTTGCTCAGTCTTAACACCTTCAACATGACCGCGATTTAATACCTTACAAGGCTTCGCTATAGGTTAATTGTCCTTGTCTTTTACTGGGTTGAGAGTTTTTTGGGGTCACGTCGGTGCCCCTGATTTTCCTTGAATGCCTGTCCTCAGGAGAGCCATCGTTGAGTCTGTGCCTTTTCCTATTGGCCTCTGGTGACTTTGTTAGGAGTGCTTTTTCCCTAGCCTCTTCTGTGGACATGACTTTTCTTATGAAGAACTTGATCAAGTTACTCTGTGAATTGCATTTTAATTTGATGGCTGCGTTGTTAGATATAGGGGTGGAAAGATTTGTAAGCCGCACGCATAAAAACTCGTAATTTGTAAGCGTGATTATACAAATAACAAGATTTATTGCAGCATGACAGCAGTTTGAAAATTGATTGATCTCTTGGTGCAAAAATGACCAAAATCATCATAGCTAGTATATCTATCCGCATTTATTAACCAAAAATCTATCAAATGTGGCTTACACTAACATTGGAAGTAGTAGCACAAGAAAGTGTTATTTTATTGTTGATGATACCACACCAACAGTATTTACATTTTGTAATTACTTCTCGTATTCAAGAATTTGTAATTACTTCTCGTAGTCGTGTGAATTTTGTATTGATATAATAATCCGGTCGTGAGTTTTCATGAACAATATTTTTGGTTGCTCAAAATAGGTATTTTGGTGAAGGGTTACCGTCGTTGTGGACTGAAGAATTTTGTAAATTTGAAACTGACTTTCATAATGCTGACTGTGTAGAGTCATTAATCATTTGCATTTTTTCTCCAAAAAGTGAAAATGTTTCAATGATTTGAAAAATATCTTTCATTTACTTGCCGTACTTTCAGGGTTACCTAGACCTGCATCTAAATCACAATTTATCTTATGTTTCTAGCAGATCTTATCACAACTTGAAATTTTTTTTGTTTGCCTTAAATATTTCTGGAGCATTATCATCATAGCTAAAACATAATGCATCATCAGTTTTCATTTCGCATGCTTGTTTTTTTCGAAATTTTTCAGCCCATTGAAATTCACCATATTTTCCGCCACAGTAAAAGTTCTAAACATAACTATAGTTTAACTTCACACATACCTGCTTCTTAAGAACATCTATGTATCCGAAAATTTCAGTTTGATTAGATCATGCACCCCTGAGATAATTTCACTCGCAAAATTCGATTTGAACACAAGTATCGAATTCACCTGCAAGAATTAAATCACAATTCAAAATTACAAATTACACCTATCAAAGTCACAGCGAAAAATCGCTGAGACAGAAATCACAGCGAATGGGGACAGTAGACAGGATCACAGTTTTTGCTGGCTCTGTGATCTCCAATCACAGTGATTTTGGTCATCGTGATTTTTCGCTGTGATATTTTGTTGTGGTTTCTTTCTTGGTGACATCGTTTTTGAAATTTTGTTGGCTAGAATTCCACTCGCTGTCACTTCATTCACTGTGATTTTGCATTTGTGATCACCACTGATATTTCATTCACTGTGAAAGATATTAGTGATTTTTGTATTGGCCAACGCAACTTTTGACGCAATATTTTTGGTAAACATAATGAACAGTAAAATCAAAACACCTGATATTCTCAAAACACCTGGTATTCTCTCACCTGATATTCTCAAATAAAGCAACTTGAAGCAAGCCTATCTTTTATTTACCGAGCCTCCAAACATATAATGCCGAATATTCACCTTTTGAAAAGTTTGAAAAAATCAGAAACATGATGTTAGATCATATAGACGTCATTTTATGTTGAGGGTATCTCTAAAGGCCCCCACTCACGAGCAGTCCATCAGTCCAAATGGCCTGAGGCCAGGCCAAAATCTCACCGTGTGTAGGAGAACTTAGATGGACTCATGGACTGAAACAACCAATTTGGATTTCCAGTCAATCCAAAGTCCATGGACTCAGGCCATCGGGCCTTTTTTTGGCTCGACCGTGTGTGGAAAAATAGTAGGGCGAATTTGACAATCGATAAAATGGACTAATCGTGTGTGTTGAAGCCTCAGTCCAAACAACGTGGCAGTCTTGCTTTGCACGCTGACCTGTGACAAGCTCATTGACTGTTTCTGCGATTATTTTATTTAATCAAAAAATTCAGCATAATGGATAGTGGTGGCCATGATTTGTTTTTGGAAGCTACCGAATAATATAGGTCACATGAATGTATATTATACACTCAAAAAAAATTTGGTTTAATTTTACCCTTATAATTAAAGATATAAATTTATATTAAAGATGTAAATTTATTAAAGATGTGAATTTACAAAAGTGCGTACAAAGAATATTATACGTCTTAAATGTGTAATTTTTTTTTGCGAGCGAATTGTGCAATTTTACCCTAAAAAGACGTAAATTAAGGACGAACACGCATGAAATTTATGTATCAAAGGCTACTTTTTACGAGTCTTTTAGGATAATAAACGCAATTTGCTCGTGAATGTCCATAAAAATGTTTAAAAAAACGATAATAAAAGGTGCGTTTTTTGCACTCTTGGGCAGGGTAAGTTAAGGTAAATTTAGGTAACTTACCCTGCCCAAGAGTGCCAAAACGCACCTAAAGAATGTTTTATCAAACAAATGACATCAAAAGGCGTCTATTGCGAACAATTTTAGGAAGTTTGCACTATTGAAGCAGGAATTTCAGCTAACCTCTAGATAAGTTTCATCTTCAATAAAATTGATAAAATTTAATGATCCAAAAGTCAGCCCTTCAAGACAGTAACTGCCATTACATAAAATATTACCCCAAAATTAAATATCAATAACAAAAGCCTGTAAATAGGTAACTTTAAATGTTAAAAAATGCGAGAGTCCTATCAAATCAAGTAAGCAAAATATAAATATTTTTCTTGTCAAATACAAAAACTTTTTGCAATTCTTTTGAGTTCATAATTTATTTTAATTTGATATATTCACCATATACACATTATACACATTAACTTATAGCACTTATTGCTACACTTCTATTTAACTTATAGCTACATTTCTAATTAACTTATAGCTACACTTCTACACTTATTACACGAAAAGACTGACACTTAACTGCTGCTATTCAAAGCAACGATCACGAAATATCAGACTCGTTCAGTCTAGCCAAATCACCGTCTTTCGTCACAATGTTACATCAATAATGAGTCAAATTCGAGCAAATGATACAATTTTACAGCTTTGGTGTAAATGAGAGTAGCGAAGTAGTAAATTTACACTCTTTTTGCTCAGGTTTACAAAACACTATTTATTATTCAACTGATATGACGTAAAAGCAAAAACTACACATCCAATGTGTAAAAAAAATTGTGATTTGTTATTTTAAACAGAAAAATGAATATATTTACTATTATCAAAGAATTAATTTTAGACGCACTTTTTAGAGTGTATTACTTGACCCAAAGCCTGCAACCTTTTGCTAAGTACCGCAAAGCAGCGGTCAATCTTTCGTGAGGAGCGATAGTTTGACTCATATTTTTATCCTTTCGTTTGATGTTATGTGTCGTATCATCCATTCTTAAATAATTTTGCCAATCAGAAGACTCAAGTGTGAGTTCTTTTACAAAATTTAACAATTTTCGCCACTTCCTTTTTGGCAATCGTTGCTTTATGTAGATGCTCCATATGCTTCTGATCCATTATTAGAATAAAAATAATGTTTTCTTCAAGTTTATCTTTATTTTTTTCTAAATTAATGACAGAAAATGAAATGGACTGACTAGATCGAGGCTCTATCGTGAGTGGCGAGCTAAATTGGACTTAAGCCAAACGGACTCAAGCCAAATGGACTCAGGCCATTTGGACTGCTCGTAAGTGGGGGCCTTAACGCAATCCTTTGTTCATGCAACTCATCAAAGCTAGCAACTTAAACGAGGTAAAACAGTCGCCTATCATCAAATCAAACCAGAATCAAAATTTAAGAGTCGTTGAGCTATCAAAAGAAGCTTGATTATACCTACATATATAGCTAACAAAATATCAGCGTAGATTATCCTTCCTTTCACACTGAATATGAATTACTTGATCATTTCGTTCGCGTACCGTCATCACTTGAAATTTGAATAATCTGATTTTGGTTAAAAATCAAGTCATGGCTTTAGCTTTTTGCTGTCGGCTCAAATGCCCCAAATGACGAGATTTTCGGCCATCGTGGAAATACATCATTCAAGTGATTTCCATAAATAAACGTAGCCGAAAAGTAGGTCATGTCTGTTTTTCGGAGAAATCTACTCAGCGAAACCAAAAGAAAAATGTGCTAACCATGATGGGGGTAATTTTTGGCTAGTTAGTATCTTGTTTGCAAGAGACCTGTTTTTTTTCGGAACGATACACTTATTTATTATACAATAAATTAATCTATCTAACCAGCTGAGCTTTGGAGCTATGAGAAAAAAATTTGTTGCTGACTCCATCGATAATGCATTTGACAGATACGAATTCAGCATTACTTCTCACCACGTCATCCTGATTGTTCTATTCGCATTTATTGAGTATCTTAGCCTATGCAATTCTTTCTTAATCAAAGAATTTCCTTGAACGCAAAAAAGAGCCAGCATAATTGTGTTTCTATTGCCCAGGTCTGGCATCTTACATACTGTAAAGTCATACTTGTGTTAATCCTGTTCTCGTTTTTGTCTTCTTCTTTCTCCTTCTCGTTTGTGTCTTCTCAAAACGAAAAACCTATCTGTCTACTGGAACGACTGATAGGTAGGATGACTCCGGAATTTCACAAGTCATTTCGAAAAAAAACCGTTTTAGGTTATTACATTTTTCTTGGCTAGCATCGTAGTGTAACAGTACAGCGGTGGTAGACGGAGGTGGAAGTACAGTGTGGTTTATGTCAGGATGAGGGTTTTTATGTTGGCGGAAAAAATTGTTTTATTGAGGACAATCTGAGGGATGGTAAAAAATATATTGGCCGTGAATACATTAGTTCAAACAATAAAAAGTTTAGAGAGGAAACGCAGAATGTGCATTTTGGGGTATGATTGTTGGAATCGGCTATACAGCATTGAAATGGTGTTCGGGTTGAGTTAGTTTATAGGTTGGATGTAATGCCAAAAGGGAGTATGTCATAAGGGAGAGGACTGAGATGTATTACGATTGACTTGGGTATATTCGAAAGTTGCGAGATGAAAATGAGTACAGTTTGTTTGACTCGGAATGCTATCCTGATCAATTTTTTGCGGGATTTCAGTAAAAATGCTATCAATATTTGGGTTGCTATGTGTGTTTCATATGTATTTGAATTAAAACTGTTGTGTAATTCTGGCTTCTTACCTTAATTTAAACTTTTTATTTATTTATTGTATGGGGTGCAAGTTTGATTTTTCGTAACGGCTTCCTCATATTTACTTACTATAACGTTCCTATGAGAATATAAAATAAAACCCTTTTCGTATCAATAGTTTTTATTATTACTAGGAGACTCGATTTTGTACCTTAGTGAGAACTGAACTGGTATACTTTTGCCTGGATGCAAATCATTCCACGAGGTCTGGTGGATATGGATGCGTTGATTATTAGAGCTGGACGACATTTCTTGTCTGTGTAAGTTTTTTTTTCGTTGCTGGTTTGGTTGAGGTTTGAAATATCATCGCTGACAGTTATGGTTGTTCGTAGTGTTTGAAAAGGAGGGATGCTCCTCAAGAAGCAGTGAAATGGGCGAGCAAAATATTAAGGAATCGAAGTGTGTTTGTGGAGCTGGGGGAGGCGAAGCTAAGGGCGGACACTAGTAGGGGATGTCCGCAGGGAGGGGTGTTATCCCCCTTGCTATGGTCCCTACTAGTTGATGACCTTCTTGTGACCCTCAATAGTAAGGGCCTAACTACTCTCGGCTACGCGGACGACATCACGGTAATAATAAGAGGCTCACACATGGATACCGTGAGGCCCAGAATGCAAAAGCCTTAAACGAAACAACATAATGGTGCGAAAAAGAGGGTCTATCCCTTAATCCTCAGAAAACTAGCATAATACCATTGACCAGAAAAAGAAAAATCGAAATAGGTTCCACAAGTTTTAATGGGCGTGTTACACTAACTACTTTTAATATTTCTCTAATTACTTTTACCAGAGTTACGTATCTTCCCACTTTTAATGTAACTTTTATAATTTTTACCTGTATCTTTGTACCGATTTTGTATTTAAGCCCATGTGACCTTGCAAATGATTTAGTAGCTAAAGTACTGAAGAAGGGAGTAAATAGCTCCCGAAATACGTATATACGCAAATAAACAATTTTGTAGTAGGAGAAACTACGGATTTTTATTTTTTATTATCGAAATAGGAACCCTAAATAGTAGAGGCACAGTCGTATGTCTGCAGGAAGAGGTTAAACATCTAGGAATACACCTAGATAGGAAACTCACCTGGGACAATCATCTGAACAAAACGACAATGAAGGCCACTAAGGCACTCTGGGCGACAAAACGAATGCTTGGACGCAATTGGAGACTATCTTCAAGGCAGATCCTATGGGCATACAAGCAAATGGTGAGACCTATCCTCCTATACGGAGCTGCAGTGTGGGGGAAGAAAACTATACAAAAAAACTGCTATTAATAGGCTCAACAAGTTTCAAAGGATGGCCTGCTTGCTGATTACAGGAGCAATGAGCTCCGCCCCAACAGCAGAAATAGAGGCTCTTCTAAACCTTGAACCGCTACACCTCAAAATTCAGGAGGAAGCAGCGAAACAAGCCGTTAGCCTACAACAGGCCTACAGGTATACATCAAGGGACCTTAAAGGCCACCTAAAAATCCTGGAGGACGTCAGGCCCATAATGGAAATGTTAAACCTCAGCGACCAAATAAAAACTGAGGCAGCAATCAAGAAGATGTTCAAGGTCACAATTCCATCAAAGGGCAAATGGAAGGATGGACCACCTCCCTCGTACAAAGAAGCGCAAATGTGGTACGGATGGTTCAAAGATGGATTGTGGAGTAGGAGCAGGGATCGTAAGTCCCAAGTGAAAAATGCATTTCCCTCTCCCAAAGGAGGCCACGATCTATCAAGCAAAACTATCTGCCATACTAAAAGCCTCACAAACAATAAAATTAAGGAACACTAAAAGGGTCAGAATTAAGATCCTATCGGATAGTCGAGCGGCTATCATGGCTATAAATCGCAATCAAATAAATTCGGCTATTCTCCTAGAGGTGAGAGAGGCCCTAAATGAAATAGAGGCACAGAGCAGCCTCGAGTTGATATGGATCCCCGGCCATGAGGAGCACCGAGGAAACGAGGAAGCTGATACCAGAGCCAACCAAGGAGCAAAAATGTCCTACATAGGTCCTTCTCCGTACTGGAGTTTTACAAAGGCAGATACGGAAAAGGAAATTAAAACATAGAGCAAGAAAAAGATCGAAGACTACTGGCTTAATATTGAGGGTTTAAAACACTCAAAAAAATACCTTGGCTTCGATAATAAAAGAGCAAAAGAAGCAGTGGCTCTCTGAAAAAGTGGCATAAGAGCCCTATCTGGAGCATTGACAGGACACCTTCCATGCAAAAAGTACCTCCACAGGGTAGGTGAGGAGCATGACGACCGCTGCAGATACTGAGGGGTAACGACAGAGTGTGTAGAACATCTGCTCACAGTCTGTCCGGTACTAGCGAGAAGAAGATGCGAGCCACTTGGCTCTGCTCATCCTTCCATCAGGGACATCACAAATTTCCCGTCAAAGAAATGATCCAGCTTCATTAGAAGCCTGGACATCCTATAGGACATAACGCAGAGGAGGCACCATAGACCCAGGAGGTCGCAGTGCTAGGGTCCCTTTGGACCCCCTCCAGGCTATCATCAACGTTCCGCATGTCGTGGCCGAGGAGTCTGAAACTGGAAAGATCTTCTTTATTTCAAGATCCTTTAATTGTTCGCCACGAATTTCCTTGGCTGTGCAGTGTGGCATGTTGATAGTCACGCTTGTCACGTTTGCAATATCTACAGGTGGTCGCGAAAGTGTAAATCAAACGACATTGATATTACCTGGATGGTATTGTGTTTCGAGATCGTGCGGTTGAAGAGTTAGAGCCCACTTGACTAATCTACCAGTTGATGATTTTATGACATCAACCATCGTAACCATTATTTTACTGGTCTCAATATACCATCTAAATTTGTTAATATATATTCCACAGGCCTCTCCTCAGTTCCTTCCCCTTGCTTGAAAGCAGCTTCAAGGGCCTAGTTACTTACAGCAGGCCAAATTATTTAAGATTTAAATTCATAGGTTTATTTATTTTAAAATCGGAAAACTGGTTAATCAACATTTTAGTTCGTCGACGGCTTCCTTTTGGTTGATTGACCATTCTCAAACTACTAGTTTCTCCGTCAGTATTGATAATGGTCTGGCGATCTCTGCAAATTTCGGTATAAATCATCTATGTTAAGAGCAAGTCTGGCGGAATGTGATGAGTTACTTAAGATTCTTTGGCTGTTGACGATGAGTGTTGGCAAAAATTTTGGCTGGATCGGCTTCTATTCCGTGAGTCATAAAACCATTTTCCAGAAATCGTATTTTTGGAAAACAACACCGACATTTCTTTCTATTGACTCGTAACGTCATGCACTGCGATGCGTTGAAAATCTCTTGTAAATCTCGCAAATGGTATTCAAACGTTGTAGACAATATAAACAGGTTGGCCAAATATGCCACAGTTCTCATTTTTCACATTTATTCAGACGCGGTTCATGATTCGTAGAAAGGTAGCTGGTGCGTTGTGTAAACCAAACGGCGTACGTTTGAAGCGTAAGATTCGAAAGGGAGTGATGAAAGCGATTTTATATTGATCCTCTCTATAATCATAGATTTGCCAATACCTTGCGTAGAGGTCGATTGAAGCCATGAACTTGTTGCTATTGGCGGAACGCAAAAGGTTGTCGATTCGAGGCAGAGGGTGGATATCTGGAAAGGTAAAATTTTTTTGTCCTAGCGTAGATGTCAAAAATAAATCTGCTAACCAGATCCCCGGGTGACCTATTGCCACCGGATCTATAAGGTTTGACTCACTAAAAAAGGGACCATCTACAAGCTTACGAAATTCCGAATCGGGACCCGCCTAAGCACTGCTTCGACCCGGTCGTGCTAACTCACACATTGGTTACCATGGACTTCAAGAACTACCACAGCTTATGGGTTGGTAAGGCAACTCTCTTCCCGCTTTATGCGCAGCACTTTCTCAATGTACGTTGAGACTGCGCGCCATTTTTCCTCGTGTCGCAGCATTGCATCCACAATCGTCTCAGGCGCTAGCAGGCCGATCGTGGACTCAATGGGGTGCCTCAAACTTACCAAGTGACAGCACATAAAGAATGTGTGCTGAGCATCATCGAGCTCAGTCACACAGTACCGGCAGTACGGTGTGACCACCTTACCCATTCTGTTCAGGTATTTCCTGAAGTTTTTATAGATTATAGTCAATAAAAATTCTGGCTGACCCATTGGCTTTGGGAACCATTACTAATGGTGAAGCCCGAATCTACTCGCACTCTTCGATGATTTCCCTCTCTACATCTGAGAAAGCTCCCAGTTTCAAACGTCCTTCTTTTGTTGTGACAGCTAGTAAGGGGGTGATGATACAGGAAAATTCTGTTTCGTGTTGATGCAATGCTTGACGTGTAGTGCAGGAGGTCCTGTTGAGTTGAAAATGTCTGCTTGGCTGAGCAATATCTGACTGAGAATGTTCCGCTCTGTTGGCGAGAGCTCTAAGGCTTCGTCATCTCTTAATCTTAAAAAGACGATGTTGATTTCTGCAATGTCGATGTCCCGACATATTCTGAACATTTTCATTGCTCGTTTTGGTGTGCAGAAAGTGCCACTATTTCCGGCGTCCAAAGACGAGAAATGATGTCAATTGAAGCTGCAAAAATCATGAAAGTTACATATTTTGATGATTTCCCTTTGCGCGTTATATGCATGTTCATTAAGAAAACGTATTTCTGCTGCTTCACACCCTGTGCCAGGGTCACACAGGTGCTTTATTTCTGGAACCTGCTTGCATTAGCTGATGAAAACGCTGTTAGTCAGCACTGCTTATTCTTGCGGTTGTGTTCACGACACCAGCGCCTTCAATATTGTTAACGGTAACCCTAACGTCAGGTCTATAGTACAAATAAAGAGCAGTGCCATGGTGCATAGAGCAGAACTACATCTGGCCTCCCACATCCGTAATATATGACACCAGTGAATTTGTTTTTGCTGTCTTAGGTCTTCACTAGATGCTGTTGTTGACTCTGCCTCCTCTTCCTACAGTCTGTGATGGAGTGTCCAAAGTTGTTGCAAAATTCGCACTTGAAATGAACTTGTTGCCAGCTTACACCTTCAGTCCTCTTACGGTCCTTGTTTTCCCTATTATTCTGTTTTACGGCTAGGGCATGCACTATGAGTTCTACGAACGCAGCGATTCGGTCCCTGGAGATGTGTTTTCTAATAATTAAATTAGTTTTGGATTTACACTGGTCCTGAATTTGACCAATTATAACTATTAGAATATAAAAAAACCCCATTTTGTATCAATAGTTTTTATTATTACTAAAGAGACCTGAAAGTACATCCTAGTAAGAACTGAGTTGTTATGCCTTTGCTTGGATGTGGCTGCGGTATTTATGCATATCCTGTTGCGGAACAGCAGTGAACAGCCGCCACCACAACAGAAAATGTAGCTTGACCTGTTACCCTCGCGTGACTAATGTTGCCGGCTAGTCACCGGTGTCGTGGGTATGAAGGACAGGCCAAGCCCTAGCTGTGTCACGCATAAAAAAAAATAAAACGAAAACACAACATAAGGAAAAACCTATCTGAAAAAGGAAAAAGGGAGCCCACACATGGCTCCACTGAACCTATAAGCTTGGAATTAGCAAGCCATTGGAATTCCAAAATTCATTTCAATTAATAAAAAAAACAACGCAAAATTTATCGCCGTAAGACAAATGTATTCAGAAACACAAAAAAAAATTAACTAAATATGAATGAAATTCACCAAGAAAGAAAAAAAATAATCCAAACAATAATCAAGAATTAAATATTAATAAATTACAAATTGAAAATTATAATAAATATAAATATAAGTAGCTAGATAAAACTTAACCATCCATCAAATCATACAATAAATGAAATATAAAAAAAATTCAATAAAAAAATATAAAAACAAAATAAACGATCACTTACCATGGAGTCCAGACGACGGTCGACCGTGGTACGGGATCCACTGAAACTGATTTTAATTTCGAATTTTAAATTATAAATTTCAATTTTTGTTTAATATTAAATTCCCAAGTTCAGAAAACATGTCTCCGGCATTTTTTTCAAAACTCAAACAAACTCAACATCATCTGTCTAAAGAATCCTAACATCACGTTCGATCGTAAACGATTATGACCCCATGCGTTCCACGATAATATGTACTGATTATTGTCTGGAATCGTTCCTGTTCAGCAGCGTCCCATATTTGTAGTTTCGTACGGGCCCGTCTATACCACTCTTCGCTCTTCTTATACAATTCTTTTGATAATAAAAAAAATTCCTCAGATAAACCAGTTCAATAACTTTTCTTCAATTAACCTTCGTAATTCACGATTTGTTGGCTTCAATTATATGCAGTACTTCACAGTTTTAGGAATTCAGACACTTGACTAAAATTCATTAAACACTCGATTATGCCTCATTTATATATGTTTTTTTTTTTGTAAATGTTCACTGTGCACGCAATTTACTAAGTTTTTCCTCCAACATGAAATCATTTGCATTCAAAACACTCTTTTTTTTTATTGATTTTATAGTCTGTGTCTAGCACAACGTTTGGTGTTGACTTGACGACCCCGCCGGTCGAAATCTTCGAAATACGAAACATTTCCAAAGAGATCCACATTTCAAATGCGAGCCCGCTTATCACAAAGTGAAACAATTGAGACTTAACACTACGCCAGCATAAGGCTCCCTATCCAAGTTTCTTTTAAACGTTTTTTTTTTATTATTAGTTAACAATTTCACGAAATTATTCCGAATCAAATGCATGTGTTCACTTATTGTTCATTGAGTCCCGTGTTTAATTCCGATTACCAAACGTTATTTTGATTCCCTTTCACTAACACCACCTCGACTTCTTTTAGTCTTTCGTTTTGGACTTTTTCGATGAGATGATTATTTTTTCAAGATTATACTTTGCGTTCGAAAGTGAAATTTCCATCATCCGAAAATCGCAACCAAAATCACGAAACTTTCAACAATAAAAATATGATGCGTACTACATCAAAATGCCTACGATTGCAGCTTTTTGTCCAAAAATGGTGTACCAAAATAAAATTTCACACGGCCGTGGCTACCGCTGGCTGCTGCTCCAAAAAAAACCGTTTCCCCCGGTTCAGAGCTAAAATCTCACTTCCCAGCTGAAATTCCCACGGCGGCAGCCAGCGCTGCCGCCGCGAATCAAAGCTAAAACCTGACTGCCCTAGCAGCCCGCATTTTCATCCATTCTGAGCGATCCGCCACGTACAATTGCTGACAGCCGTTATCAGCTTTCCATCTGTTGCACCGCACACGCAGCCAACACCCAACATTATCAGTTTCATTGGCTTGATAACGCAGCTGATCCAAGTTTCATTGCAAATCAGCTGCGATCAGGCCAGTGAACCCAATGCAATGCAATGCAACATTCGACAATCAAACGCATATACATAGCCTGTTTTTGGATGGCTATGCAATGCACCCGACTATCGAATGCAGCATTGCATTCGCAATATTTGTAGTTGTGTGTGCGCGTGGCGGCAACGCTGTTCCGTAACAATCCTTCCATGAGGTTTGTTGGATATAAATGTGTTGAATATTATTAACTGCATGGAGAACATTACGTCTGGAGAATATGGGGGCAGAATGATATTGGAAGGCTTGCTGTTGTTATACTATCATTTAATGGAAGAAAAAAGTTGATCCATTTCGTAAATATTTCATGCGCATAGCTTTTTTATATTTATGTACCTGTTTATGAGAAAAAGAAACCCCTTCGAAAAAATCCTTTGGAAAAATACGTTTGAATTTAGCAACAGTTTTTTCAAATCTTGTCTTTCACAACCAATTATTAGCAACATCTTGCAGTTAGTCCTGCGCTAACTTGGGTGCTTATTCAATGGGATTTATTTTTCGATGTTTGATCTACGCACAAGTCTTTAGTTGCATCTGAGATTCAAATTTGGTTCTTAAACCACTCAAATCTGTAGCCTAGATAATACAATCCCAATCAAGAAATTAACTTTTTATAGTTGATTAAATCAAAAAAATGAATTATTATTTGACATTTCCACAGAAATTGGATTAAAATTCTACCTGATTGATATTCTCAAAACCACTTTGCCTTGAAGATCCTATTACTCAATAAAATCATCTTATTTAATATTTCTTCATTCTTTTGAGTACATCATGAGAAGCGTGTGTCAAAAATCAATTATCACCATCAACATTGCCATTTTCAAATGTCTTATACGCACATTCACCATTTCGTTCCCTTAGCAAGATTTTTTTTTGTTGTGAATCAGTATAATTTATAACGTGTTCGATTTCATTTATATCGACCTTTGTAGGTATGTACATATGTCGGCTGCTTGGTTCGGTCCTCGCTGTGTCCTGAATACGAAATTTAACACGCAATTGTCATATATTTCCACGTCAAATTTTGCCGTTTTGTCGTTTGTCGTGACTGACTCGGGTCACACGGAAGTCTGTTCATTTTGCAAACGCAGTGTAATGGTTTATATGTAGTAGGGAAGTAGAAATTGGTAAAGCTATTTGTAAATTTATTCGCTTTGTGAAACAAAAGTTCTGGTGAATAATTTTCGGCTATGAATAAACCAAAATCATACATCAAGGTAAAAATAAAGTTCAAATGAACACACATATATTTATTTGACAAACGAAATACGGGTGAATTCGCGCACAATAGTACCGAAATAATCAATCAGCATGAGTTGATTTTCTTTCCAGCTGCTTTATACGTATATTATTAGTATGCGTCGTACTTATCGAAATAAAACGTTAGCGGTTTGAATTTATCAGTAGGAAGGGATAATAATTTTGTGTGAAAGAGGAGAATGACTTTCTGGTACAATGAATTGCTTGTGCAGAATGGAATACTAAATCAGATATGGCAATGGCATCTTTTTGCGTTATTTTTTTTTCTATGGGACCGTAATATGCATATTACAACGAAAAACCTGTGAGGATAAATATATTTGGAGGAGTTGAGGAAATTAACATATTTTAACATCGCCTCCGGCTCGGATTAGATTGATATTTTCAGAATGTTGATAATTTTTCATAAATGCAAAAAAGCAATGATAATCAAATAATGGGAGCTGTTTGAAAATATTGCTTTCTTTTATATCTCATCGATCATGTAGAAAAACACATAATTCATTCCTTTTCTAAGTTAGGTTTCATGTGGCCTATACCATCTAAATAATGTTTTTGGTCATAAATGGCCTGCAATGGGAAGTAGATTGATGATTGGCGTCCTCGCCATATAAATACTTTTAACAACTTTGCAGAGCATTTGCTGAGAGAGGTTGTATTTTATAAAAGTGTCTAATATCTCACAGATGGCAAATAATAAAAGCTGTGCTTTCGAATGCTAGGTAAGTAGGTTGAAGTGGCTGCCTATCTACAGAGGCCTGATGACGGACACACATAGGCAAAAAAGAGGCCCGTTGTGATGCCACAATAAATTAGTGACTCTCTCCTACTCACTGAAATCAGGAAACCATCTGCTTCCTTTGACAAACCGGACTATCCCCTTTAAATTGACCAGGGACAGTTCCGTCAGGTTTGAGAGAAAGAGTGCACCAAGTGCCGCCAACCTTCTCCTTGCCAAAGTCGGGCACTGGCACATGAGATGGAGGATGGATTCCTCCTCGTCTTCAGAGCCACAACTCCGACAGAAATCGTTAAACTCTACGCCCAATCATTACGGATGCCGCCCTATGAAGCAGTGGCCGATTAGAACGCCCACAGTGCAACGCAGAGCGCTTCACGTTAAGTCTAAAAGCTGCCTGGTGCGATGCGCATCCATGGATAGCCAGGACTGTCTTGCCATCGCGCAGGACGATTCCTCTGCCCAGGACTTCCTAGCGTCCATTTTTGCTTGATGGCCAATTTGACCGATGTCATCAGCATTCCTATTGAGGAGCAAGAGACCTCCAGGAACAAGGTTCCAAGCCTTGCTAGCTCATCGGCCTCACAGTTGCTCTGAAAACCCCTTTGTCCAGAAATCCAAATCAATTGAACAAGCGAATGTTTCGATATCTCCCTAAGAGATGCACGGCATTCAGCGACAATCATGGACAAGGGACTTAATAGCCGCTAGGCTATCTGTCAAAATACCAATATTGACCCCGAATATTCAATTACATAGAAGTCAGTCGATTGCCTGTAAAAAAGTCTCAACCTCTGCTTGAAAGACACAACAGTAGTCTGGTAAACGGAAGGACAGCTTAAGATTAAGCTCATCTAAGTATACACCACTCCCAACTCTATTGTTTAGCTTTGAGCCGTCGGTGTTCACATGGATAAGCCCACTTTTGAGGGTGACACCATCACGCCATTCATCCCTACCAGGAATGCGAGCTGTGAACTTCAAATCTAGTAGGCATTGCGGAGCGATGTAGTCAACACCCGCTCGAGTGGGAACTCCCTCGGCCGAAATCCTCGCATGGCCGACTTCTATTCTATTCCATGCCGAGATGCAATTCAGTCTCACAGCAGCAAGATTGATTGGCAACTAATGAAGCAGCACGAAAAGTGCCTTAGTAGGGGTGGAGCGGAGCGCTCTAGTTACCAGCATTGCAACCATCCTCCGCACTTTTTCAAGCTGCCGTTTCTAGGTAGTTTTTAGACCAACCTGCCACCAGAATGCTACCCCAAACAATAGAATTGGCTCAACCACAGCAGTATAAAGCCACGCAAAAGTACGAGGCTGTAATCCCCAATTCGCTCCTATGGCTCTTTTACAGCAATAAAGTGCGTTGAAAGCCTTCCGTGCTCTTTCTGCTACATTGTAGGTCCATAGTAACTTCGAGTCAAGAATAAGCCCTAAGTACTAGAGCCTCTGATTCAGTTCAATGGAGACCCAATTTAATTTGGGTAACTCAAAAAAGGGAACTTTTTACTTCCTTGTAAACAGTACTAACTCCGTTTTGCAAGGATTCACATTCAAGCCACACTCACGTCTCAAACGTGAAAGTATGTCAAAAGAGTGATTTAACCTCTCTGATGGAGTAGATAAATACTATCCCGACACTGCCACAGCCATGTCGACTGCATAATCAATCACTTTGCAACCGGCACCATACAGTTTCATTAGAAGAATGTTCACTGTGATGTTCCACTGAAAGGGAAAAAGGGCCCAACCCTGAGATGTGCCCGTACTGACGCTGATATTCTCCAGGGAAGAGATTACCACTCTACTTTTGAGAAGCTGCACAATAAAAGCAATCAGCCGCTCATCCACGTAAGCTAAGTCGAAATATATTTTATTCTAAATAATGCTCAAAATATGACTTTCATTGAGTTACCTAACCAAGAAAGTTTATAGGCTATTAAAATACCTATACAAAAACATGCTATTTTGAATTGGTTGTATATATATACACGGTTAGAAATTTCGGTGTATTTTTTGTATTGTATATATCACCAAAAGTATATTAAATTTTAATAGTGTTCAAATATTAAAACACGTCCCTTAATATTGCAAATATTACACATTAATATAGCTTTAATTAGAATTTCGTAATACTCTATGTATGGATTTGCATTCTAGACGTTGAATATTAATTGCATTGGGGGTAATTTGAGATTACGAATGTATGAAATCTTATTATTGATTTATTATGAATGGATATTAATGCCAAATATAATAGTTATTTAAAAGTAATGTACGCTGGAATTACTTTTGAATGGATTCCAATAAACACCAATGTATAAGGAAATAACAAATAAGGCACTTCAAGTATCATATAACAGTTTAAGCTTTTTCAATAACAAATCTTTAGTCTCACCAAACCGGTGCAGGAAATCATTTTAAATCTAAAACCACCCGCACATTAATAGCTATGGTTTCGAAAAATATCAAAGTTAATTCATACCGATTTGCTGTTGTACAGGAAGAAAGAGAAGTATTCAAAAATGTTTACTGACTTTTGATGACAGCATTCTCTCGCAGTGATTGACACCACCGGAATGCTACAAATTCGTCATACATTGTTTTTCTGAAGACGTGACCGTTACTGAGATATTTAGGAAAGGACACTTTTGATGATTTTCGACCAGGTATAAAAAGTAACGCAGCACTCGGATCGATGGAGACTTTTGAAATTTTGTTCAACACGCCAGTACCAAGGTTCACACCAAAATTCAGCTTTCCCCAAATTTTTCCGAAGTTTCGCCTTTTTTATGTCGGATTTCACTGGATGGAACTTTTCAGCGAAATAAACTTATAATTTTGATGCACCATTAATCGCATTGAAACAAAATTGTTATATTTTATGTGGTTTGGCTCACAAAGATCAACTAATTCGGACCAATTTTTCCAATTGACATTTGAGATACAAGCAGACAAAATTACTTTCAAGATGTTGGTCCAATTGGTTGCAAGTGGTCGGTTACCTGTCAAAGCATTTTAAATTAACTTCGCCGTACCGAATCCTTTCAGCTTCACCGATCTTCATAAGATTTGAGAAATAATTTCTTGACTGCTACTCAGCTTTTTAAAGCTTTGCAAATGAAAAGCGAGACAAAATATTCAGGAAATGAGGTGGCGAAAAAATGAAAAAAACTTCTCATATTTGTGAACTAAATTTTTGAAATTTTATGTAGCAGATTAAAAATTGATTTCTATGGATACTGTGCCTGATGTTTTTATTTGACGCTCGTTTGAACTTGACATAACATTATGCTAAAAAATATTATAAGAGTTTACCAAAACTGTTCGTAAAGGTTATTAATAAATTTAATCATTTAAACAGGAAAATATTTGTAACTAAGCCCACATTGGGCGCCATACTTCGACACATAACATTTAGTTGAAGTGAAGCTCGAACAGTGGCTTGCAATTTATGTACGTAAATATTATAAAAGATATAGTAAAAAACGTGAAAGAAGGCCCAATTTTTTTAAACAAAAATAATTACTCTAAGCTCAATCAATACTGAAAACAATCTTATCTGCATGGAATTGTTTTTGCCGGATGGTTAAAATTTGAAAATTTTTTAACTAACTAAGTGGTTTCAAAAGTATGCACTGATTTTCGTCAGACATCAGCTCACAGTGCATACCTGACTGATGTGACCACTTTCAATGTGATGTCATTAATTTTTTACTTACGTTAGTTGTTACAAATTTTAACAACCTCGACTTATATTCAACGAAATTATTTACTCATAAAGGTTATCAATTTGTGATCACGGTTCTTGTCTATAAATTAGCATAGACAACGTATATCGGCTCTAATGTTTATCAAAGCAGAGAATAATTGATACGGTAAACTGTCTAAATTTACTCAGTAATATATTATGGTTGACAATAACAAAGACTTTAGAAATATCTGTGTACACTACGTCAACTTTTTTCTGACAGTCTAAAGCGACGGCAACTGTGTTTGAGGAGAAGATGAGACTAGTCAACGTAGACTTACCCCTCACGAACCCATGCTGTTCCGAAGCTAGGATAGGATGAATTACAATCAGAACCACCAACGGAATGCTGATCAAGTCTGAGCAATAAATTCTCGACTTCAATAGGGTTAGGATGGTTTAGAGAAAGAGAAGAAAGAAGGTAAGGAAAATCAATGGGATGCGCAAGAGAGGAAAAACATTTAAAGGGGGAAGAAAAGAAGTTTGCGAAAAACTCACATACTCACTTGCGAAAGATGAAAAACTCAATTGCGAAGATGAGCGAGTAGAGCCATTGAATGTTACTTGGTTCGGGATGGAAGTATTTTTCTTCAAGGACCGAATGTAGGATCAAAAAGGTTTAGTACTCCCAGAAGAAATAGATGACTCCAGACTAGCAAAGTAATCATGCATTGCCCTCTTCATTTGGATTTTAGCCGAGGATTGCAGGGTCCGAAATACGGTAAGATCAGAGGCAGAAATCGATCTACGAAACTTTTTCCGAGCAACATTTTTTAGTTGGATTGCCCTCAAAACTCGTAATGTGAACCAAAGAGGGTGTGTAGAATTACGAGCTAGAGATAAGGTAATTTAGGAAGGAATAAAATTTGGAAAGTGTATGATCAATATTTAGACCACGGAAGAACGGAAACCAGATAATTTTTTCAAATTTCGAAGCCATTCCTGGATAATTAGGTTTGCGAAAACTGTACCGAAGAGCAACTGAGATTCCCTTCTCTGAGGAATATGTCAGTGGGACATAAAGAGAGAGAGAGGGAGAGGAGGGTAGTGAGCGTCTACTAAAACCTGAGGATGAAACACGGTGGATATATATCTAGCAGTAGAGGGAATATTAGAGGGGATAAGGTCAAGAGTACGACCATTCAAGTTTAGCGTAGTGTTAATCCGTGAAAGGGAGTTAAGCAAAAGGAAGGACGAAAGTACTATAGAGAGCTGATTGTTAGGTTAGGTTGGTGAAGAGGGCTGCCGGGAACGCGGCCAGCATTAGGCCACCAGTTTGAGCCCATTTGCCACCCTCATGGACAATCACACGCATTCACACTTACAGCCATGGCACTGGCGGTATTTGAACCCGCAGCCCCCAAGTACGCCGCTTTTTGGCCTGACGCCTTAGCAAGCAGATCTACTGGGCCCCCAGAGCTGATTGTTCGACCTGATGCAATTTGAAATTGGATCCCAGTCAACAGAAGGCATATCGAAATCACTACAGATTATAATAGGGGAGCCCGGGATGCTAAATTTGCAGTTACTAAAGCGTCGTGGGGACCTATTGGGTTGTGAAGATTAGGTTCTAAAATGAAAAAAAGTTTGTCAAGTTTTCCATTTTAGTGGAGAGGGGGGGGGGGGGGGGGGGGGGTTGAGCATGTAAAAATGTAAAAATGTAAAAACGTAAAAAAAACAGTCACATGGAATTACTCGAGCGCGTCAGACATTCATGGTGTATACGCGCTTTGTCTTTCTGATAACCGATAAATATTAATCTGCCGATTAACTAGTGGGGTGTGGCCGTAAAAAGAGTTAAAAAAACATAAACAAAAAAAGTTATTCGAGCGTGTCAGATATTCAGAGGGAATGTTAAGTTAACTCAACGAGGTGTCCTAATTAAATGACTGACGATTTGGACGTGACCTAAAGCTATGACTGATTTTTTAAAATGTAAAAAAAAATATGACCTTGAAATACTCGAGCGCGTCAGATTTTTATACAGAGGGTTCAACTTGATGTCTTAGTTGTCCTAAATTATAATTTGACAATTATTTGGAGGGATATTGTTAATCTGACAATTTAAAAAACAAATTTTTTTTTGTTTCTTCTTTTTATTACTGGATGAAATAAAAACAATATGTACATATATATATATATATATATATATATATATATATATATATATATATATATATATATATATCTAGAAAATTCAATCATTTTTTGATATAAAAGTAGAAAAAAAAATATTAAAACAAGTATTTTAATCTTCATCCTCACTGGATTCGTCTTCGAAGTTGGTTTCCAATTGTTCAACTTCTTTGTCACATGAAACTTATTGCATTAAATTCACTAAATTATTTTAAAACAAAACAAACAAACCAAAACGTCGTACATCTACAAAAACGAACAGGTCATTGTGATCAGCTGAGATGTCATCATGGTGGCAGACGGTAGTATGAGGTGGCAGACGGTAGTACGGTGCGAGAGATTAAGAGATAGAGAAAGAGTGAGCAGGACGATAGGCGCGGAGTGGGAAATACACAGTTCTCAGCATCTATACGCTTCATCATTTATTTATGGTTTTTGCTACATCGCCCCATGAAAACCGTCAGATTATATGTTTTTCGTAATCCTGATAGGATTTCCTTCAAAATAAAAAAAATTTCAATCGCACTCGAGTATTTCGAGGCGAAGTTTTTTTTCTTTACAACTTTGTGACTCGCCCACTTCCTTATGTCACGCTCAAATTGTCAGATTAGTGAAATATACTCTTTTTTGGATGTACTTAACTTACCTTATCTTAATCTGACGCGCTCGAGTTTTTCTGAGAATCATTTTTTTTTACTAATCTGACGGGCTGCCCTTAACGCACCCCACTATATTAAGGGTTCATATACACTGAAAAAATCCACATGGTGCCCAGAGCCATGTAACATAGCGCATTATTTATGGTCTCATACGCCATGTACATAGTACTCTGAGCCATGCAATATGGCTCCCAGCGCCATAATCTCACAATCTACATATCGCGTGGTCCCATGTTACATGGCGCAGCATTTATAGTGCTACACGCTATGTACATAGTACCCTGAGCCATGCAGTATAGTTCCCAGCGCCATAATTACATGGCGCAGAAATTATGGCCCCACACGCCATATTACATAGTGCCATGAGCCATGTAATATGGCTCATGGCACTACAATTATAACTCGCAGCCATACTGTATGAGGGGATCTATAAATGTCAGCAAGTGATACTTGAGTATCGTCGATAGATCGAGAACATTCTCAATCGGCTAAGGGCGCATATTATTGAATGGCTCCTTCGGTGACCCTAAAAGCAGCCAGCGTCTGTTTGTTGCAAGCAAGTGACTTCTCCGTGTGCTCATTTATGGTAAGTAGCACTGTTTTGACTGATTTACTTCTTCAATGTACTATAGTCCTCCACGCCATGTACTATAGTCCTCCACGCCATGTACTATAGTCCTCCACGCCATGTACTATAGTTCTCCACGCCATGTACTATAGTTCTCCACGCCATGTACTATAGTTCTCCACGCCATGTACTATAGTCCTCCACGCCATACAGTATAGTCCTCCACGCCATGCAGTATAGTCCTCCACACCATACAGTATAGTCCTCCACGCCATACAGTATAGTCCTCCACGCCATACAGTATAGTCCTCCACGCCATACAGTATAGTCCTCCACGCCATACAGTATAGTCCTCCACGCCATACAGTATAGTCCTCCACGCTATACAGTATAGTCCTCCACGCCATACAGTATAGTCCTCCACGCCATGTGCTATAGTCCTCCACGCCATGTAATATAGTCCGCCACGCCATGTACATGGCGTGTAGGCCTATGTACTTTTCGCCATGTATTATGGCGTGTGGCGCTATATTTTATCACAATCCCTAAATCGACTATGTACATGGCGCCAGAAGTCTATAAATTATGGCGTCTGGCGCCATGTGTTTTCTCAGTGTATGGTAGGATACATTACAGGGTGCAGTACAAGGTTTCTCCCCATATGATTTTCTGACGCGCTCGAGTAACGCGCAAAATCCCCGCTTGGGCTCCCCTACTATTATAAATGGGTCAAAATGAAGAAATGTATGAAGTTAAGAAGTTATCTCGGTGAAAAAAATTCCATATACAGCGCAGGAATTTTTACAAGAAACATATACAGAGAGAATTCTTAAGTGAAGGTTATTAGGAAAACAAGTACGAACCATCACACATTAAACAGGAGAAGAAGGATGAAAACTACGACAGTGTGCTCCTTGAAGAGATACGCGTTTGGCAATCAATACACCTCTACCGTGCGATTTGTTTGAAACAGAACAATTAAGATATAATCGACATTCCTTGTGCAAAGGAAGTACTGCACTGCTATTAACCCTCGAAGGTCACACCTATTTTTTCGATCAAGGAAGTCACTCTGGGTCAATTTGACACTGCATCAACTTTTATTTTTCGCCATTTTGCTCCATATCAACTAATCGTCTCGAAAATTTACGCTAATATAGTTTTAACGTTTTAACATCAAATTTTGCAAATAAAAAGTTGAATATAACTCGCAAAAGTTTTTCAGACGTTCGTAAAAAAAATTGTTTTTTTTTTTCATTTTAGCGCATTTTACAAACAAATTATTTATTTTTTGAATTTTTAATATTTTTGCATGAACATTTACAATTATCTTCCTGAATAGCAACGAAATTGGGGGAAAAAATTTTGAATAGAAAGCATTAAAAAAAGGTATTTATTTCGCAAGGCGATGGAAGGAGTTTTTTCAAACAACAAAAATCGGTGATTTTCAATTATACATTTGAATAGAAGTATTAATTATGCATTTAAATGTTTAAATTATTATATTTTATGAAAATTATATATTTCTGAATCTCCAGCACAGTCGTTGCACATATAAAGGCGATGATCGTTGCACATTGGGCGCAAGCAACTGAGAGACTGCATTTTTGTTTTCCTACCTTTTTGTAAGGGCAAAGTGAACATCTTGTTCTCTTAGCCAAGCCAATTGAGGTCTACCTTCCGGATTTGCTGGACATTTTACATCTAGAATCAGTTCAATACTTCTACGTATTTCTCTACGCAATGTTGCATTTTTCAGCCTTTCTTGTAGATACGGAGCAACCAAATACATTACAAGTTGCTTTATAGCAGTTGTAGCAGAGAATTCAGTCTAACGACTGTTAGCTTAAATATTTTTACATAAATATAAAACTCATGCATTGACTTGCGCTTGACCAAGCATGCCGAAGAAAAAACGCATAGGCCAACGGTTTGTTGCTCGGGCAGTTGTGTACGCATGACAAAGCTTATCAAAAACATCTGTGCCTCCTTTTGTTTTATTATAAAATAATACCATCTCTGTTATAAATGTGTATATTTAAAAGCTGGAGCACGTGCTTACTAGATGTTCTTGTTCGCTCAGTAGTACTCCATTTTTCTTTTAATTTTACTGCGTAATACAGTTTTCGGTCGACCTCGCTGTTTCTGCTCCAACAAACGTTAGTTCAAAGTTTGATTTTCCTCATCCTCGGCTTCACTGTAATCCGAACTTGATATATCAGTCTTTGATTGCACTGACAAATTTTCTTCTTTATCAGAAGCGTCGCCATCAAACATCTCCGAATCGTCACGCGGAAGTATATTTTGAACCTGTGAACATAAATTATACGCCATTATTCCAGCTTATTATAAAAACAATACAAATGAAACTTTATGTGGCTTCACACTTTAACTTAAATAGAAAATTAATTTTAATGGAGATAATTACTAAATTTTATTTTAATCAAAATAAAGCAAAGGTCATAAAAGGGTCAATATGACTCTGCACCAACTTTGAACGACGCTCAACGACAACTGAGCGTTGCGATATACATAGGATGTATATAAAACGATAGTTAATACTTTGATATACCGACAGATGGCATAATAACGGCCAAATTTAAATTTTACTAAACGATATTGGTGAGCAAAGTTGAGGTATGGGTCTTTTAGACCCAGTGTGACCTTCGAGGGTTAATATTGTCTGAAAACCAAGTTTCCGTGAGGCAGATAATGTTATCTCAGGTGAGTGAAGAGTGAAAAGCATCTAGCTTTGTATGTTTTTTACTTGGCTAAGAATCTAGCGTACTTTCGCTTCCGAAAATATTTTTCTGGAGCTTGATTTATTTTAAGTTTGTGTTCGTTTTCGAAATATAGACTTGGGTTTTCTAAAAATACTATGTCCCGAATTTTTAATAAAATTTGTCCTGCAAATCTTGAAACATAAGATCCTCAAAGCTTTGCAAACCAAAAAACTGCATTATCAACAGTCTGATTTTGGCTTTGAGGTGAATTCGTTGCATTAGATTTACTGAAAAAATTAACTTTAGTTATTGGTAATCCGCTTAAATGAAAGAAATAAAGTTTACTTTTACTAAGCTTTTGTTTCATACTAAAAACAGATTCGAAGAAACATAAGTTTATTCAATATTTCCTCAAAATAGTTCGAAGAACTTTCATTATCAGCTTTAAAAATTGACAAACATCTTTCAGACTTACAACTACAACTCAACTACAAAAGTAATCTAAAATCTCTTCCGATTCATTCACACATTAATCAATTCTGCCACCTTGAACGTAACTGAACATAACCTACTTTATGGCCATTCACAAATTGATGAGTTCGCTTCATTGTTCTCCGTCACTCATCCAAAGAAAACTCACCGTGGCAAGCAGACATGAAAAACATGTGATTGATTTCCCACGTCCTGCACGGGTTTATCGGAACTCCGAATGTATTTTGTAGCTATTTTTTGTGTGAGTATACATATGTACTTCATCTATTGGCCTTTCTAGAAGCTTGAATTGCTAGCGATTCGATCGTTATCATTCAAAATTAAACATTAAGGCGTTATTGGCAGGTTTATCATTCAAGTCAGAGAGTTAACCGTGTATTGTAAAGGATATGTCGTGTCTACAACAGATTCTCGTGTTATATGTGTGCTAAAGAGGCTATTAAGCAATCGGATTACATAATATTGAAAACGAATTATTTTAGTCTACAGTTGAAGTTTCCACTCGTCAATAATTCTTTTGTAGCCAATAACTTTGATTGAATTAGCTTTTGAAAAATTTACAAGAAAATCAGTGTGATTTTATGAATCCAGTTATAATGATAGCTGCCGTTCCACTGGCTAGAGTGCTACTTTTTCACAATAACCACTGTCAAGAGTTTTCCTGTTGATTGGATCATATTTGATTTTATAACTAATAAATTCATTACTGTCGACCATTGGAATGCTCATCGAAAGGTTCTACGGGGTAAAATGTGTTTCGATTGTTGCTGCTATTCACGTGGCAAACGATAAATTTTCACGATATCATACCGTTTTTACGATGTGCTGTAAATTGCGCGCGTTACAATCGTCCGAAACGGCGAAAAGCCTCGATAACACTCCATTGTCGATGGAAGAAATCAATTAGAGATAACAAAAGTCGATTGTAAACAGTGAAGACAGTAATTTAATTTGGTGGCGTTTTATCGTTCGTGTATCTATTATTTCGGTGAAGATATTCGGCATCTAACGGTTCTAATTGGTTCGACAGGATAGAGAGAAGTAGAATCAATAAATGATGCATTATGTTCAACTGATTGCACTAATGGGCTTTTAGGGAAGTGTTTCTGTGTCGGATTGAATTATTGGTTATTTTTATCTGGATAGTTGGATAGCTTGATGTGAGCAGTAGCTGAAATGTGAAATACAATAAACATACCAAAAATTTGTACAGGCTTTTATGACTGAGCAACTTGCTCAGAGTAATTTTTTTTCGCTATCATTCATTTTACTATTTCATACTAAGCCTTTATTTATGATTACCGTGAAATCTATTTTGTGTAAGAGAGCGTTTTCATAAAAGGTAAAGTGCCTCTTCTGCATTTAATTTTCAAACGTCACTGAAATTGATAAGCGTTTTCACTGAATATCAGATGATGCACTTGAATGTCTAGTCACTCTAAAGCTGTGCTGTGGTATTATAAATAGCACAAACATCCTTGGGGATTTATTTACCAGTGGATAAACTTTTCAAATCCATATTTAACGGAAACTTCACCGTCTCTGATTATTCCCACTGAGTGCAGTGTCACTCTCACAATTGACAGTTAAGTAGAATAGATGCTTGCGTCTTTGTATACCAGATAGCTATCTACCTTCATTTCAGTTTCGGTCTTTCAGGATTTCGCTCGTCAGGTTTTTTTCCTGAATCCGAATGCCAGGATGCAAGTTGAATTTTTAGTCTACCACAGCGCTACATTCAACTCGTGCATATGACGGAAGCAGCAATTGCTAATTTTAGAAGCTTGAAATAATCAGATAAATTGATGTTGAATTATTAATGTGTTTATCGGGAATTTCAAATGACGAGTGATGTGGTACCACAAGATCTTTCTGGATCATTTTCATTGCTATTGTTAATTAATTTTATTGAGTGTATGCATTGATTTGCTGAATTTTTCAGTAAAAAGGTCAAATTGATTTAATTTTTGCTGAGATAGGCTAGTTTGATTGGAATAGATATCCATATATGTATGTATGTATGTACAGATGTATGTAGTCACAATCATCAATATGAACATGAATGATGTGAATCGAATTCAAAACCGCATTGCAATTCACGAGCTCGAATTGGATAATTTTCACTGCAAGGCATGTGATGTGCATGTGAATGCAATATTTGTACAGAATATTCATGGACGATTCTGAAAATTCACGCTTGAAATAGAGTAACAAATAAATGCAAACGATTCGTGGAACCTTTTGTAGTTGCGAACATACATGTACATACGAGGAACTTGCGATGAAATCTATGCATACAATTTGAAACAAAGCAACGTTTGTTGAAAAACAAAAAAATGTATTATTGAAATTGAATTTTGAACTAGTTTTGCATCGGTGACTCTCGGTAAATATTGAAAATATTTGACAGCATTGCGGTATCATTTGCAGTAGTACAATCAAGCATTTTAAGGCTAGAAAATATGATGATATAATGATATCTATTCTGACATACATATGTACATAGATGTTAATATTTGATCCAGTCACTGTTATCAAGAACAATATTTTGGTATCTAGAAATACAACGTCCCGCTAATAATTTTACTCATTCGGCTTCAAAGAACGTTCAAATCTTTTTTTAGGACAACTTTGAAGTGACTCTTGCTATTTATTTTGACCGGAGGATTTGCTTCATATTCTGCTTTAAAAGAGCGGAAAAGTATACAAGTTTTTTATTGCTGACGAAAAACATTTATTAATAACAATAAACTTAATTAACAATCAACAAAATATTTTTCATAATTTTCTTAAGTTTTTGCCGGCATAAAGGCAGTTGTTCGATTTCCTTTTGAAAAAGTCCTTCAATTGGAAAACTATTTTCATTTGAAAAAGTATTGCAATTGCGTATTCACTTCCACAACATTATTAAATTATTTACCTCTTAATGTAGGCTCTAATGACCTGAAAAAGTAGTAATTTGACGGCACAAAATCCGGTGAATTAGGTGAATGATTTAAAAGTGTATTGTGTTATTCAAGGAAATTCTTCTGTTGGCTATATGTATGTATGTGTGGAGTTCACTGTAATTTGTGGTCGAAAGTAAGTCTTAAATGGCCCACAGACACGGAGATCTGGTTGCCGACTTGGTTGGAGACTTGCGATATTTGCGAACAAACTATATCTGAGACTAGCCCACAGACAATGAATTTGGTCGCAGATATCGCATATCTGCAACCAAATCGACGACCTGATCTCCGTGTATGTGGGCCGTTTTAGGTATTGGACCGTCTCTTGCCAATCTATGGATTGATTGTTCATCGTAAATGCGCATTGTATTTCACGTCTTTTCCGTGCTATGAAAATTGCTTGAGTTTTCTCCGAGTTCAGTTTGATTTTCCATCTCTTAAAATATTCCATAAGGGAGTCCATGGAACCTTGTAGATTCATGCAATAGTTGAGGCAATGGCTGCAGCTTGTCTGAACGTGTGAAAAATACAAGTGTCCTCTGAAAAAAGCGAGATTTGAAATTAGCTGGTTTTAGCGATATCCGCGGTGTACAAATTGTACAAAATTGGTGACGAAGGGGACCCTTGAGGGGCTCCTGCTGCTATAGGTCTTTTAGATGAGAGGATGCTATCGATTCTGACTTAAAAGGCTCTATTTTGAAGGAAGGATCCAATGTGCTGGATGAAAGCAGTTGGTAGGCAGAGATGATCCAGTTTAACGATAAGCCAAGCGTGCCATACTTTATCAAATGACTTTGCGATATCAAACATGAAATCTGATCTAATGCTCTATGGAGTGATTTTGTTTAAGACCAAACTGCTCCGCTGACAGAGAATTATTTCAAATTGCTTTCACTTTTAGACGAGAGAGGAACCCGTGTTCCATCAAATCAGCGAAAAAGCAAAGAAGTCTGATTGGATGCCAGTTTTGAGGGAAACTTAAGTCTTTCCTGGGCTTTGGGAAGACTATGACTGTGGCCAGTTTCCAACATTTTGGATATTTTTTGTGGCGAAAAATAGCATTGATAATATCTGAAACTGTCTGTGAATGCAAAGGTTGGTAATATGATCTGGACCTGGGAATTTTCCCTTTTTGAAACTGTGGATCAAGCTTTTTACCTCTTCAATAGAAGCTGGTGAATTTGGGAGTGTTAGTTGGAGCTACGCTGTGAATAAATGTGTCGCGGTTTCTTCTTCTTTGAGATTGAAGCTCTAGAATCGAAGCTCTAGAGAATCCGCAAAAGCTTCGGTTTTATCAGCATTACTATACTTAAGGCCACACGACTTGTGGATATGTGACATGTTTGGTTTTATAAATTTTATAGTGTGTGCCACTATTAGGATCAAGACTACTCATGAGCTGCTCCCAATGTTCATTCCTGAATTTCCTTATCTGGCCACGAATGACATTGGTTAGTTGGTTTGCATTCTGTTTCAGTCTGGGATAGCCAGTAATTCTGGCTCGTTTTTGAATTTGATTTCTCATTTTTATGCTTATTTTGATAGACTTTGGAGGCTCATTGGGGTCTTAGTTGTCTATAACCGAAGTTTTGGTATAAGTATATTTGCTCTCAAAGATTTTATTGGTGAAGAGCCCAATCGTTTCTGCCAAATCTCTTGCCGTTTCATTCATTGACGAGAGAAGTCCAGAAGGTTTGTCATTTTGTAGTTATTTCTCACTTGATTAAGGAGTCGCTGAAATTATCCTCAACTCGAAAAGGCACTGGCTTGTGAGGGGGGGAGCTCATCTAATAAATTTATAAACATACTCTGATTTATATTTTTGGATAAACCAATGTCAAAGACGTGACTGTTGATAAGCGGAGATAGCTTTAAATTTGAAGAAATTTTGATTGTTTGATGACGAGGAACTGCCCCATTTGGTTTGGGTAGCGGGCGGGAGCTGCTGATTTAGCGCTTAATGAAGTTCGTTTATCCGATGGATTGCTAATGCTTGTTGGGGGAGGAGATGAAACTGTAGATCTGGCTACTTGAGCAAACAAATTTGGATGTTTTCCGCCACAATTGACGCATTTTGGCTCTTGCTCAGACTGCTTTGTACAGAACTTGTGATGATGCAGCTCATTACATTTGACGCACTGGAACTGGACGTTGGCTGAATGACCGTACTGCTGGCAGTTAAGATATTGCCTTTCACCAGCTTGAGGTACTTCGGTTCAATATTCTACCTGGCTTGTCATCAACATTACCTGACTGTTTTTAGTGATTAATTAGACGAACAAAATTAGTCACAACGTTTAGGCACCTTGATGTTCTTGTGAAGGTCCATTGAAACCGCTTTGGATGCATTATTAAGAATTTTATTTCTAACCTTCTTTTGAATATAGCACCAACCTTAAAAGTTGTGAGCAGTCGCCACTCAGTCGACTACGGCTCGGCTGAGCTTTGTCGATCGCAATAGTCATTATCAACGACAAATCGTAATTAATCGCATTGAATCCACCAACTGCAAAAGCTCAATATGTAAAATATAAAAAAGCAACCAGTCTAGATACATCAACGTATTCAAAAAACGTCCAACGCCATTCTTATCTGCCAAAATGTTTGACTGCGCAACGCAGTCAAACATGTTTACGCAACGTTTCTAATGGAACAAGTTACAATGAAAGCAACACAACATTTACCATCATCTGTCACTGGCTATATTAACGAAATTGTTGTTTGATAATATGGACCCTTTACAGTCTTGGAAATTGATATCAGTGAATATTTTATCCTTTAAATATATTCCTATTATACTCTATTGAGACAAAAAAAAACACAAATTCTGATTTTCCTGGATATTCATAGGATCAGGTGGAATTGGATATTCCTGGATCTTCATAGGATCAGGTGGAATTCGATATTTTCAAAAATGTTGTTGCCATGCCAAGTTTAAAGTTTGAAAAAATCTCGCTGCTCAACAAAGTTTAGTTGCATCATTGTAACTGCTTTCATACGTTCACATGTGTTCAAACTCGTCTTGCTGCGCAACAATGCTGTGTTGGATTGGTTGTAACTCCAGCATAACCTGAAAAATATTCTCACAAAAAGATGAAGTTATGTGAGGAGTTCGAAATGTATTATAATTTAAACAAGATCCAAGAAATTGCTTCAATATCATTAAAAGAGAATATGTTTTATGCTTAACTCTTCAATTACTTTTCTGAAACTGAGGAAAAAACATACATGAATCATGTGGAAAGGCAATTTTGATTATTATTTCATATTTCAATATCAAAGGTAAATTTAATTGCCATTACTATGAATTGAAAACTTCCACAAAGAATTAAATGGAACTGGTTAAAATCAATCTATCAAAAAGACTATGCCGACATAATTTTGAAAGATTTTCATGATGAGTTTGCGCTTTTTTTATTGCCAAGACTCTGCTGTGAAAATAAATTTCGTTTTCTCAATTCCATTATGTTCTTTGTATAGTTTCATATCTGTCAAATATTTCATACCAACGAAACAAGATGACAGGGATATAAACTCAATCGTTACAGGTAGATCTGACACAAAAATCAATTTTCGTTTCCTTTTCTTGAAAATATTTTTACTCTGAATATGTTCCCGGAAGAACGTAATATATTTTAGGACGAACAGCAAAAGCAACGAATTCAATACACACAGCCAACAAGAAGTGAAAAATATCTTCAAGATATGTCACCATTTACGAAAATAAGCCTATCCCTCTGAGTTCAACCGGAATCTAGCCGCGAATACTTTTGTGGTGTCCCACAGCTATGGAGGTCTCAAAATGAGATCTTCACGTTTCGTTGTTCATACATTCATGTATGTATTTTGGCAGCAGAACGACAACAAAGCAAACTCAAGTGCTATTGCTATCTTCATATTTCCTTCACCCTTTCTTTCAGCTTCTCATTGAAATTTGCTCGTGTACGACTTTTAAAATATTCACAAGATATAGTAGCTATGTGGATTTAGCTGATATATGCACCTATACAAGGTGAACCGAAACCGATTGATTCTGAAGCTTGAGGCAAAATATTAGCGGCCGTAATTCTTGCCTACAATAAGACTTGATCCTAGCGATGTAACCTTGCACCTTGTTGTTTACTTGGTATTCGAGACGTGTACGACATTAAGATAAGCTGCTCAAGATTACCGACAAAAGGTTGAAATATTGGGCAAGAATCCGGAAGGATATTATTATGCATCGAGGGCTTGACATCATTTATATGTATTTATGTAGGAGCACACTAATATATTGCTGGAGGTGGTAAGAGTATCTTTTTATTCCGGTCAGGCCTGTAGTTCCCAAGAACAGAAAAATTAGATCAGTAAACTAAATTGTTGAAATTTTTCATCCACGAGCAGCCGAGTGTTTTCAATACGCTTACCTGCATATTGATTATTACAAAACCAACAATAAATGCTCCCATTGACTCTTAATGTTGTTTACTCTCATGTGACATATGACAACTCTCTGTCTCATACTTGAAAAATTCATCATCAATCCTGAATAAATACAAATTATATAACATCGACTATGTTGATTTCCCTTCCTGACCAAAACCCATCCTTTTTGGCCATTTTGAATATCATCAATGCAAATTACACCCCCACTGAAAATATTTTCATTTTTGTTTACCTTCTCGCCATCGTAACGCTATCTATTTCACTTTAATTTTTAAAATACGCAAGAATAGCGATGACAACAATAACAACAACGGCAATATCGAAAAGAACACAAAAAACGTAGTGAGTTGATTATTACTAAGCAAAACCTTTTTATTCCAAAACATGACCGTGAGCGACTGCCAAAAACACTATGCTTTGAATGAACCGGATAAGCAATGTTTTTGTCATCATTGCCCACCGCTTTCCACTTACTTTCCATCTTCGTACCTTCTTGTTGCTCGAAACAAAAACAAAAAGCTTGAAAATCTAAATGCTATGAGCTGGAAAATAAATTTTCTCGATTTTTATTTAATTTCAAAAAGGAGACCGAACGACGAACCAGACAACGAATCAGGACTTGAAAAAAAACTGGGACTTAGATAAGAAGAATTTCGGTATTGAAAAAAGTGGCAGGAAAAAAAATACTCAGAGAAAAATTACTGCAGAGTCGAGAAAGGGTTTGAAATTTATGCAATGAAAAGGGTGAAGATACTTTGGAAATCATAAATTTTACTTATTTCAATTGGGTTCTGCGAATAAGAGGGAAAGATTTTTTATTGAGTCAATAAAATCGGAAGAGAAATTCCAGAAATTTTCGATCGAACAGCTGAGAATGTTGAAATACTTGAAATGTGCTTTGAAAATGTGAATATCTTTGATGTGAAATTATAGCTGATAAACTAGATCAAACGACATTTTTCGGCGTATATATTCAGAAAAATATCGAAAGACTTCCGCACGAACGAATTTCAAATTAAAATTTAGCTGACACTTTTAATGAATCATTCAGTGCCACGACTCTTGAATGCGATCAAATTCTCAATTTAGATATAAATCAAAAATTATCCTCTTAAGTGTTTTCCTAACTACAGCTCCACCGTTCGATCGGAATCCATCCAATAAATTGTTCATTGCTCAAATCTCAATTTTCTAGCACTTCAACATCTTCTCGTCTATGCCTTTTTGAACTTGCAGCTACGATGCCATCCAATTTATCAGCTACATCTACCCTCTTGCTTTCAAGATATTCATCTATCTTGTGAATTCTCTGTGAACATGGTCGGTCTCGTGTCAAGTTTTCCTCATTAGAATTCAATAGAAAAAATTCAACTCTCGACTTTGATCAGATCAAATAAATTTTCAAGTTTGTTTATATATAGGAAGAAGGTACAAACACACACTTTAGATTTGAAGCTAGGTAAACACGTCGAAGAACGCCAGGATTATAGAAGAAGTAATGAGTGCAAATTGGATTGAAGGTTCGAAGCAAAAGAAATTAGGTTCTGTCAATTGATTATTAAAACACTTAGTTAGGACGGAATGAAGTGTTTGATGGGAATAGTATGTGGGATGTTAGTTATAGATGATGCTTGTTTTGAAGAGTAGTGGGAAAGTGGGAAACGAAGAAAATTATTAGGAAATGTCAATTGAAAATGAAACACTAATTAAAAATAATTTCATTGATTTCAATGAAATCGCTTTTAAATGAAAATTGATAGTCATAGCATTAATTGCGAGAAGTAGTTTGTTTCGAGATGACTGAGTTGGTATTTAATCACTAGTTATCATGTCGTTCATGCACACACAGTTCAATTGAATGATGAATGAATGTAACGGTTGAATAAACACAAACATGGTTAGAATATGAGTTTGTGAATTAGAAAAAGCCGCCACTTGAAAAAAGCTTATTTTGGTAGCTTGAACATTTTTTGAACCCACGTTGGGCGCAAATATATTTTCAGCTTTTGTTTTAGAAAATCAACAGATAACTGTCAGTTATGTGTAAGAATTACAAATTTCTCACCTGAAAGTGTGTTGGATTGTACAAAATTATGCATTTGGCTAGTGTCAGATCAGTTATAAAAATTATGGAATAACTTCAGTTTTGCTTTTTGGTCTGAAATGATGGTCAATTTTATTAAATGTAATATTATTTATTGCGAAATAGTACAAGCTGATAAAACTGTAGGTTTGTTTATTGAATCAATTTCAGCTGATACTTTTTATGACATAAGTGTTTTACCGTTGATTTACTAGTGAGATGTCATCAGGGCCGGTTCTGGCCATATTTCCGCCCGGCGCAGAATGGCATTTGGCGCCCTCTATATAATGATTTTAGTGTTTTGACCCACTATTTCACGATTGCGAACTCTTAGCAAGTTTTTTTAGCACTTGGGAGTATTTACCTGAGCAGGAAAGAAGTTTACCCTGTAGGCCTAGTTCTCGATAGCCAAGCACATGCATAAATGTTTTATAGTAAATAAACAAAGAAAATCCTCATATCTATAAGAAAATCAAATTCTTCGTTCATTCAAACAAACAAAAATAAGCTTTATATATATATAAAAAAAACATTTTAATAAAAAACCGATATGTTCCTTTTGAAGCTAGATATGTTTAATTTTTTGACAAATACCGATATTCCGAGTGTAATCTGCCCTCTTCTTCAGTGATCTAATGAAATGCTCTATTGATAATTGGTCTAATGAAATCATATAGAAAATTCAGATTTTTATGCGGTAATGAATAGAGTTCGCTGTGCTTGTCTAGCTTTAATACACAAAATTTCCACATTCTGCAGAGAGAAATTTTAGTTTTCTGAGAAGTCTTTTTTTATCTAGTTGAAAGCATAGCGCAGCAAGCTTTAATTTTCGCAAAGTCTTTAACCGAGCAATCACTATTTAATTCGAAGACAAGACCATTTTCTATGGAAAATCTTTCTTAGATCTTTCTTAGATCTTTTTTAGAATTTACTAATCTTTCTTAGATCTTAAAGCATTCTTTAAAATTTTTAATATTGAAAAAGTTCGTTCTCCCGCTGTAACTTTAAAGAGTAAAGTCAACACTATTTTCAAAGATCTTCAATATTTCTTCATACGAAATGAAGTCGTACATGGAACAATATAGATTTTCACATAAGAGCAATCGCTCTTGTGCATTTTTGTGTTGAACTGTTTGAAGGTTTGGAAAAAACTCAAATGGAGGAGATTGCAGTATACAAGGAAATAAAGTAATGAGTAGAATGAAGTAATCTAAATTCATTTATAAACATTGATCGTGTTTGTAAGTTTCTAGGGTTGCTTTGAAATTTAAAAACCATGCAACGATACACGAGAACAAAGTTTGCATGAAAGAAAAAATAAAATAAATAGGAATATAAACTGCCAATTGAATAGAATGAACTTTGAATATTTGTGTCTTTTGACATTTTTATTATTATGATCTAAAGATGTTATGAATTTTCAACAAATAAAGATGCTATGAAGTTTTTGTTATTAAGAACTTTGCGCCCTCTTCTTACGTGCGCCCTTTCTCGCGTGCGCCCGGCGCAGCTGCTCCATTCGCTCCAGAGAAATATCCGGCTCTGGATGTCATAATGGTTTGTCTTTATATATTGCTTTGGTCATTTAACTTACTAGTTTTGCTTATTATACATATATAAAAGGTGGTGATTGATTTCATTCTTATGAAAATAAATACAAATTATGCGTCCACTGAACTGGGTTTATTTTTGTAGGCAGTCCTAGATGAGCTTTAACTTACTTCTTAGATACTTGATCGATGTGGTTGAACTTGAGTACATATTCTTTATTGTGATTCAAGTATGCGCCTTTCTATCCTACATAATCCTTCTTTTAAGGGGTTACACTACAGTAGAAATTTCAGAAAATTGATTTTCTTTTTATATTGGCTTGAAAAATCCTTTGAAACCTCTAGAATAAGAGGCAAACGGTTTCATACCTGCTGGAAATCGTTTCTAAAGAAATTTCGAGCACTTTTTCGACTCTTCCCGACTACACGAAAATGACTACCTGCGATAGATACGACACCTGCTGATTGGGTACAGCATTATGTCTTATCATACGATTTCCAACTTCTCTAATACACTAATATAAGTCGTTAGAAACATTTTCCAGCATGTTGAACACAAAATTCAGTACTACAGTGTCCTCTGATGTTGAGAGAAAACGTAAATTTTGCGTGGAAGTTATTCGAATTACGATTTTTTCGCAGTGCTAATTTCTCACACGTTATTTGTAGCTTTTACATTTATGTGAGTTACAATGAGTGAAAAGAAAGTGTATGCAAGCTCAAAAATATCGTATAAGACGCGGCGACGGACCAACGTGACGAAACGACGACCGTTGAACAGATATGAGGCGGAGAAAGATTCGGCCGGTGTCAGCGCTTCGGCAAAAAAATTGAAAGTGGATTCTGACGTTATCGATGTATAAAGTAAATTTGGTTATTGATTGAAGGTAAAAAAAATTAAATGATCAAAATTTTTTATTTTATCATACTTGAAACACGAGTCAAAACTTTAAACGCGTTTTTCTCGAAACACGTTTTTTCAAATCGGCACGCAGCATAACTCAAACAATTTTCTATTTTTTCACTCCAAATTAATAGCACATCTTTAAAACAACATTCCGCATAGAAATACGTAGCCGATTTTCAATAAGTAAGTATCTCGATTTTTTAGCAACAAATAAGTGCCGGTTTTTTTTTGAAGGAAAATGTACTTTTTTTTTCAAATGCAATTTTTTCAAAAAAAAAAAAAAAAACACCAATTTTACAAAAATAAATATTTTCAAAATCCGCTACGTATTTCACTAGCTATACTAATTTTATTTAAGAAAAAATATTTTATTTTGTTCCAGATTAATTTTTGGCGCACTTCTACTGCGTGCCGCAGAGCCCCTCCAAAAAAAAACCGTTCCGCAGAAACGGCTGTTGGGCAGCCGTTTTTTAATATTTTTTAATTAAAAATTTTTTTTTAAAAACTTCAAAATACGCTTAACCAACATCCTTAAAGAGAATTACTTTTTTACTTTTTCTTCCACTTAAAAACAAAACCGCAGAAAAACGTTAAATTTTCGCTCTCTACTGTGGTGTAGCCCCTTAAGTCAAGCAGAGTGCCCATCAATGAGTGCCTCCTTTTTAAACTTTTAAATGGCTCTGTATTAGTAGATCGAATCAGGCCGTCATAATAAACTATAGAACCTTTTATACTTTATTGTTCCTTTTGCCCGTGTATACACCTAATTCTTTTCCTTACTCTTGCGTTTGTCCCTTTAGCACAATAGCCTTAACTTTGATGTTCTTCCCCGAACGTTATCTGTATTCAAAAGTTCTTTGAAAAATAACGTTCTTTTTATATACTTTGAATATGTCCAAATTTACTTCATTGTATTAGTTTTTTCACGGTCAATTTAGCTTTTGATTCTTTTATGTATTGTTAGCTTACCATCTGAATTTATCTTTGTCTTAGTTTTTAGACTGTTTTTCTTTTTATTTTATTTGTATTTAGTCTATAATTAGATTGTTCGCTGTTGATTTGGACAGTAAATTAACTAATGCTGGCAATTATTCCATTTTGAGTGTCTGTCAAGTGATTTTCGAGCTTATATTTTGCAAAGAAATTAGTAAACTTAAGCTTTTATTTTGCAAATAAATTAGTTGATAAAGTTGTAGCTGTCCGTTTCTTTTCTAGGAAGAAGAACTTATACCTTTTGCACTTCGTTAGTGAATCGGTCGAAACAATGTTACTTTCTGCCAGTTTCTGGTATGTTTGATTCCTTCTTATTTTTATTTTATTTTTATATTATTTTATTTATTAACCAAACAAGGTATAAACAATACAAGAAAATATTTGAAATAAATATGTGTAAACGAAAATTTAAATAAATTATATAATTAATAAATAAATCATAATAATTGATAAATAATAAACAAATAAAACATTGACATATAGCTTAAGATAAGGGGTTATGGATGGCTTGGAAAAGGGAAGATTTGAAGGAGAATTTGGAGATCGTTGGGGAATACAGAAAACTTATACTGTTAAATATTCTGCAGCATCTATTTACAGGCTCATTAGCTGCGTAAGTAGTGAAATGTGGATACTCTTTAAGTAAACGAATGGACCTGATGTTCCTTACAGGGTTATTTAATACTATTTTACTATTCAGGAATTCAACTTTGATAACGCCTCTAATGACGTCGAATGTGAAGCAGGCCGAAATCATTTTTCTTCTGGATGCAAGTGTCAATAAGTTTAGATGACCCAATCGAAACTCATAAAGAGGAAGGGTATTAAAATCGTAAGGATTGTATAGTTCTCTCAATGCGAAAAGTAAGAATTGCTTTTGTATGGACTCGAGTCTGTTACTGTGGGTTTCAAAAGCTGAATTCCAGCAGATAGAGGCATATTCGAGAATGGGGCGTACAAGTGAGATGTATAAGGATCTTGTGACTCACAGGTTACGAAATTCCTTGGAACGTCTTTTGAAGAATCCTAGCTGTTTATTTGAATGGAAAATTATTTAATCATAGTGCGAGGTGAAGAGGAGTTTCTCATCTAAGATAACACCAAGGTCAACATCGTTTTCAACTCGGCCTAACAAATTATTGCCAAGGAAGTAGGAGACCGTGCATTTTCGGGAAAAACTAATAACCTGGCACTTAGCAATGTTGAGAGAAAGCTTATTTTCATTGCACCAATGATCAAGTAACTTAAGTTTAGATTGGAGAAAGAGTGCATCGGATTTAGATTTAATGATGTGATACACTTTGAGATCGTCGGCGTAGAGTAGATGAGGTATGCTTGCTAAGACGTCAGATAGGTCAGAAATAAATATATTAAAAAGGAGTGGGCCAAGATGGCTACCTTGTAGTACACCAGAGGTAACAGATATATTTTTCGATAAAACTACTTGAAATTTTACCAATTGCGTTCGATTGCGAAGGTAAAAAGTCCGAATTTCAAAAGCTTTAAAATTAAGATAGGGTGGTCAACTCTGCCAAAAGCTTTACTGAAGTCTGTGTAGACTGCGTCAATTTGGTATCCTTTCTCTATTTTACACCGAACGTTTGAGATTAGGACTGTCAAATTCGTGGTAGTTGAGCGACCTTTTCTAAAACCATGTTGCTGTTCATTCAGACGGGAGTCAACAAGTGGAGAGAGTTTATCGTAGATAATATTTTCAAAAAGTTTCGGAATTGAAGATAAGATGGCAATGCCCCTATAATTTCCGATACAGCATCTATCACCATTTTTGAAGATGGGTGTGACATACGAAAGTTTCCAACAGGATGGAAAAACTCCAGACGAAAGTGATCTGTTGAAAAAAATATGCAAGGGAGTTACAAGCTGCTCTACACACTTTCGGAAGAAAATTGGAGGAATTAGATCGGGTCCAGGGCCTTTGTTGCAGTTGAGTTCCGAAATAGCTTTATGTATTTCATCACGTGAAATTTCTAAGTGGCTGACCAAAGCTGTTGGAGTGGAATGGGAATAAGAAATGTGTGAGTTTGATGGGTCTGATGCATTAAAAACAGTCTGAAAACTATCTGCGAATAAATCACAAATCTCATTTTAAGAGGAAGAAGTGATATTATTAAAGAACATCGACGATGGATAACCAGTAGTTTTTCGCTTCACATTTACAAAATCATAAAATTTTTTCGAGTCGCGGATTATATTTTCGCCGGTAGTCTTAATGTAGTTGTCATAAGCCTCGTGGGACTTTGTCAAAAACTGTTTAGCAATTTCATTATATTCTTCCAGAATAGCCGAACTAACGTCAATATTGTTTTTAATCCGCTTATAAAGTTTGTTCCTACGATTCCGTAAATGCCTAAGGTCCCTATCAAGCCATGGCTCAGAGAGTTTATTTTTTTTCTTTATCTTTGGTACATATCTTTCAACGGCGTCAAATATTTTGTTGTAAAAAGTAGAAATGGCTTCCTCAAGGTCTAACGTTGAAAGAATATTCGTTCAATCTATAGAGTCAAGAAAATGGTGAATGCTTTCATATTTAGCATCACAAAAGTCATATACCATTGAGTTATTGTACGTTCTTAAGTAAGTAGAATCAGGAGTGGCAAGTTCAACTGAGAGTGCTGTATGGTGCAAACTATTACAAAAAAGATGGTATATATCATTAGTTGGACTTACCACTACTTCGGCATAAGCGTTAGTGAATACCAATTAACGTTTTGGTTGGGAGCCGGACAAACTTGCTGCAAATCATTGCCTTAGAAGAAAGATACTATTCGCTTTCAAAGTCTGTTTTACTTTCACAGGCCTCATTTTTCAGAACCGAAATTTCAGCAAAACCAAAACAACTCGAAGAATGAAATAAGAACAAGACAACATAATGTATTGAAAAGGATATATTAAGCTCGGTTTCTAAATCCTGGACTTTGGATTGCTTCCGATAGGTCATTATTTTCTGCATTTATTAATTTTTAATGACTATTGGGTCAAAAATCTTAAATGTATTTTGGCAACCGGCAATCATTCATATAAACAATTATTTATTCTCTATAACAGCCGAAGAGCTAAAAAAAACGCTAACCACATTGATCTCATAACTCCATGATTATCCTATATTTAAGTTAATTTCATTTCTGAAATAAGCTTTGACTGACTACAACACTTACAACATAATCATTATGAATCATCAACATGATCATCGTTGTCATAAAATCTCAACATGAGATAACACATACACCATCAGATACATATAATGTGGCTTAGTCTGTCAGTCGACTGAAAATGTCATTAGCTTAGGAAAATTCTTTGAAATTAGAATTAATTAGAATGAATTTGATGTCTTTTGTCCGTTCACTCACGTCCGTAACGCTTTCTTTTCCATATATTCAGTAGTATTGGAGAATAATAATAAAAGATTTATTTCGTAATTCCGGTTTGGGATAAGAACCTATTTCTGTCGACAGAATGTGAGACGACAGTGCAAGTCGTAAGTGCTTTGTGGAATAATGGTTTGGACTGCAATTTGCAATGTATTGAAAATTGATCCGCATATTTTCTCAGAAATTATTTTAAATTCGAAAATTAATAGATATTTAGTAATAATCAAAGATGAAAGCTGTCTCCAAGGGCATCAATCCTGTATAGGAGCACATTTTTGAAAATAGCCTTTATCTTTCTAAGATATAATTTAAAAATATTGTTTTGACTTTGGGCGCAATTTCCACCAAATTTTCAATGAATTATATGTGAATAAATACCGCTAGCAACCACTGTAGATTTCACATTTTCTTCAATGACAAAAATATCAGTTTTTTTTTTATTCATTTTCTGCGAGTCCTGTACCAATAAGCACAACGAAACAGAATTATTTACGAAACCTACAATAATCTCTCTCTAAGCAATAAACGCTCTCTCTCTTTCTCTAGAGGAGATGAATATATCAATTCGGATTTGTGTAGGCAATTTTCCGTACGAATACAACCGGAATAAAATAAATTGAAAATTTTCCCTGATTGCAGCAGACTGTTCATCGATTTGGGGCTTCGATCTCCGTCGTAATTGAAAACTACCGTCACCATCATCGTACTCGTCGTTGTTGTGTCGTTGTCGCGTTGTCTGCGTTGTCATTATTGGGCTTTTCCGGGTATCACGCGTTCATTGAAATTGTGCCGACAATGATAAGTCTATGAAGCTAGCGGTACTAAAATTCGATGGAAAATCTTAAGTATTCATAGATACACTTATACAAAGGACAGACAGGATCTTTATCCGTCATTTGTTTCCGTTTTATATACATACATCTGTTAGATAATGGCTAATAGAACAAAATAAAATTGTGCTTTTTTGACAACTACATACTGCCTGTTTTTAATAGTATTGAACGGTTTTTGTGCATACTTGTCGAAAAAATTTCATTGTCACTTACAGGCCTGGTAATCTAAACAACAGCTGCTATTTTCATTTTATTGCTTTTCATTTCAATTCAAGTCTACAGTTGTTTTTTTTTATTTCGACTCGCAACGGTGAGCAAGTACATTATGTAAGACGGTTACTGACAGTATTTTGTATTGGCTGTGACATGCTTATTCGTGTCAGGATTTTAAATAACATGAACATGCTCTTAGAAGCTCGGAAAAGGTGAATAGTATATGATTTCACATGGCATTGATATGAGAATTGTATAAATCTGTGCAGTGTTTTTAAGTTTGATAAGAATTTCAACTGCAAGAGCTTTTTATACATATATTTTGATCAATAATGAAAAAAACAGATGAAAACAGATGAACAGCGATAAAAAAAGTGATGAAAAAGAGATAAGAAAACGTAAGATGACAGAGAGAGATAAAATAAAAATGATATTAAAAAAAATTTTAAAGTAGAGAGTGAAAAATTATACTTACACTTCTCCTGCCTATAATTAGTCTTATCTCTGGCGCAAACTAGTCAAGGCTAATACCTTGATTACCACATAAAAATTAGTGATTTTTCTTGAAATAAGAGCAAAAAAATAGCTAATTTGCCTACATTTCCATAATTTTGCCCCACGTTGGGCGCCATCTATATTTATCAAAAAACTGCTGAGTTTTGAATGAAAACATAAAATAATAAAGTTATTTTGACCGTTTGTTAATTGTTTGAACTTATTTCAGCAATTATGAAAGTAAGCAATTTCGTTTCTATATATCATCATCCACTAGATATTTTACGTTCAGTAAAATTTTGGTCCAATTCAATGTAGAAAATAATCAACCGGTTTGAATTTTTTCCATGCTTGAAGATTGTTTCGTTTCTTTCTCAATCTGTTCTGATGAAATTCTATGGCTATAGCAAAAAAACTAAGTAAGAAGAGACTGTGATTGAAAAAGAGCCTCTAATTCAGAATGGAATTTTGGTGTTTGTTTTTTCACAAGCATAGTTACTCAATCATATAAAAACTCAGGTAGTATTTTAAAGATTAGCCATTGGCTAGAATATATTAAATTTTTTTAAATGAAAAACGTGTTAGCAAATGCTGAATAACTTATTCTATAAATTATCCCAAAAATATCGCTTAAAAAAATTCATCTTCTTCTCTCTACTATTTCATTTCTCATTAATGCCCAAAAACCACGTAATCATCATTATTTACTTCAACTTCCTATCGCTTACATTAGCTTAATTATTCAACCAAGCTAGGTCACAGCTTGCACTATTTCTCACTTTCTAAAATAATTACGACAAACGAACTTACGCTCATCAACATTTCGTGTGAATATGCGTGATTTTCCGGGACATTTCTTTAATTTTTATACACAATTAGACTTCAAATATATTTTCCCGGCCAACGTGGAAAACTGCCTGCCGCTAAAGCATGTACAGAATGTTAGAGAGACAAAAAGTTTGGAAGGTAAGACACGCAGGATGTGAGAGAAAAGAAACTAGACGGAAGTTTATGGTATGACGTTCAGGGAAAAAAAGTGAAATAAAATTCAAGGTGATTACATAAATTGTGCGTTACTTCAATTACATTCACCTTCTACTATTGTGTTACATGTTTATCGAGCAAAGGTACTTAGTGTTAGAAAGAATGGAACATTAGGTACTTAGCACTAGGCGGAACATTGAACTATAGAATTACCGACTTAAAGACCTGTCGGGGTGCTAATTGCGTTAGTACAGCTTGAAAATTGTCACCAAATACCTAAAAACTGTAATTTTCATGAAATAATCGTTTTTAGCTAGATTTGTTAGAAAAAAATCAGCAGATCCTGAGCGATGTAGTTGATTATTACACCAATCGCCAGCCAAAAAGTTAAGGTCAATGGGTGGCGCACTATGAAAAACGTTTTATATATCATTGAGTAAATAACTGCTTGAGAAAATAACGTTGCATCGATAATTTTATGAATTCAACATTTACTCCACCGATAAATGGGCACATCAACATCACTCAAAAAATGGTATCCTTCTCCTACAAACTTCCACTAACTTCCGCTGCCAAAACTGTCCCACACATCATACCTTAACTAAATACATAGATGATTCTTTCACATGAAATATTCCATGCCGAGAGATCCGATACTGAAAACTACAGAACGGATGTAGAATATTCCTCAAGTGCCTAATACAAACTCATGCCGAGAGCGAATGAATGAAGAGCAATAACAAAGTTACTTTCCAAGCTTTGACTTGTCGCTCAGCGGGAGTCGTCGTTACACCGAGCCGAGGACGAAAAAACTGAGCAGGAGCTCTTGTTACGACCACTTTGGGTATTGGCTGATAGCAGATGATTTAATGAAGAAAGTCAACTTGAATAATCGCATATGTATGTCGACAAGAACATACTCTGTGGAAAAGTTTGATGTGTATGTTCACCAACATCAAATTTTATCACTTTCACTGTGGACCTCCCAACGGGAATCGCGGTAATGTATGCCGGCGTAATGCATGAATCAAACAATGCTAGTAATGTCAATTTCCGATTTCCACAGCTATTTTCCAACAATTATTAGATATACTCGTATAAATGACTTGGAGCATGGGGAATGATGCAAGGGAGAAAGCTCATATGTTATAAGTCCAAGATTGGCCAATCAACATCATTCGCACAAACAAGGGGAAAAGAACTTGCGAGCATACATCGGTTATGGGTAGTCTGCTATATAAAGCGGAAAGATGAAAATTTCGAAGCATTTCAAATCATCACGCACGGGTAAGTAAAATGTATGAAGACGATTCCCTCTAGTAGCAAAGAGCTTGCGCTATTGGAATTACCAATGAGCGTCAGCATGCAAAAACAACACATGCAGAGATACGATCGGCCGCCGGCCAAAGCTTTAATTCATATTGAGGCGTATAAATGCAAGAATACGATGTCGTACTTTCCAAAAAGCTCTTATACATAAAGCTATTGAGCTAAAAGCATGAGTTTCCCCTTGTATAAATCTTCCCAGCCTAGGACATGCAATGTTAAAAAGAAACAACGCGTAATGGTCCGGTAATGCTTACACGCATTACGCGTAATGCTTACCGAATATATCCGTAAGCATTATTTTTCCCGTTGGGCTGGTCTTATTAAATTTTTTAGTGCTATATATTTTCTGCATGTATGTTGGGATGAATTTGATGTATGAATATGCTGAAGAAATAGTGATTTGAAAAAGTTGACTTTGTTGTGGCGTCTGATGGTTATCATTGTCTGATCGAGGCAAAGTTTATGTTACTAAGATGCTTTGTAATAGAAAAAAAACAGTTCAGAAGATTGAATACTAACTTGAATCAAGCATTTGAGAGAGTTTGGTTTCGTTCGTTTGAGATTTTCACTACAGTCAGAATGGTTTTTATCTAAAAAAATATGTACGAAAAGTATTGTAAAAACATAGCATTCCATCAGAAAGTATAAAACTTTTTGATGGAATGAATATTAAAAAATCCTAGCGCATCAGAACCGCTAGAAACACTAATGTTCGAAGAACAGTAGAGGATTTGTACAGATTTTGAGTGTATTCTACCACTACTTTTTTTTCCTACTTAAAACTAATACACCCTAAGTAATAATAGAATCTTAGCTTATTTGAATTTCGGTGACTTCATCGAAAGTTACAGCGAAAGAAAGGTGTTTGGGGTAGTGATGGGCGATTGCGAGATATTTTAACAATCGAGATAATCGCAATCGGCGCCACAAATAATCGAGATAATCGGAATCGAGAGAATCGCAATCGATGCGCCAAAACAATCGAGAGAATAATCGAGACAATCGAGATAACCGAGACAATCGGGATAATCGAGACAATCGAGCGATTCGAAATAATCGAGATAATCGAGCGATTCGAGATAATCGGCCGATTCGAGATAATCGGCCTATTCGAGATAATCGAGCGATTCGAGACAATCGAGACAATCGAACATCTCGCAATCGGTTGACGGCAATTGAGTGAGCCATAAAGCACGTTTCGTTGTAAAAATAAAAAAATGTTCAAATATTTCAGCAAAAATATTAAGTGTTATTATTTGATCAAACTGCAATTTTTAGGGAAATATTGATGTATAAAAGGATATGTTTATCTTAAGTTAAAATTAAGATATCTTTAACTCTTTGGTGGCGGTGGGAATGTAATGATCAGATATGCATGGAAATTTGTATGGCTAGCATTTATCATGTATAAATGGCTAGTAGTTTTGCTAAAACTATTAAGTCTGATCAAAGTGTATGATCAAATATTATATGAGGTTGAGTTTTGTCATGCTGTTAAGTATGTTAAAATAAAATCTGCTTTTAGATAGTGCAGTTTGGAAGCATATCATTTATCCAGTATTTTCGTACTAGCGAGTATTTTATTCAAATATTCAAAAAGTTTTTAGGGCAAAAGTACCTGAAATCGGCCAATTTTGGGTTAGAGTGGTTTCGGACATAACGGGCCAAGACCTATTGCTGTGATACAAAGATTTCGGTTTTGTAGGGGAGTAAGAGGTTTTTTGGCCATAGTTTGGCAAAAACTGCCTTTACCGCGCTTTCAATGATTGAAAGTGGTCGGGGAGTACAATAGTGATATTTTAAGGATGAAAAAAATTTTTATGGGGAAAATTGGGCAAAAACGTCGATATTTTCCAAATTTTTTTTTTTTTGCGTAGCTTGAATTCGGGGACATTTCTGAGCTGTTTCGGGCGAAATGTCCATACAAGTCTGTGAAAAAGTGGCCTAGTTTCGAAGATATGGCAAAATGAAATCCGCCGGAAAACCGACCGGAAAAACTAAAAGTAGCACTAAAAGTGCTAAATAAGAAAAGGTTGAGATCCTTTTTGGTTCGATGATTGGCTTCTCCGGCTGTGCATTATGCCGTATCTTCGAAACTAGGCCACTTTTTCCCAGACTTGTATGGACTTTCCCCCGAAACAGCTCAGAAATGTCCCGGAACTGCCAAACTATGGCCAAAAAACCCCTTACTCCCCTACAAAACCGAAATCTTTGTATCACAGCAATAGGTCTTGGCCCGTTATGTCCGAAACCACTCTAACCCAAAATTGGCCGATTTCAGGTACTTTTGCCCTAAAAACTTTTTGAATATTTGAATAAAATACTCGCTAGTACGAAAATACTGGATAAATGATATGCTTTCAAACTGCACTATCTAAAAGCAGATTTTATTTTAACATACTTAACAGCATGACAAAACTCAACCTCATATAATATTTGATCATACACTTTGATCAGACTTAATAGTTTTAGCAAAACTACTAGCCATTTATACATGATAAATGCTAGCCATACAAATTTCCATGCATATCTGATCATTACATTCCATATGTATGCACACGTAAAAAAATCTACTAAATAGTATATCCAATCCATTCAAATCTATTCTTCACAAGCGGTTCTACAAGCGTATACTGGTGTGCTTAAACACTAACATGCCCACCGCCACCAAAGAGTTAAAGATATCTTAATTTAAACTTAAGATAAACATATCCTTTTATACATCAATAGTTCCCAAAAAATTGCAATTTGATCAAATAATAACACTTAATATTTTTGCTGAAATATTTGAACATTTTTTTATTGGCTGCGCCAACGAAACGTGCTTTATGGCTCACTCAATTGCCGTCAACCGATTGTCGATGACTTGACCGACCGAATGATCGATTGTCTCGATTGTCTCGATTGTCTCGAATCGCTCGATTATCTCGAATCGGCCGATTATCTCGAATCGACCGATTATCTCGAATCGGCCGATTATCTCGAATCGCTCGATTGTCTCGATTATCTCGAATCGCTCGATTATCTCGAATCGCTCGATTGTCTCGATTATTTCGAATCGCTCGATTGTCTCGATTATCTCGAATCGCTCGATTGTCTCGATTATCTCGAATCGCGCGATTGTCTCGATTATCTCGATTGCAACAATCGAGTCCAACTTAAATAATCGAGATGTTTCGAGATATTTGAACAATCGAAACAATCGAGTTTAATATCTCGCAATCGCGCATCACTAGTTTGGGGTTATCATCCGAAAAATGTGCAGATCTTAGAAAATTTAAACATTGTTTACTTATTTATAAGATCACAACGATTTGAAAATTCTATGCTAAAATCGCTTACTAAAGTTATGCCAAAAAATACAAAAACAGCCATAGTTGGCAACCCTGTCATTGTTTTGAAATTCAATTTCCACTAAATATTGCCTACAATAAATTTAATTTGCCATTTGAATTTCGTTATGATTCAATGACTATTATAAATTTTCACTTTCAGCATCTGCCATTAAAAGCTACAAAAATTTACAACTAAATAATACCAATATGTTCTGAAAGTTTCATAATGATTTGATAGCTTTGTCAAAAGTTATTGCAATTTAAAAATTTGCAAACTTTCAGGTCCCCTTTTCAGGCACCTAGCGCACACATGGGGTCAAAAAATTCCAAAACATTATCCGATTCACATTTAAAACACGTTCGAAATTCATTCCGCTACCTTAATTTTTGCAAAAATTATTTGTGGACGGAATAATAGGTATATTAAAAATATAACTAAAATGGCCGCTGGCGCCAAAGAGTTAAAGATAATTGACATTTAGTGAAATGCTGATCTATTCTGCAAATACATCAATGTATCCTGAAAGCTCCAGCTGAATCACATGGCGCGTTTCTGAGAAATAGTCACTGAATTTTTTTTATGATATATATATAAAATCCTAAAGCGATTACGTGAGTGCATATAGGCATGCACAATCCCCAAAACAAATTATAAATAAATATTTTTGATCCAAAAACCAAGTTATGGCGGTTAGCATATGTAATGACTAACAATAACTTACAAAATGAATAGTATGGTTTGTTGCTGTCTTGTTTTGATATTTTTGTATTAATGCTGCGTACTGATGTTAGCATAGTATATTTTCACATTCTAGGAAAAAAATACATTTATTTTTCAAAATTTTATCAAAATTTGCAGCCATTTAAAAATTTGAGAGGGAACGGTAGGAGTCTCTCAAACGAACCGAAGCTTGACAAAGAGCCTGCCAAAAGTGTGACGGGTAACCAGCAATGGGGCATGTAAAGAAGATTCATAACCCTGGAGTTGGGTGCTCTAGAAGTAGCCGTGCAACCCCCTAGTACACATTTGCGAAGCAATCTATAGAACAAATCTGACTATTCTGGTGTGCTACGTCGGTAGCGTGGGATGGGTGATGAAAAAAAATGAGGAGAGCTGGTTACTTGAAAACAGAAGGAAGTAATCTGTCACTGGATTACACAGTAGCCGCAATATAAAACAATACACATGAAGAAAGGACTTTTGACCATAAAGAACGTAAGAGCCCTCAGGCATGAGGTGGTAGTCCGACCCTCAGACCCTGGCCTGTAACTCCAGCAAAAAAATACATGTAAGCCGAGCGTTTCTCCCTAATTTAGGCTAGTCGGGCCAAGCAAAGCCTGGAAAAAGAAAATTTCACTCAAGCTCGGGACAGTTATTAATATTACAACATTGAGAAATTCAAATTTATTTTGGCCCACAAAAGCATGTTACTAAATTACAATATAATTATTTATGTTGTTAATTAGATTTCTTGTAACTTTCTTAACACAATACATCCTAGAGTTTTAGTAAGATATAAGTTTTGCTCTGAGAAATTAACAGTTATTCATTTATATGATGAAATAGGAATAGCCCAATTATTTTGCAACTACTTTCTAATTGCGTTTCATTAATTTTGGCTAGTAAATTTTAAAACTTTCACCACAGTCAACTAGACGAGGGTGGGTCAAAGTCTAATGCCACGTATGCACAGTTGCTAGTTTGGATATATTCGCATCATTTTGGATACGAACCAAGTTTGCAAATTTTGAATGATAAGATAATACGCTTTTCTTTAAATGGATATTAAAGGTGGATATTAAAAATGAAAACAAAATATATTAGTGATTGCTGAAACAGTTTGAATTTCTAGATTGAACATATTTCTTAACTCAACTGAGCGTCGCGCAGAAGTTTTTGAAGAACAATTTCTTTGAAAAATGGTCATAATTTTAATAAGACGCGTATAGCCTTCCATTGATTCGCAGCATATGCTCTTTTATCTCGAATATTATGTGCTTACCTTATAGTATGCAAATCATATTTTGTATGCAGTGATATGGATTACACGCCATTTGTTTATTTTTGTCTATTTATGTTTATTTTCGAGAACAAAAATGTATCTTTAAGAAAATATCTTTTTATATTTTATTTTATATATTTCATATATTGGGTCGGTTTCTTTAACTCTCAGATAAAAATTTTAGAGTAAAACTTCTTTAAAAAATAATGGAACGGATTTCGGGTAAAAACTTACAAAACAAGAAGAAGAGCCAAAAGTAACGTCTTCGTTCATACCTCCGTTTCACTAAATCTCACGCAAAAAACAACATCAAATTAATCAGCTGTAGAACTACTTCACAGGTGGGGACTACATACCAAAAAATCGCTAGCAAAAATGTTTCGGGTAAAATCTTGCAAGATGTATACTTTCCCCAAACCGAAAAATGACGTAATATTTCGGTTAGGGGTAAGTTAGGAAACGCATTTTGGGTAAGACTGTGCGCCCACGAGTGCACAAATTTATCCGAAACTGATATTGGGAACAGACCTATTATAATTACTGCGCATACTCCGTGGACTAATAGGTTAACTGGGGATTTGGTATGTACACGTTTTTGGCCATCTACCCTTGGCAATGAAACTAGGCATCAATTCGATACTCATTGGTAGAACTGCTGATACGATAGATACGTTTCGCTTAATAACTTCCATGCATTTGGGTACGAAATAAAGCTTCTGAAGTGCTAGTACTGCTCATGTGCCATAAAAACTTTATTAATGAACATATAACAGCAAAAATTTTTTATAATCAAAGCCTAAACTGTCTTATACACAATCCATATCGTTCAATATAGTCATTTTTGATTGGTACATATTTACGCCAACGTTTAATCTAAGCGTCAAAATCGTTTAGGAAAAACACACAGTTTTGCTCCTTTATTCATGATTTCATTCAAATCATTGGATCTGAAATCATCTAGGTTGACCTTCATAGATCCACACATGCAAAAGTCGGATGGGTCCAAATTAGGGATATAGGGTGATAGAGATGGGCAAAATGCCTCATGACACACCACTGATCGCTCTTTTTTAGAGTATTTTACAGTATTGCGCCGCACTCTCAGTACACTGTTCGCTTCGCATTTCATTAAGTTTATTCAAACGAAAGCTTTCGCTCACAGACTATGCTGTGCTTTTTTCAGGCGCTGCACTGTAAGAAAGAGCTATGCCTCACGTGTCATGAGGCATTTTGCCCATCTCTATAGGGTGAGTGCGGCACTACAGACCAACCCATTTCCACAACAGATTTTTTTTTTTTTCTATGATAATGCCAAAGCTCAGGGGATTGCCCTTTGAAGCGAAGGCTTAGCGATGGCGGTAGGGAGACACATATGGGAGAAGCCGATGTCAATTATTCCATTATTTTTTTAAGTGCCACATTTATTTCTTATTTTTCTAAAGCGCTAGTGTTATGCCTAGTCGCTACTAAAGCTTTATTGTGGCACTTAATTAATGGAGCGCTGGTATTATGCCCAGTCGCCGGATGTTAAAACAACACAAGATGAACAAATACAGCCATGGGCAGGGTGGGATTCGAACCCACGGGCAGTAGATCGCTGCTTCGGACTGACGCGTTAGCGAGCTAAGCTACCGGATTGTGATGATGGATTGTGAAAAATGTTGTATGTGAGCGTGCACTATCATGATGAAGACTAATAAAACAAACATCTTTTTGTGGTTTTTTATAATCTTAATGCCTCTTTAAGTTTCTTAAGCGTAGTTACTTCGGTTACCACTCTGACTCTATTCCTTAGATTATAGTCTTAACTTTAGTCATACAAGTATGCTCAGATTTCTTTCCAGTGACAACATTCTTGCAGAAGTCATTTAGCTCCGCTTCAAATGCGTCCAGGAGCTGCTGACAAACTTCCACTCGCCTCCTTCGATTATCACCAGCAATTGCTTGGGATCCCATTTAACATAAATTTTGTAATATCCCAAGTCAATAGAGCTATAGGAATAGCCTGCAACGCGCCTGTCCTCTCAAACCAATTCATAAGAACGTTCTCGATTTGCATTTGTTGCTGATGTTTTCGGTCAGTCGCCTCTTGGTTTGTGTGGAACTTCCTATTTTCTGTTTTTAAAGTTATTCATCCAACACCGCACATTTCTGATGGCCATTACAGCGTTCCCAAAAACATTCTTCAAACAATTGAAGATTTTTTTAGGTGCGCAATTTTCTCTTACCAGAAATTCAATGACGACTCTTTCATTTAGCTTCAGATACATAGCTCTGATCAATCAGTCTGAAAAAGAAAAGACTGCATAAGTAGAATAAGATTATCGCTATAACGTTACGCATAAATAGCCCAGAAACTGTGAAAGAAATAAAATTTCGACCACTGGAAGCACTAATTTTTAAACTACCCTCCCACTAGTTGCATCTTGATTGCCATAAATTTTTAACTTGATTTTCTTTTTCAAAAAATGTACTGAAACAAAACTTCCTTGAATCTGTTTCAAAGTTTCAAATCGATTTGATGCCGTCGGCACTTATATATAGTTGAAGAGACGTTTAACATGTTTAAATATAATGTTACTGATAGGCTGTTATTCCTATAAATCTAAAAACTAACCTAAAAAGCAAGCGATGAAACCGAATAAGGTGGGGATTGAAGTATCTGGATTTTATCACTTTTTCTCTTTATGAGCTACTGCTTTCGTAGCTTCACATGCATGTAAAGGGTGTATCAAGCTATGTGATCAGATTTGTTAGAATAAATGTTTTAAGTAAAACAATTTGAAAACTACGAAACTTAGTTTCACTTTTTAGGTTTTAACTGATTTAGAAAGTTACATGGTGCCCTCTTAGTCGAGAAATTTTTTTTTGTTACGAAATACATGACGTTTTTTTAGGAATTTTAATATGCCACACAACAAATTATTCTGAAGTAATTTCTGAACGCTTATTGAAGATATTACGATAAACACTGACTAAAACTGAAAAATTGAAAACCAAGGACGAATCAATAAAAGCTATTCTCATTCTCTGACTAGTATGTGCCCAAGGAATCAATCTATAAAACTCATACTTGAGAAATAAATTTTTATCTGACCAAACTTAATTTTGTTCGTATGCTGCCAACAAACTGACTCGACTTGGATCAGTATCGATTATCAGCTAGAGCGTATTTCATCTGCGATGGCATCAAGAACTAATACAACATTGCTGTCCAATTGTTATTTCAAAAATTAAAATCATTTCGGAATTATTCTATTAATCTTTAATTAATCTTCCACTTCCAATAATTTTCATTAAAAGATTCAACATTTTACACACTCTTTGTTGAATCACCAAGAAACTTCGTTTTGACCATCGCTGCCCCCTTTTCCAATTAAATTTTCGTTCGTTATGCTCGTTATCCACAAACCAAACTTAAGTTCTGTTTGCACCAGCGAGATTCTCGATGGTCGAATGTGTCTACATCAGCCAATCAGGTCGCATGTTAAATGACATGCTGAACACAGATATGTTCGGGAGTGAAAGCTTACATTCAATTGATATCCTTGCAAAAAAGCCACTTGAATGTGAGTGTTGATGAATTTTTATGCACAATGAAACTTACTGATAGTTCATCAAGCATGATACATTTTCAATTATTAATATAGATTTTTGATGACTATGAATATATTGATTTGTTTAAAATCGTTACGATTCAAAAATAACAAGAAACTATGGAGTTTTGAGCGTAGGAATGCGACGTACATTTAATGTCATCTTTCAATTTATTCATTGTTTATACAGTCCCGTATATACTTTATAGAAAATCAAAAATTACATATCTTTAGCAAATGATAAACTTTCTATCCTATCATAAATTCAGTGAGCCATGAACTAGATAATCACATCAAAGTAAGTATCCATCGTAACAAAGTCATTGCTACAAACTTTATGTCCATATAACTGAAATATGGTCGCATTTTTAGCTAGCACAGGTGAAAATGGTATACCCACGAGATTACGCTATTATCATATATCTATGTTTTCCTTAAAAATAAGCACCTGTTCAGTGGTACACAAGCCATATTTTGTTAATATCCTGCCCGTTTGGTGATAAACTGCTACTATCGCGTTCCACCTTAGAGACATGCCAAAGTCATCAAGAGTGTTAAGTATTGAAGTACTTTATGGTAATCTTAGTTGGAATACCCTTAGAATGGAATATATAAAGTAACACGTTGTTGTGGTGTAATCAACAACCAAGTTGCCTAAATGAGGTGGCAAAAGCATCTATCATGTTCACTTATGGTCGGATGTGATGACACCGTTCGTTGTCTACACGACTTATAGCGTCTCCCGGACTATTTCATTGTTTCTGTTTCTGATATTGGAGAAACCTTAAGTTACTTGGCTAGCAATTTTAGTTGCTGTTTTTCAAATCACTTTTTTATTTACACTCAAGGAAAAAGCACAACAATTTCGTTATGTATCAGTTTCAAGGATTAAATTACTAGTTTTCCACTCAAATATGTTTTCACTCAGTTTTGTTTTTGATTATAAATGTAGCTTTGTGTTTCAAAAACATAAAGAAGTAGATTAGAAGCTCAAAATAAAAGGTTATTTGTTGATTTTTCGGAGCTATATATATGCGCCCAACGTGGACTATGTAACGCATTCTGATCATATTTCGTTTTATTTATTATGATATATTTTTCCTCTTTTGTAGAGTATAATTTGAATTACCTAGAAAAAAGTGGTAGGATTTCAATACATATTTCCGTAAGACTTCCGCTTCAACCTCACTTGACAAACCTGCTTAGCAAGTGACAATATTCTAATATTTAATATTTGTTAGGAAAACGTATTTCCTTCTCGCATAGTTGCACCTTTATTTTAGTTCGACTAGCATAATTAAACTATCTTACGATGCTCATATTCTGCTTCTTCCTACTCCTTACGTCACACGACCATCCCCAGCACAAACAGATAAGAGCATATTTCCCATACTCACAAACAAGCTTCATATCTCCGTCGAGATGAAAAGTTTTATTTGAATATTTCATATATCCCTCACGAGTGTCATACCAAAAGATATTGTTCTAAGTAAAACTCAATTTATACCATAAGATGGGCTGGCTGACTGTTTGGGTTGAGAGTTGCTTGCAAGCGCTTAAGCAGCATTACGGGAACTCGCCTACACCAATACTTTATTTTCACGTGGGGTATATTTCAAAGTTCTCTCTACTCTGTTTCCACCTTGTTTCCATCGACTTGAGAGTAATGGTCGATTGTTTAAAAAAAAAGCAACAATAACAACAAAAACGCTGGATTAGCAACAGTTTAAGGGTTGATTGTTCGTTCAAAAAATAAAACTTTTCGCCAGCTTTTATGATCTTTAATTTGAATTTAAGGGGTGGGTAGTGGTGGTTGGAAAATGTTGAGATGAGCTGGAAAGTGTAATCGTGGAAAAAATTTAAGAAATTATACGTTAGTATCTTTAAGTTGAAGAGAAATTCAAAGAAAAAACAATGTTAGTGCTCTCTCGCTCAAGCTGATTGATTGGATTAAACATTTTAAAAGTACTAAGGGAGTTTGTTTCCATATTGATTGGAGGCAAATTTCATTTGGAACTTGTTCTTGGCTAAGAAAGTTTTATTTTAATTCACCAAAATTTAGGGATAAGTAAGTGATTCTTTAATACTAAAGTTGATGTTTGCAAGGTGATTTTTGTCTTTAGTTTTCAGTGAAGAAATCTTTTGCTTGTCAGTGTTTTAGCGAAATTCAAATGAAATAAATACAAAATAAATAAATTAAAATAAGCTAAAATATAAATTTTGCGTAGTGGAGGCTGTAGTGCCCTGAAAGTTTCACAAACAGCACATATGACATTGAATTAAAAATCCAATGGAATCACATATTTTATTCAAAAATTTAATTCGCCTTTCAAGTTCAAAGAATTACTTACTAAAATATTTTAATAAAAAAACCGATTTTTCCTCTCGAAGCTAGATATATTGAATTTTGTGACAAATATCGATATTTCGAGGTGTTTAAGCAATGAGAAACACTCCGCTTTCAAACTTGAAATATATTTATTTCTATTATTGGACTTGTACAACACTTCAAGATTTTAATAATTTCTACTAAAAGAGTTCAAATTCGCAAATTCCACTTTAACGAGCACGACCGGTTCAATTAATTCTTTCTTGCTTAATACCACGATAGAGAGTGAAAATTGCGGTAAATTGTTTTAATCACATTGTCTTCTAACGTTATTTTATTTTTACTATTAGTGATGGGCAAAATGGCTCTTTGAAGTGAGCCAGCTCCGTAAAACTCTCTCACTTTAAAGAGTCGCTCTTTAAGAGCCACTCAAAAGAGCCACTTCAAGCAACTTTTTTATGGTTGCAAAAGTATAAAGTAAATTGCTATTTTTTGTTGTTTTATTAATAATAAAAAGCTTAAATCTAATATAACATAACATTACTTTAAAAATATAATATAGCATGTAATATAAATTTAAAAATAAACCATAAAATCATATCTGAAAATCTTTCCATATAAGTGGCCACTCTACTCAATCGTTGATTCACTATCTCCAGATTCTGGGATGTAAATCTTTCTTTTCCTTCCACCAATTGAGAGGGTCAGCAGTTCTGGGTAAATTTACATGTTGTAAATACTTATCCATTTCGTTAATGCCTGCAGCTACATAGCTTTGCTGGGTTCATACACTGTTGACTTTGTCATCAAATTTTCGCCATAGCGAATTTTGCGTTTCTTGTGCTGTGGGTGCCGAAACTAGATGTATACAAGCAAGTTTGTACGTGGATTCATTTTGAAATGCTAGTCTTTTAAATCGTGGATCTAAAAGAACGCTCTCTAGGCAAAACATATTTTCTTTATATAATTTAAATCTGTTTGAAAGTTCTCTTTGGATCACATTTAAAAAACTGCGTACATCAGCAGTTTTATTTCCGTTCAGACAGAGTTCTGAAATGTAGCTTATAATCGTTGATATAATAATATATATTTTAGAAATCGATACTGTTTTCTCACTGCTTATTTCTAGAGTAGCCTCATTGAAGATGCTCAATATATCAGGGGCTGTTTTCATAATATTCCATTCATCAGAAGAAGGAGTTGGTAGATTTTAGTTCAGGACACCTAAGGTGGCTAATAGTGGCTCTTTTACTTCTTGAATGCGCACAAGCATAGATTACGTAGAGTTCCACCTGGTAATAGCATCAAACTTTAATTTAAGCTCTACGTATTCCATTTGCCTCTGTTTTTGTTGTAATTTTGCCGTTATTTTGCTAACAAAATTTTTTCGGACGGTTTTCCGTCAGATTTCATTTTGCCGTATCTTCGAAACTAGTCCGCTTTTTCCCAGGCTTGTATGAAAATTTCGCCCGAAACAACTCAAAAAGGTCCCCAAATTCATGCTAGTCAAAAAAAAAAATATTTTGGAAAAATGAACGTTTTTGCCCAATTTCCCCTATCAAAAATTTTTTTTGCCCTTGAAATATCACTATTGTATTCCCCGACCACTTCCAATCATCGAAAACATCCTAAAGGCAGTTTTTGCCAAACTGTGGCCAAAAAACCCCTTACTTCCTTACAAAACCGAAATTTTTATATCGCAGCAATAGGTCTTGGCCCGTTATGTCCCAAACCACCTTAACCCCAAATTGGCCGATTTTGTCCGATTTCAACTACTTTTGCCCTAAAAACTTTTTGAAGAGCGAAAATATTCGATACGAACCTGTGCCATATACCTGTTCTAGTGTATACGCTTCATCTCTAAAATCTACCTATGAAATGCACCGCCTAATAGCCAACATTTGGCTACTAAAATACTCGTGAACCAGAGCAAAATATACGCACGTAAACGCATACTGTGTGTTCACAAAATGTCGCCATCAATAACCGCACACGATCAGTATCCATCATTCGCACAGTTCTTCATTCACATTCTATTCGCACTGGCTCAGTGCTTTCATTCGTTTTTCATTCAACGGAGTCGACTCTTTTATTCCTCATTCGCACAGTGTTCATTCAACGGAGTCGACTCTTTTCACTGTGCAATACGATAGTCGTATACATATGTTCGTATTCCGACGTTAGAACAGCCTAGATTTCGCTTCAAACTACACACGGTAGTCTAATGAAGTATTGCCGTGTGTATATGCATAAGCTCTATTTGGTCGGGTGGTTGGTTGAGTGGCTCCGCAATATCGATATTGCCACTAAAGTGAAGGTATGAAGTGTGCGGAGCTATTCTAAATGATGGCTCACATAGCTCTTTCAAAAGAGTCGACGAGCTGACTCGCACAGAGTTGAAGAGTTGACTCACACAGCTCCTTCAAAAGAGTCGCTCTTTTTGATTGACTCGCTCATGAGCGACCCATCACTAGTTACTATGAACTTGGTTGAGAATGGTGATTTCGAATTTAGAATACAATCTTAATATATACATTTTCTACTTTCAATTTCATTATTTACATTTCTACAATCTTATTTTTTACGGTACGTGTCGAATTCGATTGATTTTTACAAATTATCATTTTTCATTTAAAATGTTATGATTTTATTCGGCAAGTTGGAAGCAGGATGCAGGTTCGCTGGGAGCTGATTCTTTAGGCCTTTATTTTGTAGGTCTGGAACTCCGGCGTGGCCCGAACACGAGGGTAATCTGCCCTCTTCTTCAGTGTCTATCAGTCTAAAGAGTGTAGATTACCCTCGATATTTGTCACAAAATTCAATATATCTAGCTTCGAAAGGAAAAATCGGTTTTTTATTAAAATATTTTTTTACAAGCTAGGAAAAAATTGGTACACATTAAAAACAATTACTTACTAATTATATCAATCATATTTATAAAATATTACCACTTAGCGCTCATGAAACAATTCATTTCGTTAATTTTCTGCCCTGCGTTTTTCATAGTTTTACATTTCTTTTTCTCATTCCAGTGCGAACCAGGACTGGGTGCCAGTGTTATGTACAATCTACTCTACAATCGTCCGCAAAAACTGATGCTTTTGGCTGGATGCAGTACGGTCTGCACAACGGTTGCCGAGGCAGCGAAAATGTGGAATTTGATTGTTGTAAGTTGAAAAATGTGTGCATTATGAATGTAGGATGATACACGTTCGTTGTAATTGGATTTGTTATTATTTTTTTGTATTGAAAGTTTGGATGCTATTTAAATATTTGTGTTGAAGAATTTTCGGAGCTGTTATGTTTACTACATGGATGTTCTAGTTTGTGATGTTGATTTTAGCTGAGTTTTATACATGAGAAAGTCGAAATGAATATGATCCAGGAAAGTATTTTCGGAAGGAATTCGTTACAAACAGTACGAATACTTAATTGGATTGAACAAGGAAATATGTTGAATTTTGCTTAAAAGTATAACAATTTCTTTTCAATATGACTTATCAAAAAGTCTGCTCTCACATACTATTAAATAAACTGTTTTCTATAACATGATTTATATGGCAGTTATTTATTATTAATTTCCCCAAAAAACCCAAAACATAAAGTTTTCATTTTACCATTCAGCTGCACACAAATTTAATCGAAACTTCGAACAACTTTGTTATTTCTTTTTAAAACGGTAGGTAACTAAAACATCCAATGACCTGTTTGTATGTTTCATTTTAGCAAAAAGTTGAATAGCTCTATCACGAATGTACATATCTGCGGTGTACAGATTTTGGTGTACAGAAAGTTTCTTCCCAACAAAGGGTTTTTTTCAGAGGGTTCCGATCTAAAACTTGAAGAAAACAAGAAGTACCAGCTGAACCGCCTTATTTTTTTTATTGTTTTTGTGCAAATTACTACCTCGCAAGAAACCAGTTCTAGAGGTCCAATATATGACCACTTGTTGAACGAATATGTTATTACGATTTTACGTTACCAAACACACAAGAAGCAATCCAACAGAGTCAAATCGCACGATCTCGGTGGCCAATTGACGGGTCCATTTCTCGAGATAATGCGATTTCCGAATTTCGTCTTCAATAAGTCAGTGCATACTGTCGCTGTGTGACACGTAGTGCCATCTTGTTGAAACCCCATCTCTCTCACATCGACGCAACGCAGATTCGGAAACAAAAATTGACAGTAACGCGCCCGCCGTGTTCATCTTTGGAGAAGTATGGCCTTATGATGCCAGCAGCATTCAATGCGCACCATGCACTGCATTTTTGTAGATGCGACGGTGTCTTCAGGACTAAACGGGAATTTTTCTTGCTTCACATGGTGTAATTTCACTTATTAACGTAGTCATCGACCCGCAAATGAGCCTCGCGCCTCAACAAAATTTTCCCGTAAAAGGTCAACTTTCAGTTAATATTCGGCCCATTCTCCGAACATGCGACGCATTTGATGGTCATACGGCTTTAGTTCTTGCATTAGTTGGAGACTGAGATACTGATCCAGGTTGTCGTTGGCAACGTGAAATTGTTGCGAAAATTTGCAATCACATGGCTAATAGCACGCACTGATGGGCGATTATGCGCTTCATAAAACTCACGAAAGGGGTTTTGAATTTGCACTGAAAAAATTTCCAAAATTTGTGAACGCTGTTTCGGTGTAAATCGGTCCATGGCAATTCGTTAGAGCTTACTGAGTTAAAATTACGGTGGCATTGAGAGCTGTCATCAGCTCATTTGACAGTGGTGACTTTGATATAGATCCTTTTAGTCCGTAGTTTTCTCATTATGTTGGAAACATTTGTATGTCGCACCCATATTCGAAAATGGTGATAGACACTGTATCGGAAATTATAAGGGCGATGCCATTTTTTGAAAGGATTGTCTTTGAAAAGGTCGCTCAACAACCAAGAATTTCACAGCCCTAATCTCTGACGTTTGCTTGACAGAGTCGACCATTCTACCGTTCTGAAGCTTGCGAATTTCGGACTTAACGAATCTTGATTTACCTTCGCAACTGAGCACAATGTGCGAAATTTCAAGGACTTTTGTCGAAAAATGTTTCGTCTACTTCTGTTTTACCACAAAGTATCCATCTAAGCCCACTTATTCTTAATATATGTATTTCTGTCCTATCTGACGACCTATGAAATATACCTCATTTAATTTATGCAGAAAATCTCAAAGTTTAACAGATTAACTAATTCTGACGCAATCTTTCTCCAATCCAAGCTTGATTCACTTGATCATTGGTGCAATGAAGAGAAGCTCTCTCTCAACATTGATAAGTACCAGGTTATAGGTTTTTTCCCGAAAATGCACGATCTCACTCAACACGAACTACTTCAGCAATAACTTGTTAGCTTGAATTGATAACGTTAGTGTTATCTCGGGTGAAAAACTCCACTCGACGAAAAATACTTTCCCGTGTAAGCATGCAGTTAGGCTTCATCAAAAGACGTGCCAAGGAATTTCGTAGCCTGTGAGTCACAAAATCCTGATACACTTCTTTTGTACGCACTATTCTCGAACATGCTACCGTTAGCTGGAACCCCGTCTTTGAAAACCACAGTAACAGACTCAAATCAATACAAAAACAAATCTTGCTTTGCGCATTGATATAACTATAGAACCCTAACGGTTTTAATAGGCTTCGTTATGAGTTTCAACTGGGTCATCTAAACTTTTGACGCTTGAATCCAGAAAAACACATTTCACGTCATTAGGAGCGTTACTAGACGTCATTAGGGGCGTTATTATAATAGAATTGAATTTCTGAAGAATAAAATGGTGATAAATATCCCTGTTGAGATCATCAGACCCACCGTTTGCTAACGGAATATCCACACTCCACCATATATGCAGCTAATGAACCGTTAAATAGATACTGCACGATATTCAACAGCATAAGCAATCTGCATTCCCCAACGACTTCTAACCTATCCATTAAATCCTCTCTTTTTCAAGCCATCCATACACCCTAGTCTTAAGCTATATATCAATGTATTATTTATTTATTATTTATGTTTTGTTATTTATTTATTTGTTACTTATTTAATTTTTTAACAAATTTTTTTCATTATTGTTTGAAATTGTATATGTAATCTGTACCTTGTTTTGTTAATAAATATATTAAAATGTTAAATTAAAATGCGGCAGCTGTAAAAATACACTCTTTAGAAAAGAGCCAAGTTGGGGGTGTGATTTAGGCAAAAGCAGATTATCGAGTTTCACAACGAGCCCAGCGTGGCATACATTGTCCAAGGCTTTGGCAACATTGGTCATAGCCAGCCCTGTGCAATAGTTTCTATTGAGCCCTTGTTTTATGCATTAAACTGCTTTCGTTAGTTGTAGTTTAGTGGAGTTTATTGAGATATAGATATTATCTTCTTATAGGAAAACGACAGAAAAACATGCTCCGCCAGATTCTGAAATAAGGCTAATGCGCCTCCAGTTTTCAGGGAAGGATAAATTTTTGCCAGGTTTGGTGATGACTGTTGCATGGCTTTATACCGCTGTGGTTGAGCCTATTCTATTGTTTGGGGTGCCGTTCTGGTGGCAGGCTGCTCTTAAGGCTACTTGCAAACGGCAGTTTGAAAAATTGCGGATAATGGCGGCACTACTGGCAACTCGAGCGCTTCGCTCCATCTCTAATAAGGCACTTTTCGTGTTGCTTCGTTGGCTGCCAATCAATCTATTGATCTTACAGCAAGCTAATCTTGCTGCTGTAAGGCTGAATTGTATTTTGGGGGAGGATTTTGGCTGATGGAGTTGCCGCTCCAGCGGGTATTGTTTATATCGCTCCGCACTTTCTACTAGATTTGGAGTTCACAAATCGCATTCCCGGTGCAGATGAATGGCGTGATGGTGTCACCCTGGAAAGTGGGCTTATACATGTGTACACCGATGGCTAATAGCTAAACAATAGAGTCAGGAGTAGTGTATACTCAGATGAGCTGAATATCAAGCTGTCTCTCCGTCGACCAGATCACTGTAGTGTCTTTCAGGTGGAGATTAAGACTATTTTTCAGGAAATCGACTGGCTTCTGTGTAATCGAATGTTAGGGGTCAATATTGGTATTTTCACACAGAATCAATCGGCTATTAAGTCCCTTGCTGGACCTTGTACAGTGTTCATGATTGTTACTGAATGTCGTGCATTTCTTAGGTAGATATCAAAACATTCGGCTGTTCAATTGATTTCGGTATCTAGACATAGGAGTTTTCAAAGAAACTGTGAGGCTGATGAACTAGCAAGGTTTGATACCTTGCTACCGGAGGTCTCATGGTCCTTCCCAATAGGTATACAGATGACATGGGACGAATTGGCCATCAGACAAACATATCTTGAGGATGCTAGGAAGTCCTGGGCAGATGAATCATCTTGTGCGATAGCAAGGCAGTCCTGGGTATCCATGGATGCGCATCGCACCAGGCAGCTATAAGGCTTAACTCGAAGCGCTCTGCGTTGCACTGTGGACGATTTGGTGCAGGGTTTAACGATTTCTGTCGGAGCTCTGACTCTGAGGACGAATCTGTCCTCCATCTCATGTGCCAGTGCCCAGCTTTGGCAAAGAGAAAAGTGGCAGCACTTGGTGCGCCCTACCTCTCAGACCTAACCGAACCATCAATGGTTAATTTAAAAGGGATAGTGCGGTTCATCAAAGGAAACAGATGGTTTCCTGATTTTAGTGAGTAGGAGAGAGTAACAAATTATTATCGCATCACAACGGGCTTAACTTGCGCTTAGGTATGTCTATCAGCAGGCTTCTGTCGATCGGCAGCCACTTCAACCTAGCTACCTTACTTGGTGATGACTATAATTGCGGATATTTCACAAGCCAGCAGATAGTAATATCCGTAATGATTTGCAGGATTTTATCTGACAGATTGATGAAGCAGACGTTTGTGATTCTATGAGAATATCAAAATTTACGAAAAACGTAGGAAAAGTTTAACTTCCGGTAAGCTGGGGAGAGGAATTTAGTCCAACTTCGAGGTTCTTAAGCGTAATACTCTTAAGGTGGTCTTGTCACTGTGACCTTTGTCATCGAAATCCTCGTGTGAGGAGGTGTTATCTTGGAACTGCGGTTCAATTGCTTCGGCAAATGCTTCGGCTTGACCAGTTTTGCTGAATTTCAGGCCAGCTGTATTATTAACGGAAGCCATAATAGGCCTTATTTTTGTCCTGGAAAATTTGGACAACCTCTGAGTGAATTGCTTCCAGGTGCAACACTCCTCATGAAGAGCTTCCATTGTTCATTTTTGGATTGATAAATTTTGTAGAACAGGTATGCTCCTAATTTAAATCTAGGGTCCCCTGAGCTCCTAGCGCGTCTTCTCATCTGATTTCTCCTTCTGATGAGAATCTTGATGTAGCTAAGGAGCTTGTAGGGGTCATTGCTAGCCCTAATTGGGATTTTTTACGTGCATTTGTCTTGCGTTTGGCTAATACTCCTGGCCATAATCTATATTACCTCCTCTAGGTCACTGGCGGGAATGCTTGCCAATCAGTTTGTGATTTTTCGTTCATGAAAGCGGCAATGAAGACGTTTTCAGTTTGAATAAGAACTCACTTGTAGTCCAAAGGAAATTTGTCAGGAACATTAGTCTGGATGCTTTGGGTTAATAGGACCAGTGAACGAAAAAAAAACCTTATGGTACCGTACCTTAGTGTACTGTACCGTACATTATTAACGCCCGTACGCAAACACATTCACTACAAAAAGTACACATACCCTACCTCAGTCTATAATGTTTGCGTACATGTACACAACCGATATACCGAACGAAACAGACACGATGCAAAAGTACGCTACGATTGAATACTGTACTGTACAAAGTACACAAACCTTATCCTCTACAATACGGAATGTGTACACCTACACAACCCGTACACAAACGATATACACTAAACGTACCGTACGTTTAGTGTTTAGTATTCAATCGTAGCGTACTTTTGCATCGTGTCTGTTTCGTTCGGTATATCGGTTGTGTACATGTACACAAACATTATAGACTGAGGTAGGGTATGTGTACTTTTCGCGTACAGTACGCTTAAGGTACGGTATTTTTTCGTTCACTGAATAGGACATCTCAATATCCAAAATATGGTTCTGCATCGAGCCAAAATGAAATTGGAGTATGGAGGCAGTATTGGGACCCTACCACAAATCTGTACAGCTTAGCTCCAGCAAGATCGTTTTTAAATGACCCTCAGTCGCCATACGAAATTGAAGCCAAACCTAACCTTATTTTATACCGAATATCCAGTTTATCTAGTACGAATGCCAGACGTCTTTTTTTCTTTCTCTCACAATATAGTGGCATTCTGAATTTTTCTTAAAATATCAAAAAATCATTTATAGACGACTGTATGTATGTTTAGTTGAATTTAATATGTAATTGTATCGGAATGAGTTTAACCTAATTAGATGTGCATTGTTCAGTCAAATTCTCGTTACTGAACAATCGGTTGCATGAGTTATTTGCACACTGGGTTTCAGTCATTTAGTTTATACTGTGTAATGCATTGGAGTGTGCAACACGAACACGATTAGTTCACATGAGAGTCTGCCCAACATTTACAATGACGATAATGTCATGTTTCGAAATTTCCTAATAAATTCTCCTTGCCCACCTGTATACCAATTTTACTTCAAGTGTAAGTAGACAAACCACATATGATGAGGGCTGAAGAGTTTTGCCAAAGCTAGTCAGAAAGAAGGAATCGGACAACAGAGAACATTGTCTGCAAATCTGTCGTGTTTGCAGTCGCCTGGAACAAGAGTACCTACCAAGAAAATTAACCAAGTAATTGTTTGGCAGCACAGACTTCTCGGCAGCATGTGCAATACAATAGTGATAGTACACAGCGAACTTTGCATGAATCAAAAACGAAACAAATATAAGAAGGAACACGAAGAAACAGATTTCCGCAACGTGCAGTTGTATTTGATCCGGAAAGTTATGTCCTTCGGACGATGACAAAGAGAAAATTTCAGGTAGTTGAAAGGGGACTTACTCATGACTAACTATGTGGTAATATACGAACCTGTTCTTGTGAAAATCAACAAAAGCTTGGCAAGGTTCACAAAATTCAAGTTGCTGCATAATACATCAACTGTTTTCGACATTACTTTTTGCTTTTCCACGTGTGTTTGTATGAATGCATAAATATTCTTTCTGAATAATTTGGGAAATATTGTGAGTGGAATAATATTATTTGTATGGTTTCAGCTCTGCTATGGAGCATCGAGTCCAGCACTATCAGATCGTAGTCGATTCCCAACACTATTTCGTACACATCCATCAGCTACTGTACACAATCCGACAAGGATTAAACTTATGAAAAAATTCGGATGGTCTCGGGTCGCCATTCTGCAACAAGCTGAAGAGGTCTTCATATCGGTAAGTTTAGTTACATTTTTTTTTCAAATTTTTCAACATGTGAGTTGGCATGTGAAAGTATTGAATTGAAAATTTTAATAAAGCGATTGAGGATGAGTTGATGAAATCTAAGAACATTTCATGGAATTTAACACAAAATAGAAGTTAGGGCTGTTATCAAAATACTAAAGGACAAATTTCATACAGGTATTAAGATTTGAAACAAGAATTTATTTTCCAAATTAAGCATCATAATTAATATTTGTATCATACAGGTCAACAATATCTCCAATTGCCAATATTATTAGATACGAAATTATTTTTTTAAACGAACAGTTTATGTTTCTATGAATATTTTATACTTCTAAAGTATAGCATCTATTAGTGTTTTTTAGCTGGAGATCGAACCAACTGTATTTCCTATAATACTTGTACGTCTATATTATCAGCATTAAAATGTGACTATTTCGATATTTTTGTTATAGGAGAAAATACATAAGAAAATTTCAATGAAAGTCATAAACATAAATAACCAAAACCTAATTAACTCTGGTCGTTAATTACAAGCAAATGTGACAGGTGTTTGATTCCCGTTTAATGATGCTTTCGCCTGTTCGACTCCTCGAATAATGATGCAGTAGTAGATTTTCATAATTAGTCTGAGGTTGAAGTAGTAATAACTTTGACATTTGTGAGTGAATGATTTGTTACAATGTAAAATTAGGGAAGAAAACGGTGAGAAAATCCATGAAAAGTATCACTTGATTTCTGAGTTGTTTGTAACATAAAAACGTCATTGACACGAAACTGTCAAGATTCTGTTAACAAAACAATTATAACACCAAATTCGACTCACAAAAAAGGCACGGTATATATGATATCGCTACTTAAATTCATACTATGTGTTACAAAACTACACTGAGAAAAAGCCCAACGCCAGATAGTCTTGGGAAATTTAACGTGGTGCTTCGGAAAAATTAGGGGAAAGCTAAATTTTGATGTGAATTTTGGTCAATGCTGTTAGTAGCAAATGTTTAGATCAATATATCTCAAAAACCGTTATGGTTACAAGACAAAGCTCTACAATCTTTTTTGTTGGAAATTTTTTAAGCTACAAATTCGCCATGCATTGTTTTTCTGAAGATGTGACCGTTTCTGAGATATTTAGGAAAGATCACTTTTGGTGGCCTTTGACCCCGTATAAAAAGTAATGCAGCATTCGGATCGATGGGGAATTTAACGTTTTGTTCAACACGCCAGTACCAAGGTTCACACCAAAATTAGCTTTCCCCCAATTTTTCCGAAGTTTCGCCTTTTTTATGTCGGATTCCACTGGACTAAGAGATGTTTATACTTCTGTCTCTCTGTAGATAGTTGATTTTGGGACTATGATAACAAATAGTGCCTGACACCATAATGCATGACAAACATTTTTAAGAGGTGGTGCTTTGTATTATGGCCACGGCGTATTAAATCTCCCAACGCCATGCGTTATAGCCCCCTTAAAAAGCAAAGTAAAATCAAAATTGTCCCCGTTTGTAACAATATCGGTATTTTGACGATAGTAAGCAGGACTACACGCTATATAGGGTTTTGTTCAGTGTATTGGTTAATCTATAAATAATATTGAATTGATCTGACATTTTACATCGATAATGAGTTGAGAAAATTATTGAAAATTGCTATTGTAAGTCTAAAGTAAGATGCTATTTTTGCGAGCGGTGTGGACGCATGTTTACAAATTTTTAGATGAGAATCAAATAATCCTCAATTTTTTATACGGTTTTCGTAAAGGAAAAGGAGTGAACGATGCACTGGAGCTCATAAAATTTACAGAGCTCATTATAAATTGCTTCAAAAAAATGAAAAGAAAAATACCCTAGGCATATTTTTCGATTTTGCCAACGCTTTTGGTACAATTAGCCGCAAGAAATTATTGAAAATGCTACAGAATACGACTTGTAGCAGTTTTTATTCGAAACAGAACACAAATAGTCACACTTATCAAAACAAATGGTGAGAGTGCAATTAATACGGAATAGCATTCCATTTCATTACACCACTGCAAATCGAATGTATTGTAAGTATATACGAGTATGTACACACTTCAAAAAATACTAGCTAATACGATTGGAACAGGTATTTGGAACATGTATTTCGTACTAGTTATATAAACCAAGTATGTGAAAATCCTAGTACGACTCATCTGTATTTTTGATCACGGACCGTCGCCTTATCATTTTGTGTTCCTTCCAGTGACCTAGTTGGATTCCTTAAAGGAAAATTTAAAAGTCTACCACTCTATTGCTGCATTGTTTCGGTTCTACGATGCGAACTTTTAACGTATTTTGCCTGATGACATCATTGGGCATTTGTTTTACAAAAAAAAAATTAAGCCACAGAATAGACGCGTCGTAAGGGGAACCCTTTAAGAGCGAGGATCCCGCAGACTTCAAGCTAGCCCCTTCCAGAAAAACATTTTGTTCCTACCGCAGACTCTTGAGTTTTCGTCTCTTTGTTTATTGTGGTTGGATTCAATAAATGGAAAAAACTTGGAGAAGTTATAATGAATCACGAAGCATCAATAACTTATGCGCAATGCATTCGAAGACATATGAAATACAAGGCTTTTAAGAGTGCCGGAAAGACAGTTAGTAAAACGGTGCATGAACAGTCTAGAAAGATGATCGACCTTACGGTGTGTCTCAGTTGTAAAGGACTTGTTTTTTTTAGCCTTTTAGACAGCTACGGACTCAACAAATTGCCTGCTGTTGAACCATCCTATGATTAAATTAAATCATTCGCACGGAAGCACTGTTTGGATCTCATATTTTCTGGACGATCATGGAAACAAAAATAGTAAATAGCACCAGTTTGAGAGATTTTGATATTTCATTTAGTTTCGGACAGGTAGATAGGGCTACAGAGACATCCCTGTAAACCAAATGTGTTCATGCCCAAAATTCATGCATTCGTACTTAAAATTTCACAATCTGCAAGTTTTGATGACATATGTTAGTTTAACTTCCCGTTTTGATGCAAACCTTTTAAAGCCACGATCAATATCTGCGCACTTTTTTCATATTCCCCTGTTCGAACGAAGCGATGTAACTTTCAGTTGTTTCTTCTTTGCTGTTGCTTGTTTCTGGACCCGTTCCAGATTCAATTATGCTTGGTAGCGGCTACAGTGCGTTGCAGTACTCTTCATCTTGGTAAATTATTTATGCTTTTCCCAGGTTTCTAAACAAAAGATTTAAGCGAAAGACTAATTTCTATCTTATAAGCTAAACATATTTCAATTTCTTCAAAGCTATTGATATTTTGAAAGTAACCAATCCTGTTCTTCAGTGTCTAACTGGCTAACCGATACTTTGGACATACTTAACCCTCAAAATATTGACATTTATTAGGAAGTTAAAATATATTTAGATTATAAACGAAAAAATAGAGTTGTATTTCTAAATGTTTTTATTTCATTCACGTGTAATTCATGCAAGCGTTTATTCCTTAGCGGTCATGGATAATTCATGTGTAATTCATACATACCATTTACATTATATACATGTGGTGGTAGTTTATACGTATTCATAAGCAAGAAGTATATTTGTTAATGCATTATGCATTAGCAAAAAACAAATATTGCGTTAGCAAATATATAATGCGTAAGCAAATCATATAAATACAGGGTGGTGCAAAAGTTTCTACCCTTCGACCTGAACAATCAACTCCAATGAATTTATCGGGAAAAAATTATCTATAAAAATTTGGAGACCCTCTTTAATATTTTATAAACCTACCTAGCTTTAATAAAATCTCGCACAAGGATAAGGTAGACAATGGGTAGATAATATCAAAATAATAACTTTTGCTTAAGAGTTGGCAAAAACAGTTACCAAAATTCGAAGAGGATTAGTACGTAGGCATACGCTAGTAAAATATGTAGACCTGCTATTACTGGGTTATTTTTATAATCTTTGGGTGTTGTCTGTAGTATAGTAAAAGGAATATTGGAAATATAAATTTATTCATTCAGATTTCGCTAGGTAACCTTGATTTTTGAGCGACATATGCAAAATATTGAGGGTTCATAAGAACACTATGAAAAAATGGTGCAATGCCGAAGACGTAAACGTGGACGATATGAAAAAAAGTGATCGATCGTCGGCCTTTTCCACGGAATTGAAAAGAAAGATTCAAGTATTGGCTGAAAATAAACCAAGAGTAAGAACGCGGGCAGAGACAAAATGGTTTAACAGTTCAGCGATACATTCGATCCACTAGCTGGGGCAATAAGCCTGCAGATAACGCATCAAACCTTTACTTTCCGATCAGAGCATTCAAGACCGGCTGAACTTCTGTCAGAAGCTGAAAAATCCTTCCAATTACTATTGACAATGCCCGTGGTAGAACACGCTGTGCAAATTTCCTTTTTACAGACGAGTCGTGAATTCAACTGCACCAAATATCTAATCGACAAAAAAGCACAGTGAAAACTAGCTATTCCGGAAATATTCCCGTAATAAAGACCCCAACATTCGACTTGAAAGTCATGGTAGCTGGCGAAATGAGTAGTCGAAAAAGCCAACTTCATTTTGTTGAGCGAGGAGTGCCTGTTAATGGAGAATATTAGGGAAAAGATTCTCCCTGTTTATGGACAATGCTCCAATATTAACCATCGATTTATGAAAAAAGGCGCATACAGCTTTGAAAACAAATGAGGCGATTTTTGAGCACTTTTTTAACGGGTAATTGATTGGCCTAGTAATTCCTCTCATTTATACCCAATTGAAAATGTGTTTTTCAAATTAAAAAAGAATGTTTTTAGAGATCCCAAACCAAAAATTGAGCTGATTCGACGTATACAAGTTGAGTAGGATGCAATTTCGGTAGAGTAACTAAGTAACTAAGAAGTTTCAGAAAGCGGATTTCATTGTGTATAGGAGACGAACGAGGGCATACTTCAAACAAATTATATACCAGAGGTGGCTCGTCGATGTACGCAAAAGAAGCAGTGCTTCCCTTGCTAAACCACAAAATTGATTAAATAATCAATATGTAACAATCAAAAGATTTACAATCAATATTTAACAATCAATGGAATAACATTTATTTTCTTACAAAAGGCAAAATTCCATCGCTACTATGAATCTAATGGTTTTATTTTGTAACAGCCCAACTACATAGCTTCCAAGGTAAATTTACAGCGACACAACGAAAACTCAAACGTTTTACTACAAACTGAAAGCACTGCAAACCATTCAACTCAAAATATACAGTTCATTGAGATATACTACACAGACCACTGAAGTGATCTTGATTTAATGCTTAAACTCGTGGTTTTCGCATAGATCTACTTAGACGCTTTGCCTAAATGATGCCCACAAAAATTTTACAATCAATGGGCCTTTCCACACTTGTATTCTTGATGCAGTCCTCATAGGTTTGAGGAGTGCATCAAGAATACAAGTGTTGAAATAATGCCAGATTTTAGGCCACAGTACGTCTGTGGTTTGAAATCCATGAAACAGCTAATGTACGGTCCCAATAGGCAGACTCTTCCCATAAAACCATTGTTGCGAAACCCTGAAGACAGCCGAGCCGTCATCAGTGCAACATATTTTAATTTGTTTAGGAGATTTTCGTTTTTATTGCCCTGCGTGCCTTTTCACAACCGGCTAGCTCAATCCGGCGTGGGTGGTGGCAAGAAAGTCTCCTACGTGCTACGGCACGCCGACGACCCAACATTTAGAAATAAATACAATTAAAGAAAGAAGGAGAAATGGAGACAGGATGGAATTTCCGAAGGAATCATTATTATAAAATGTTTTACTCCAAGTGTATAATGTTATATCTACATATATTTCATGCAAAAATAAAAGAAAACAATAGTAAAATAAATTACAATCAATATCAAGATGAATTAAAACTAAAACTAAAAATTCTTAAAAATTTGGGTGGGTAAGATAAACCCGATCCCGGCCGGGATCAGTTAACACTGATCATACAATCGATAATGATAATAAATATATAATAAAATAATTCAATAAAATATATGCGCCTAAAATAAATAATTCTATGCAAGCAATAATGTTCAAGTCTCAAAAGAGCCGACAATGAAATTCAAAAGAAGAAATGAAGACAAGCATTCCTTTCTTACAAAAAAAAACCTACCCACACCATCTATTTGAAAAGAAATTGTTTTGGTTAGTTCTAATTAATTTTTTCCAAAATAAAATGAAAAATGAAGTTCGATTTGAAAATTCAATTCTAGATAATAGATTTTACAGTTACATTTAACATTGATGCAATTATTTTTCTTTTAAAATATAAATTTTCCTTCTGCCACAGATTCGTTGTCTAATTCGACTTCGGTAAAAATCCGATTTCTTCTTGAGATACTAAACAAAGTTATAGGGTACTTATCTTCTCAGTCTCCACTGTATTACCAAGAACAGCCTCGGTTCTCCCCGATTTAATCAACGCTGGCCTTTGCAACCGTTTAGCCCTTTCAAATTTCACACCATGTTGTATATATCGCTCTTTGGTCCAAAAATTCGTACACCGATAAATTTGATCAGACTCAACGGATCTCTGGATATAGTCGCAACTGCCGTACCAAAATCCGCAATGCCACCTCTGCACCAAATCACGCTTTCACGAACAAATGCACAACTGCTTCAAGTTCTTTTTCCCGCCTATTATCCAACATTGCTTTACTATTCAGCAACTTTAACCCTTCCGCTCTTTTTCGATCGGATTTTACACAGAAGTTTCTCCAGTTAACTCTTTCGAGCAATTCCCAAAAACTCCAAAAAATAATATCACATGATCACAACCAGCTAGCGTTTTTTTTTCTTTTCACTTCTCCACGCCAGTCTAAGTTCAAAAATGCTCCTGCCGCAATTTAGATCTCAACAACACTGTACCATCAGTCCCACAAGCCTTCTTTCAAATTTCAACAATCGATCTCACTGCCAAGCTAACAATATTGCACACTGATATTCCAAGCCGTTCGCGTTTTCTTTTCAAAAACACACCTTCTCTTTCAAATCCAAAACTGAACTCCTCCACTTTTCATTTCAAAAAACCAAAAAACCTCTACCGCCGCTGTTCAGCTGGGTCATAAACCTCCGGCCAGCACGCGAACACTCCCGTTGCCGCCAAGTCCCGTATTTTTTTTTCCCCAGTTGTGCAGCAAGTCTCTCCAGACCCAGCATCAAACATATCCCGTTTTCGCTGGCCTGATAACGCAGCTGATGCAAGTATTGTTTCGAATCAGCTGCGCTCAGGTCAGCGAACCTGATGAAATGCAATGACACATGCGACAATCAAATGAATTAGCAAAGCCTGTTTTCCAATGCCAGTGCAATACATTTGACCGTCGCATGCAGCATTGCACTCACAATGTTTGTGGGTGTGTGTGTGTGTGTGCCGGATGAGCGAGGCTGTTTCGCAATACCATTAACTTACTAAATACTAGCTTCAACGATAAAATTTTGATAGTATAATAGTACATATATTGGCCAGTATGCTTCGATTCCTATTTGTGGAAATGTAGTAGTATGTCATTGCTATATGCTGATAAGCAGCCAACTATTATGGCCATAAATACCAATTATCTAAATAGAAATGCAAATCTTCGAAAGAGTGGCCCAAAATTAACTTGATTTATATATATTAGTTTTCGTCAATAACAACCGAATAGATCATATGCCCGAAAATGTGTACAAAACACCCACCATTTTTTCCACCATTCACAATTTTTTCTTATGTATTTCGCGTTTCGTACGTATCTAGGTTTTATGTAGAAATACTAACTAGTAAAAGGTAATAATTGCAGAATCGCAAAATGCTATCTGGATTAATTAGACCTCAAGAAGCATCTTAGGGAAAATCATACTCAACTTTGTGCAGCTTAGCAGTACTAAGCCTGTTCAATTGGGAAGAAGTGAACGGAATGTTTTCCTCAAAACTCTTTTCATGTATTTTTGGGCTTTCTATTTTTCTCATAGAATGATTTGATAACAAATGCCCTTGCATCTAAAAAAATGTATTAGCAAATTTTTAGCAGTAACCATAATTAAATAGCTATAAAATACCCAGCCTTAGTCTCAATTCAAAATTCATCGCAGGATTTTCTATATTGGTTTCGCAAACTATTGCATCAAGTTTACATGATTCTCAAACATATTTTTGTAAGGTTCAGAGTAAATAAGTACTGCATTCAATAGAAAAATGTTTTGTTTGCTTATGGGCTTGAGCTATACAACAGTACCAAACTTCCTACTGCTCACGTCAACGAATAACGATATCAAACCTCAGTAAAAATAATGGGATTTTTATGATTTTCAAGGTTATTTTTCTAATATTTATTTAGTGTTAAAAATGTTCTATTTCATAGCAAATAAGTGCTTACATTAAGCCAAAATACTGTCGTTAGGTTCAATATTTTTGATATGCACTAAATCTTTTAAGCCTATCAACGAAGAAATAAAAATATTTTCCGCATCCTTTTGAAGGCAAGCCACAAAAAATGTTTAAGAACTTCAAGAAATAATAATCATCCTAATCCTGACATTATAAAAATATGCTACCAATTAATCAACTTATCGTTTAGCCTCTTAACCAACGCGGACATAACTCATTTCAGAATTTAGTCCTATGTTCACCCATTTTCTATTTCGCAAGCAACAAACAATTATATACAATGACAATGACCAGATAAATCTCATTCTTTCATGAAATTAACCTTACGCTTCAGTGGTTTCGTTTACATTAACCACAAAGCGAACGGAATAATCTTCAATTTCTTTATCATGATGGCTATACAATTAAGAGAGATTTATTCGTTCGTCGGTAGGATAAAGTTAAGCTACACTGCTCATGTTGCTGCGTATTTAGTAAATGTATATGCAAGGAGATTACATGAATTTTAGGTTACATGATGCTTAAAGCTTACATTCTGATATTTTCCGAACCAGGGAGATGATATGTGTGTAGTGTTATAAGATACAGAACGTTGCAGCATATAATTTGTATAACTTGCTTGGCTGCTGGATGTGTGGCTTCGGAAAACAGATTTTCGATGCGAAAATGTTGTCACTAATTATCAAAAGTGTATGAAACTGACCTGCATTGAATTAGACGCTCAGTAATGTAATTTTGGCTTTATCATATCAGTTTAGATTTTCAAAACGCTAAATTTTTAAGTTGCAAGATTTATACGAATCATTTTCATAAAGCAAAGGCTTGCATACTATCTAGTCACTGTGAAAAAGACTAAAATTTACCAAACTGAATATGTACGCAACTGAACCTTACCTTCTACCTTATTCCTTCAACTAACTTCTTCATTACCCACTTCAATATAATTAATTGCCATATCCCGTTGCTTGAACTCCTCTGGCGAAATCCCTAGACCCAACTATCTACAACCATCAAGTTACCCCATAAATCTCTCACGCTGACATATCATGACATTATTTAGTTATTAAAATGTTAACCGCATCCGTTTCGAGCAACATTATCTATACCATCGCCTGCCAGCCACGCCAGCCACCATACCAAAGAAAAATGCCATTTAGTTGAAATTCAACCTCTTAGCTTCGAATAGATAATAATCTGTAATTTGGAAGATTATTAGGTTGGAAAATGTCTTCATTATGGCTATCAATAATTTTCTTTGCTGAACTTGTTACGCGAAATTGCGGTCGGAATATATAATAAATAGCAGCTATCGACAATTGAGTTCAAAGTCATCGAAAACATAGCAAGGTTTGAGAACACAACCAGCAAAAGGTTTCGTGATTTCGAAACAATACTTGGTTCCACGCGGTTTGTCGAATCGAGTTTCGTGTCAAATGATATGGAAAATTTTCTGTTATTCAATCCATGATTTATTGGCTGAACTATGAAAAGAATACTGGAATTATTGACAATCATTCATGTCATAGATGACAAAATCGTCATTTCTGACGTTTGCTGGAGCTGTCATACTAATAAATGTCACGCTCTAAATCCACGCAGTGCTTAAACTCACGAACTTTAACAATTATATCGATTTAAGATACGAGTAGACTAAAGTTGGGAGGCAATTAAGAGCAGTTTTTTGAAGGACGGCACTATTATGAAAATACATCATGCTCCAAAATGTATAGAGAACCGATAATATAAGCGATACTATGTTTCAGAAGATAATTTTATATAGCGCCCAGTGTGGGTAGATCATCATACAACTTTTTTTTTGGCTACACAGTCAATTAGTCTTTAGATATTTTGCACAATATTTCCAGCACACAATAAAACATTATATAAAACTTACGTACTAGGTGATACTCAACCTGAAATCATGACGTTTGTCATCAAACTACCTTCCGTTCAGTGATACAACGAAACATCATAGAAGAAAACCCACTGAGCTATTTTTTTTTGTTTGCTTGTTCGTACATGAATGCCAGTCGTTCATTCGACATTGACATCAATCTTGTGGAAATGTTGCATCCAACCGCCTTTGAGTATTGCCTTGTCTTTCATATCTATTTCCCTACTTTCGAAACAGCTAAGCTAGGCCAAACAGCCTATATAGCTAGCTAGCTGAATATCTGACAGTGAAGATTGACAATCGATTTGTATCTTTCCGGGTGTTTGAGTATGTCCTTTCACCATAGAATTGTGGAACTCACTCTTGACGACTGGTAGTAGGTATGAAAATGAAAGTGGTGATTGTTTTGTATCTTTATGGAAAAAAAATCGTGTTAATATGTCAAACATAAATATGTCACAAGAATAAATGAAATATGGTTTGGGAAAGTATAAGTTGAATGCATTTGATTGAATGATAAAAATCCGATTCCCTATGATATTAAGCGTACTTTTTTTGGTTCAATAATCAATCTTTAGTTCAAGCCACTTTCAAAAGAAGTAAAGTTTCCTTTGAACTGTTTGAAGTTTAAGCATATCAGACTGCCCCATTTTCCTCCCAACTCAAGCTTCAGATAAATTCAAACTCATTTTCATTTTGAAAGCGAACAAACCTACCAGAGTTTTATTTCTATTCCTCCCCCGACGTCAAAAGTTATTGACACTTTTTCGCACTTACTTATGAAGGCTTTTCTTTGAATTGAAAAACATTTTGTTTGCATTACCTCCCTGAATCAATCAAACGAAACAAGTGAAAATACGATACAACAGGGCTTTTCGTGACTTTGTCATAAGCTTTGATACTCTTATAGGAAAACAAAGTATTTTTAAAAGATCAGAGAAATGTCACAAACGTGTCATCGTCCACGCATAAATTCAATAAATAATATTGAATTCATTTGAATTCGCAGGAAGTGCCTGGGAGATGGATCTTACTTAGACCACAACAAAAAAAACTTCATATATAAAAATAGCAACAGCTTTTAATTTTCGTAAAATTTCCGTAGACCATTTGCATGAAAGATTCGAAAATATTGTTTGAAATTGTATTTTCCCGATAAAAATATGGTAGAAGAAAAGAAGGTTTATTACTAGCTTCAAACGTTAGCTAGTAGGACTTTCTTGTCGAGAGTGGTTTGAGTTCCTAGGAAAGTTTTTGTTTGAAAATACTCTAGCGAAATGGAAAGCTTATGAATGTTCTCGATACAAACTTCAAATAACGAAATCGTTGCAAGTAAGAAATACATGTTCACTTAATGTTGATTTGTGCAATTGATTTTTTTTTGAAAAGTTTTGGTTAGAGTTATTTGAAAATTTGGGGGCAAATTTTTTTTTAAATAATGAGAAAAGGGCATCAAAATTTTGGACATGGAATTGTACCAGAATGTACTTATTTTCAAGAAATTGAAGCATTTATTGAGTGGTAGCATGCTTCATTAAACTCAGCTGTTAGAAACAACTATGTATTGAAGATTTATATGAATTATATTCCTTTAGTAATATCCCTTCTATAGTTTGCTAAGTTCGGCTTTAATATTTCGTAGAAAACGAAAAATGGCAAGCAAATACCGTATAATTTTTGAGAATGGTATATGATTGTTAAAAAAACATAATAACATTGCGGTTTCAAGTTAGCTCGAGAGTTAGCTGAACAGGGACGACGTAACAAAGCATCGGTTTTTCTTGCATTCTTTTACTACGATTTATAACATCATAGTCGCTTGATTGTAGTCTGGAAATGGCTATGATTTCAGCATCATTAGTTCTACGGGCCCACACCTGATCTTCGAATCAGGTTTTTCCTGCTTTCGCTGATGTTTTCCAAGAATCTTTCTTTCTTTAGACCATCGAACTTGGGGGTCAAGCTTCGGGCTTAGATTTCCAATATCTTGTTTCACGTCTTTCGATTGTTGTTCCGGCTTCTCGAATTTATTGTGCAGACTCATTTTCATGTTTGTTGATTGTCTTTCCAGGAATATTTGGAGCTGAACCCGTCGCTGTTTTGACCTTGCTGTTTCGAAGCGTCGAGTTTTTTGCCAACTAGTGCGTGTGTGTACTTCTTCCGCGTGTGTACTTCTTGTATGATGTATCCCTCGAATGATGTATCCCTCGCAGTATTCCTGATTTGGTCTTCTCGTTACGTATGGTATACGTGAAGCATTCAACGCCATTCTTTTTCAGCTGCTCGAAAATCTTCTTTGGATCCGTCGCTTTGATGATCGTTTTCTGGCCGTAATTGTATATATCCAGCTCATGGAATTTGTCGATGATGCTCTGTTTGGATTTCCTAACGCTGAGGTTTTCGCAGACAATCGGGGTTTTACTTTTCTTAGTCGTTCCGGATTTTCAATGTTCGCAGTGTCTTTCTCTGCTTCCTCCATTGGACCACTTATACAAATATAAATATATGACTATTCATCCAATATTCAAAAGCAATAAACAACAACCACAGCCACATAATTGAAATGCAATAAATAATAACAAAAACTCAATGTTTCACAGCATAGTTTCTATAACCATAAAACCGTATTTTTGAAAAAAATATTTTGAATTCTTCAAAACGAATCAGGTATTAACGTTTCATCCTTTATTCTTGGTTCGAAGTGAATCAACACATATGATTTGACATTGAAAAAATTGGGGCTTCTAAAAATCTTTTGGCAACGCCATCTCATGCTTCCTGATCAGCATCTTTTAAGGTGCTGATGCTTTCATGTTCTAGACATTCCTTGCCTCTAATCCTCGTAGATTGTCAATGCGATTTAGGTCTAGATTTGATAATGGCCACTGCAAATATTTTAAAGTAAACCAAGACAATGACTGTGAAAATTTTATGCACTGGGACATTATTTTGATGCCATGGTATCTTCGGAAAGCTATCTAAATAAGTCAATGAAACATATTTTAATAAGTTTGTACATAAATTACTATTAATTCTTGCAGAAATAAAGAAAGTAGAAGCTTTTCATAATAACAAAAATCCTCCCCATACCAGTCTAGACGGGTCCTGCAAATTGAATTTATTTTCATCAGTACAAAATTTGTTTTCAAAAAGAAATTTGTTTTCAAAATTTGTAAAAATTTGTTTTCAAAATTTCAAAAAAATTTCTCACAACTTTTTCCGATCTGTCCTCTTTACCGCTGTTTTGCGATAAAATAAACCCCAGCCCTTAAATGCCTTAATTTTGTATTTTTCTTCATCTATCATATTCTTTTTGCTATTCCGTAAAAGCTAGTATCTATAAGAGATCTAGTCAAAAATTACTTGATCTGTAAATAAAATGCTGAAAATAGTCGAAAACAATAAAAAAAGTGAATAAATATGTTAAGTGCTATTAGTAAGTTTAGCCGAATCATACTGGCGAACACAGTAAAATTAACTTTATAAATAAAAATCAAGAACTGATAACGAAACTTTTCAGTTATTTTATCAATAAAGTAGGAGTATCATAGAGGTCATAAAAACCATACAAATTTCACTAATTTGCTTAGTGCAGTTTCGCTTACTGTATTTATGCGTTTTCTTGGTTTTGATTAATAGTAACATCTAATTTTTTAAATTATAATTTTTTAAATTATAATTTTTTAAATTATAAAAAAGCACCATACGCGCAAGCACCCATGAAAAACTGAGCTTGTTGCTTGGAAAAAAGTACGCTTGAGAAGTATGAAGAAAGGCTTCTTAAGAGATTTCCGCAACACTAACAAAAACTCGGCAGAGTTAAGTCGAAATCAAAAATAACTTTTCACATAATAAATACACTATCATTAAAATAAGTAACAAATGTTTAAAATTTATAGATTTTGAAACTTGGTCATGTAGTAATCTTTGAATTTTTTCAGCCCCAATCTATTCTAAAGCCTGATGACTGCTTTAGAAAATAAAAACAAAATTCATTGAACAGGTTGGTCTTTTGATCGCTGGGACCAAACTATTGGGCCATTTGTGTACTGAGATTCAATTTTCTTATATTAAGGGGGAAATACATGTAAAATTTGAAGAAAAAAATGCTAATTTCAGATTGATTTAAAATATATATATATATTGTTTATTCAGAACATTTTTAATATTAAATATTTAAAGTACATGTCTCAAAGTAAATGAAATATTTTTTTTAAATAATTTTTCAACACAAAATGGCGGCAATGCGGGCGAATGAAGAAAACACATCAAAAACTGCCTCGTACAATTTAACGCCTTTCCGGGGAACTTGCAATATTCATAGAAAAAAATCTGCTAATGAGATAGTTCATAGGTTAACCAATAAAATTCGTAAAAAAAAATTAAACTTTTACATTACGTTTAGATTAAACAAAAAAATTTATTATTTTTCAAAAAAATCACGTTTTAAGCATTGATAAACAAATTATTTTTCCGAAATTACAAAAACATGTAGGTTCAACGAATACATATTATTTTTTTGTAGATTTTTTGGCTCAATATTTTTTGAGATATTTTGTACAGAAGTTGAAAAGGTACTACTTTGAAAAAAAAAAACGCGTTTAAAATTTTTGGTAGATGAAAATAATTGATTATTAGTTTTTATTATAACTTATTCGTAAGTCAGCGATTTGAGTTCCATACAACAGCTCTTCAGTCTCCTCGCGCATATCATTTTGGTGCATTAGCATTTCGGGCTTCTTTTGAGCTGAAAAAACTTCGACGGTTTTATCGTTCTATCCTGTCGTTGTCGGCTCTCTTGGCATAACTAAATAAGCTGGGGCTTATTTCGATACCTAAATCATTTATTAGGTGCAAGAGGAATGTATCGCCATTGTTGAACATCCTAGGGGCTATGTAAGCTGATATTTCAACTATTTTCAAGCCGGCAATCTAATGGTTTTTACTACAAGGTTCATAAATACAGGCCGTTTTGTATATTATAAAAATAAACAAGTATAAATGTACATCTGTATCTATATTTCCTTAGAATTTCAGATTCAGTAGGAATACACAATTAGAGAACCGCCCATAGCGCCGAAGAGAAAGTAGGCAGGGACGCGTGGCAGGTATGTACGATCGGCTGGGGAACGCCGCGCTGCTTATAACTGACTATAACTGACTATAACTAATACGAATATCGCTTCAACTTTTTTTTGTGTGTATTTTTAGAGCATTTGAAACATCTTATTGTAATAAAAAAAAAATCCAATTTTACATGTATTTCCCCCTTAAGCTTTCTTATGCTTAACACCCGACCTGATGTATGTGCAGTTGAAGATTCCAGGAGATGTATACAAATGATATGACATATGCAATTCGTCAAAAACTAAAAAACCTAAAGAATCATATTCTTTCTTGAAACTAGAGCCCTTATGCAAATAGATTTGTATACTCTGTTAAGTATTTGTCATTCAAACATTTAGAAAGCGGATTTGAATCATACTCTTTCAAACAAATAGACTATATCCTTAATTTTTCCTTGAAAACTTTCTCTCAAACATCTTTCGATTTAGACATTCAACCGAAATCTACTTGAACATTGATCCACTCTAAAACTTAATTACTATCTTTGTACTAAAATTCGAACTACTCAATTCCGGTCCATTTAATTTTCTTAGGAATTATTCTCAACCCCATCGAAGCATTACATCGGACTTTAACAATTCACTGAGCAAGCTTAGTCGGATTAGTCCCGAAAGAGATTTCCTAGCATTTCACAGGCATATATGTATAAAAGACAGAAAATGAGCATTACGATAGAATTCCTTATGGAAACTGCATCCAATGACACCAACAAGAACTTGGGTGCCGAAGATACATGTATTTAAATCTTGTCAGAAATCTTCCATTTGAAATACAAGAACATAGTGTTTTGTTGTCGATGACGCTTGTAACGAGAAACTCTGGACTAATTAATGTGTTTCTTCAAAGGCTCCAGATTAATACAAATGAATGAAATACAGATATCCGACTGATGTATTTAATTGGTAGTGATAATAATTTGAGTATTTTTTTTATATGTTAACACATAAGCTCTTCGGCAATGATCAAACTTTTGGAATTCGGAAAGTGCTATTGATCTGTTTTCACCAAAGTGCTAACAAAAGCTCTTTCAGTAACCGTTACAGATAGTCCTGCATCCATAATCCCGTAAACGTACAAATGAATATCATTTAATACCTTAAACATGATTGTCAACATTAAAATCTATTGAACTACATATGTATTCATAATATGTTTTCTTGCCCTTTTTGTACCCTCTTGCCAAATGTATATTTTCATAATAACAGCATATGTTGTTTTATAAGATCCCAACCTAGTCAGTAATGAAAAAGTATGTGTGGAAATTTTTATTCGCTTGGTTTGGTCAACTTTTTATAGAATACGAAAGTTTTTTTGTAAATGTCATGGCGCCAATACTCGGAAAAACATGAGAAAATATCTGCTTTTGTTTCCTTGCACTGGCTAAACTGAAGATGATATATTACTCGCGATAAATGTATTCATATGTATATGAGAATATACTCGCATCCGTCGTGATAAGAACAAAGTACGACGAAGAGATTAATAACAAAAAGTTTTCATTTTCTTTTGAATATTAAATTATGCATGTGAATACCGAGCTTTCGAAAGAAAATATTTCTAGAATCAGATACACAGCTGTCCTTGTAGTCTCAATGTTGTTGCATTTTTTTGTGTTGGAAAATGTATCGTCAGTGAACCGCCTCGATACTAAGACTTTTTGTCTGTTGTCATGCCTTATTGAATTGCTACGACGTCAGTAATGCAGCAAAAACAAGTGTAATGCAAAATAAGTGTAATGAATGTATCGGGTGGTTGGAAAGTAAGAAATTTTGGAATGTACAGGGGCCAAAATGTCAAACGTCAATAATTTAAACAAAATTTAAACATTAATATGATTATTAATCTCGGAAATATATGTAGCTTATTGTTTCCAGCAAAAAATGAATCGAATCTTACGAAAATAATTGGGATATAAAGAAGTTGAATTTGTCTACTAGTTAAATAGTAGTAGCTCTTTGATGCAACAGAAAGCAAATTTTACGAGTGTTTGTGACAAATTTATAGTTATTCATTATAAAAAATAAGTATTTTAGATACTTTAAAAAAACAATTGCTTTAAGGTTGAGATGTGACTGCTCTTGCGGTCACTGCTACTAAAAATACTGTTCTTTGAAGAGAGCAGTGACCAGTATGATTGATCTTTGCTTTTGCTTCTCACTGCTCTCTAGCAGAACATTTAGTTTTGGAAAGAGCAGTGAGCAAAGTGATTGCTCATTGCTCGTGGTGTTCGAAGAACGGTTTGGAAAAAGCAGTGAGAAATGTTATTGTTTTTTGCTCATGCTATTCAACTGCTCACTTTTCTTTTGTAGAGCAAAAAATTTTAACCACTCATTTGCTCAATTGCTTTTCTTTCTATCCTGTGCTGTGGTCTTCACATTGACATACCTGCTGTCTGCTACGGTTTTGCTTAGCGTTGATCGTGGACATCGTAAATTTAACATGGATGCTTTGTGTATTCGAAGATAGATACCATATAAGTAGATACTATTGAAATTGAATTTGTTTACTGAGGCGACATTACTGTTCATGGTTAAGATATTAGACAACTTACTTTTCGATTTTGGGAGTTGTTGCGGTTTTATTGCTTTAATGGTTTTACATTAATGTTTTTGTGCGGAGGTTTTTGTGGCCTAAATGTGCGTAAATCACATTTATCTGCATGAAGGATATGATATAAAAGAATTTACTTTTAAATTTAAAATTTTTTAATTTTCTACAATATTTTATTTTTGTTTTATAACCTATTGATATTTTGGCACGTAAGTTTTTTTGAGCCCAAAAGTGGAAATTTCATCTACCTACACTATAACATATGATTATAATATGTGTGCAAAATAAATCAAGTAATGTCTTGAATTTCATTTGCACTGTTTTAAATTTTCGAATCAATTAAAAAATTGTTATGTAAAACATAAAAAAGTATGAAAAGTTATATCCATCTTTCTATCAAAAATTCCTCAATATTAAATTTAAATCAAATTGAAGCCCAAAACTACGTATGCACATCCAAATCATAACATTTTCGAAACCTTAAAACTACTAGACGATATACCAAACACTTAGCAGCACTCTCTTATGCTAGCAAGTGCCGACGAATGCACATAGAAACAACGTATTCAGATACCACCTGAAATCTTTTCCTAGCATCAATATTCATCGTGACGACAAACTAAAATCGCAATGCAACTCAGGAAACAGCAATCACAGACAATGAGCAATCACAGTAAATGAGCAGTCACAGGCAGTACAGCGAGCAGTTTTTTGTACCTACGAAACTGCGATCACAGCTGTGATTAAAATCACTGCTACTTTAAATTGTTCTTTGCTTTTATTGCTCTCTGCGATCACCGCTCAGCAAAAAGAGCAGTTTAGCACATCTCTACTTCAAGGTGATGAAACCTATTTTTATTTGAAATCCAAATTAGAAAAGTATTTCTAACTAGATTTTTGTCTGGTTATTAATTTGAGATGGACATTCTAAAGAAAAGAGAAAGCTAAGAAAAACTAAGAATTGTAAGTTTTGAATAAAACTAGTTTAAATCTGGATTTCGAAATAAAAAGAGAAAGAGTAGTTGGTGTTCTGCCATAATTTTGACGCTCACTGAGGAAACATGTATGTCTGTATTATAGGATTAATGAAAATCATCTTACAAGACTATCCAAAGTCATTTTATTGGAAAAATATTCAATGTTAATCCCGCTCCTAAGAGTAATAAACTGCAAGGCTTGAGTATAATATCACTCTCATTGAAAAAAAGGTTTTTAGATTGAAAAATGGTAGACCCTAGTAATCGTTTGAATAATACGGATTTTTGGAGGTAAAAATAATAAACTACTTTTGGGCAGATTCAAATCTATCGCTATGAATATCGAAAAGATTCCAGACAATTCAAGCGAATTCGAATAGAGAGGGAACTAGAGATACGTACACTGTTTTTGTAACTGTAGGCTCTTACACATTTTTGAACGCCTCTGAATAAATTTCAGCTGCTTGCTGGTTCTCTGCACTAGTAAAGGTTGAAACAAAGTTTTTACCCAGAATAACACCAATATCACTTTTCATCACCTTATAATTCAGGTGGTAATCAGAATTTTAAGCAGAGGTCTTACGGGAAAGGCTAACGACATGGCACACCATTACTCAAGCGATAAGAGTTTTAACTGAAGGAAATTTAAATCAGTTTCCGCTTAAATAGAGATACGAAGCGCAAATATTTCACATGAGTAGATGTAGGTGGCACCCTTGAGGTACCTCAGAAAAGACGATGATCTTTTTCTACAGAGATCGCTTTGAAATTTTACCGGTGGTTTTTTATTTCAAAGTTGATAGTTTAACCAATTTTGCAAGCTACTTGTTTTTCATTTTGTGAAAGAAGCCAAGTTTTGCAGCTCTAAAATAAATTTAAGCATAATATATATATATATATATATATATATATATATATATATATATATATATATATATATATATATATATATATATATATATATATATATATATGTAAAACTTACATGTTTGGTAAATCAAAAATAGACAAATAGCTCAAGTTGCTTTTTGGAATCGAGGTTTTAAAAAAGATTGTCATAGTATTTGAACCAAAACCGAAAAAAGTGGCAAAAATATATTTGGTAATTATTTGAAAGATATTGATAACTATGGGAAAAAATATGACAAGACGAATTTAAGGAGTACTAGCACCACAGAAAAAGCGAAATCAAAGCTGAAATCAAAGACAAAGTTGGAGTTTTTGCTAGGTTATTAGCAGTGGGTCGTGTTACTAATTGTGCCATGTATCTTACATTACGAAAAATAAGAAAAGCTAACATTAAATGAGAAATGCAAATTGAAATACTTGTGATTCACTCATGAGCAAATGACATGGAAAAAAGTGTCATCACGTCGTTTTTTTGGACAATGTTTTACTTCAAAAGTTCAATGGTGGGGCGTTTCTTTTACTCAAATTAAACTTAAACAATTCTGCTCGAAAAAGGGTAACAATACATCAGTGAACAAGAAATAAAGTTTGTTAGCTAGACTTTTATTATTGAACTCTCTTAATCAGCTCAAAAACTCTTCATCAGATTCGTTCATGAAAGAGTTAAGTATGCAGAGAAATCTGAAATTATTATAAAAACTGTTAAACTCACTAAATCTTAATTTAGTGCTATGGGGAATTTTATCAAAAAAATTGTTTCTTAAGCTTTTTTGATTTATTAAGTTCGTCAGCAATTTCATTTCTATAGACCACTGCAGACTATGCCAAGTTGCTCATTGAACAAAAACAGGATGAAGAGCCTTAAAACCTAAGGGAAGACTTTCCTGTTGATTCATGAATTTAAGATGAGTCTTCGTTTTACCCTCGAAACAAGCGGAGTCAGTAGCTTTGTGTATGTAAGCAAGGTAGCAATCATAGATTTTTTTGTAATGTAAGCAATGTTAGATTTTCTTATCCCTTGGCGCCGAGAAAACAGATATCTGCTTTCGAGATCAGCACTGGAGTTGATTGTGGCTTTAACTATTAACAAAAAAAAGTCTACGAACTTAGATGCAGTAGTCACTCGTTTGCACGAGCGATTAGCAATAACTATTATACCAGGTGTATTGAAGGAGGTTTGATCTTTGCCACGAACAAAATTAGGGTATTGTACGGGTCTAGAGATGGTGTTGGTATTGGTATTGGTTGGTATTTTTTCGGCAACAGTATTCAGAAAGCAATCAAAATTTCTAGCGTTTGGAAGTTTATCAGGAACTCTATGCTTTGGGAAATGTTTCTTTTAATATTCTGAATAGAATTCTTGTACGGAGATGAGAATGCTTTGGAACTGATGTTAAGGGCTGTGAGAGTACTTGAAAATTAACATCTTCAATATTGCTGTTAATGTGAATAGGATCACTTACTCGAGAGTTCTTTGGTTTGGGATACAGATTTATGGTATCCATATTCTTGCAGTCATCATTGTCATGATTTGAAAGTGAAATGATAGTTGTGGTTAAATTACAATTTCTAGCTTTGCTAATTTTATAATAGCTACTAGCTTTATTTTTCCCCTAACCATTATTCTGAGTCTGGTTTCTCCAACGGCGGAACATGAATCCTTTCTAAGTAAAGCTATTGTTATATGCGTTGAAATTGATGAAAAGCCAAGTATATCGTGTGGGAGTGGTGATTTTGAAAAAATCGCCGAATTTCCGATTTGTTTGACTGCGTGTCCTTAATACGTTGCACTCTTTTATTAATGCCTCTTTTTTGCGAAACTCGTACATTCACGTAACATCTGCAGAGCGCGGAGCTCCCTTCACAAAAAACAACTTCGTACGTCGGTCCTGTTGTTTTTGATATGATTTTAATGCCGAGTTGCGATGCATTAAATAGTTTGCTTTTGTCAATGCGGTGCCACCTTTCGTACGAAAATGAGCTCCCGCTGGATAGACGATCGTAAATTTTATTAGCCTTCCATTCAAGCTTCTCAGCTAACCTGTCGAAAGAGCTTGCCATTTTTGCGAAAATTTCAAATTAAGACTTTTGCATAGAGAGTATATGGTCTTTTTCTAAATTCAGTTTTTTTTATTTTGCTGATAATGCTGTGATACAAACATTTAAACAGCTTCTCTATTTGTTCACAATCGGTGCAGACAAAATGATCTTCTATATAAGGATGATACCAATTCCTAGGCGCATCTATGCATGCTCCATGAAGCATTCGATATTTAAAATTGGCCAAACTGCACTTATAGCTCATTCTTCAAAGAAACTTTGCACACACAAACCAATTAAATTAAATTATTCAGGGTTATTCAATTTCGTTTGATTTAAATGGATTTAAGTCTTTGAGTTAAAGTTTTTAATCGCGTGATTTTCACTGAACGTCGATATGTATGATTCAGCAATGGTTTTTAGATTCTATGATTAACATTATTATATGCAATTGTTTTCACTTGCACGATATAGCTCGCGAGTAATATTAATAAATTATTTATCTCACACTTTTTTCATAATAAGAAAGTTTGATATTTAGATAATCAGGGTAACTGAAAATGGCGGAAATGACAAGCGAAAATAATTGGATCACGAGTGAGTATTGGACACGACACGATGCACTTAATCAGTTAAGATACTAGATTGTTTATACAGAAAAATTTTCCGCCTAGGGCTCTTGGAATGCGCGGGGCCTCAGGCACGGTTTTTTTCACCTTTATGTAGGCCCGCCTCTCTTGAGATACTCCTTTCATTGCATGGCATTTCTATTCACCGAATTGAAGCTTAAACATCCCCAAAAACAATGGGCCATCCGTTTAGTGCAGACATTTTCGACAAATGTAGCGTTGTATTTTACTCGAAAAATTACTGGAAAAATACAGAAAGACGGTAATCTGAAAAACGGAGAATGACGGTAATCGCATGAGTGTAAAACAGACTATCACAATACTACTACTTTCAGGTAACGTTATTTAACCAACCTGACAAGAATGGTTAGTTGCTGTTATTTAAGTTAATCTTTTTGAAGTATTTGGAAAAAATCACCTGCATTTGCATAGCCATTTGTCCCAGGAGGTCTTGAATGGTTTTTTGAGAAATTTATAAAAGTCCATTAATTCATTGTAAAAGTCCATTAATTTTTGCGCTAACTACCATTTGAAAAAGTATATCGAAATAAAACTGAGAGATTTAATTTGTCCAGAATGTTGAACCACTGTTCAATCATTCCTACAACGCTTGGTTGGTTTGAATCAAATTCTGACCGATTTGGAAAACCAAGTAATAAAAGAAAAAAAATTGTTTCAACAACATAATTTGAAAACACGTCCTGGAATTTTAAAAATATCACAAGTACTACTTAAACAGTGCTTTTTATTCCAGAAAGCTTGATAGCTTTCCCATTACGAGAAAAGATAGATATTTCTGTCCCGTATGTGTCTTGTCAACCTTTCAAAAAAAAAATTATAGTTTAGTTAGCGATGATGTCACCCCACTGATAAGGTCTCTAATTATGCTTAATTAACATGGCTTGTGGAGTGGAAAATCCACTGCAACTAATCTTATTTCATATCGCAGCTTCATATGTAATTCTCTGATACTGTCCAGCTAAGTACATTCCATTGATACCAATTTTTGCAAGGCATTTCATAAAGTTAACTTAACACTTTTATTAAAAAATTGAAAAACGTTGGATTCTATGGCTCTATGTGTGAATTGTTTCAAAGCCACGCAAGCAATCTTTCACTAGCTATCATGCAATACCACAATTTCATGATAGCTTCTTTCTCGCTTCTTGTGCGCCTCACGGCTCACATTTTGGTCCTTTATTATTTTCAATATTTATAAACGATATAAGCTCAGTTTTTTAAGCCGTTCAGTTTTTACTGTTTGCAGATGACTCCAAAATTTTTGAATATAATCTATTTGCTCAAATATTGATCGTTTTTATGCATACTGCTTTGATAATAGTTTGGAAGCATGTTTTGGAGGCACTTACACATTCCTTATAGAAAAGAAATCTGGGTATTACATTTGACGGTAGTTTTGACCTTTACTTATCACATTAATAACTTAGCTATCGAAGCTTGCAGATGGCTTAGCTTTGTTATAAGAAATTTTTGCGAGTTTAATAATATAAATACTTTTAAACTGTTGTACACATCTTGAATATGTTTCCGTTCTCTGGAACCTATATTGCAATAAACAAATTGGCCAAGTAGAAATGGTTCAACGTACATTTTAAAGGTAAGCTGTTTTTGAACTTCGTTTGAATTGTGTTGAAAATACACATGCTCGAAAAAGTCTGCGTTCACCTGTGTCGATCTGTTTGTAACTTTAAAAAATCAAAAACAAACAAGCATTTTCCAGATTTGGTTCCATATATTTATTAAGTATTTCTTAAAAAGTCGAGACATGTAAGTTCATTTATTTTGCTTTTACCGTTTTTGAGATAACGGGTTTCTTTCAGAAAAAACATACAAAAGCGAGGCAGAAAAAGTCTGCGTTCACTTGATGAAGTGGAAGGAATAAGCCGTTTCAATTACACTTTTCTAGTGTTTATTGTATTTATTATTCATTATTTGATATTCTGGCAAGTGGTGAAATAGTTTTCTGCAGAGTTTGTGTTGTGAATAATTCGTAATGGAAGATAAAAGAAAAGAAATCAGTCGGGGTGAAAGAAAAATCATCATAAAATTATGGAAAGATGAGAACAGCTACAGAGAAACAGCAATAATAGTGGGAAGACAATATTCGTCAGCCCAAAGGGTCATAAATAATTTCAAATCGACAGGAGAACTCACATCCAAACCTTGATGGACGACCAAATCGGTCGTCCATCAAAGTTCTCCTGCAGGAAAAAACGACATATCGTGTCACTTGCAAAAAAAAATCCACGGCTGACTGCATTTCAAATAGCAATCAAAACTAAAGAATAATTCTAGAAAAATATTTGTCCCGATACTACGGACGGGTTGCTCGGAAGAAACCGTACATTTCACCGGTCAACCGACAAAAGCGCATTCCATTTGCCAAGCAGCACATAGATGAGCCAATAGAGTTTTGGACGAATGTAATACTCTCTGATGAAAGTAAATTTTGCATTTTTGGCATAAAAGGACGCAAGTTAGTATGGAGGAAGCCGAAAAAAGCATTCCAAAAAGGAAACCTTCTACCCACTGCAAAACATGGTGGTGGTGGAGTAATGGTGTGGGGGTGTATGGCGGGTACTAGCATTGGGAAGTTGAAGTTTATCGAATCGACGATGAATAGATTTGAATATCTCAACATTTTGAAATATAATTTGAGGCAGAGTGCCATTAAACTCGGCTTAGGTTCAGATTTTTGCTTCCAACATGATCGTGATCCGAAGCATACAGCCGAGATAGTCAGGCTCTGGTTACTCTATCATGCCCCAAAACAGCTACATGCACCTCCACAATCACCAGACCTAAACCCCATCGTACACCTATGGGATTCACTAGAAAAGAAAATTTGACAACACTCACTAACTAGCAAGGAAATGTTGAAAACTGTTTTTACAGAGGAATACGAGAAAATAAGTGCTGAAGAGACAGCGAAGCTCGTCACTTCGATGCCAAAAAGGCTCTGTGAGATAATAAAGAATCGGGGATACCCCACCAGTTACTAACTAATTTAAATATGTTTTACAATTTTCTATTTTATTATTTTTATTACATGTAAACGCAGACTTTTTCTGCCTCGCTTTTATAATTTTTTTCCGAAAAGTGCCGTTATTTCAAAAACAGTAAAAGCAAAATAAATGAACTAACATGTGTCAACTAAATAAAAAATACTTAATAAATATGTGAAACAAAACCTGGAAAATATTTATTTGTTTTTGATTTTTTAAAGTTACAAACTGATTGACAGTAGGTGAACGCAGACTTTTTCTAGTATGTGTATATATGTATTTATTCTGAAATCGTTAACATTACGTCTCTTCAGGTTCGTCCTTATGTAATTTAATTAACGGCAATTAGAACTCCTCTGCTTATTTCGATTTCGGTTTCCTTTCAGGCTGACTAAATCAAACGATATATGTATTTCATTTAGATAGCATTAGGTCATCATAAAATTATGGAAAGATGAAAACAGCTACAGAGAAACAGCAAAAATAGTGGGCAATGTTTTGAGCAATCGAGTTTATTTTTTTTCATGATTCTGTGAATTTACTAAGCAAGAGCTGTGTACCTTTTTCGGTTGATAAATTAATTATATGAATTAGTATCGCTTAGGTTTTAGGTTTCTTACCATTAGTTAGTTGCTAAGAATTTTTTTTTTATTATTATTTGGATTTTCATTTATAATACATAGCTATTACAATGGCTTTTTTGTTCAATTTTTAGGTTAGTTTAAGCTATAAACATCATGTGCAGTAGTCTTTTTTCCGTGAATAAACTAATAAAAACGTGACTATCTCTTTACGATTAGGATTTCATTTTCCTGTCCAATCTAATTGTTGTCAATGTTATTTAGATTATTTGTATTCATTTAATTATTGCTTAAATTATTTTACGCACATAAATATACTATTTTTTACTTTAAAAACCTGGTTGAATTGCTTTTAGCTCAAGCGTATTAATTTCCGTTAGGCACATATATCACTTTGCCTGGTAGCTATAGAAATTGTAAATAGAATAAAAGAATTGATGGAAAGTTGTATCAAACCTGCAGTTGCTCAAGATGGTGGCGTAAACTCCATCCACAAGTTCTCCGCTTGTTACTCCAGTTGCAATGAACACTGATTCACCTCTTGCCATATCTTTTACGGCGTAGACTTTTTCTGGGTCATCAATATTTAAATTTTTTGCTCTTTCTCTTAACTGATCCGTGTCAAGTACTAATCTTCCCTCCATCTGTCCGCCGATAGAGCTTAGCGCTGCAGCCGCAAGCACTCCCTCTGGTGCTCTGTATCGCAGCCAAAAAATATTGTTCATTTGTTTAGTAGAGATAAGGGATTCCTGTCGTATTTGTGTACTAATGAATTCACTGGGACAGGATTGTTGTTGTTTCCAATGCATATATCCTATTCTCTACTGGATAGAGGAGCAAAAAAACACGCCTATATAGATATTGTATACCTATGTAGATATTATATGCGTATATAGATATTATATACCTATTTAGATTTTATATACCTATGTAGATATTATATGCCTATATAGATATTAAATACCTATAAAGATATTATATACCTATATAGATATTATATACCTATACAGATATTATATACCTATGTAGATAATAAATACTCATATAGATATTATATACCTATATTGATATTATATACCTATATAGATATTATATACCTATGTAGAACTTATATACCTATATAGATATTATATACCTATATAGATATTATATACCTATGTAGATATTATTTACCTATGTAGATATTATATACCTATATAGATATTATATACTTATATACAAATTATATACCCATGTAGATATTATATACCTATCTTGATATTATAAACCTATATAAATATTATATACCTATATAGATATTCTATACCTATGTAGATATTATATTCCTATATTGTTATTATATACCTATATAGATACTATGTACCTATGCAGATATTATATCCCTATATACATATTATATACCTATGTAGATATTATATACTTATATAGATATTATATACCTATATAGATATTATATACCTATATAGATATTATATACCTATATAGATATTATATACCTATGTAGATATTATATACCTATATAGATTTTATATACCTATGTAGATATTATATGCCTATATAGATATTATATACCTATATAGATATTATATACCTATATAGATATTATATACCTATGTAGATATTATATACCTCTATAGATATTATATACCTTGTAGATATTATATACCTATGTAGATAATATATACTCTTATATATGTTATATAACCATATTAATATTATATACCTAAGTTGATATTATACACCTATGTAGATATTATATACCTATATAGATATTATATACCTATAAAGATATTATATACCTATGTAGATATTAGATATCTATGTATATATTATATACCTATATAGATATTATATACCTATATAGATATTATATGCCTATACAGATATTATATAACTATATAGATATTATATACCTATATAGATATTATATACCGATGTAGATATTATATACCTATGAAGATATTATGTACCTATATAGATAATATATACCTATATAGATATTATATACCGTTGTAAATATTTTATGCCTATATAGATATTATATACCTATATAGATATTATATACCTATATAGATATTATATACCTATATAGATATTATGTACCTATAAAGATATAATATACCTATATAGATATTATATACCTATGTTGATATTATATGCCTATATAGATATTATATACTTATATAGATATTATATACCTATATAGATATTATATACCTATATAGATATTATATACCTATGTAGATATTATATACCTATGTAGATATTATAAACCTATCTAGATATTATATACCTATATAGATATTATATACCTATTTAGATATTATATACCTATATAGATATTATATACTTATGTAGATAGTATATACTCTTTTACTAATTATAGTAAGGTGTTATACCTGATGACCAACTGCCATAATATTAAAGAAGTAGCTTATCAATAATCTAGTAATAAAGCTCACCTGTATTGTTTAGTTCGATTAATTACCGCCATATTCAGAAAACGTGACTATCTCTTTACGATTAGGATTTCATTTTCCTGTCCAATCTAATTGTTGTCAATGTTATTTAGATTATTTGTATTCATTTAATTATTGCTTAAATTATTTTACGCACATAAATATACTATTTTTTACTTTAAAAACCTGGTTGAATTGCTTTTAGCTCAAGCGCCCAATGTGGGTAGCTAGTAGATATTCAGTAGTAGGTCAACAACGAGGAAAATCAATCTGAGATTCGAATTCATTTATTCAATTTTTTCACATTATTCTAACGCTGCGTAGCTCTAAAAATCAATCAATAAGCACTTTCTGATTTCTTATCGATTTTCTCTTAGCTGAAACGTGCTCGCGTAAATTGAAAAATTACAAAGTGATCAACATCAACTATCACTTATCGTACATTTTCAAAGAAAATACATAATCATTTGAGCAACCACTCCTCATGATTCAAAAGGCATTATTTAGCCAAATAATACATGACAATGATTTGATGTGATGTGTGTATAATGAGTCCTGATGAAAATTTTATCATCGACAGACAAATCGACATTAAAAACAGATAAGTATGGGAAAATATGTTCGGCCTTGATAATATGCATATCGTGAAATGTAGTGCAAGTACAATAAAACATCAAGTAAGTTAATCTACAGGAAACTACTTTGCAATTATCTGTCGAGGCAGACGTAAAGCAAAAAGTTGTCAATCTTATGGCACCCAAAACTAAAAACCCACATGTATCAATTTAAGGCATGTGAAGTTGAAAGCAATACAAAAGGACGAAATATGTAACTGAGCTATACTGCCCTGCTAAGCATAACTTTCGAGATATTCAATGATTTGTGTTTTGATTTGTACTGGAGATATGTGGAGAGGGCATTTTTTTAATATTGATTTTGATATACTTTCATAAAAGATAGATTTTTCAAATTTTGTAGAATGTTGTAATATAGTTGTAGTTTTTGAATCCGGTGTTGACTCAAAAATGAGAAAAATGCAGATAGAGCGTTTGTTCTTAGCAGGGCAGTATATTCACCTGAGTTTTCCTTCCATCAAAACTCGAACATAGCTTTCCTTTCATTTTCATTTAATTTATTTCCGTGAAAGTGGAACCTCAAACATTGATTCATCTGCAAAACAGCATACTATATAATTTTGCTGATATCCCAGCTTTAGGATATAGTAATGTAGTAGCTATCACTTCAAATACTCTCAGCATGGAATTTCATTCCACCGGTTACAACCACTTGTTTTATTCCCATGTTAACCGAATCGATATAGCCTTCATTAAAAATTAATGCAGGGTAATTACTTAGGCTTAGTAGAAGTCAAACGAAAACACTTTAGCTCACCACCTATTAAGGTGATCCCGGTCCACCAGGCTAGAAGCACGTTTTGCCTGACTAATATCTCAGTCATACTTAAGTACCTTTTTCAAACAATTTGAATGTAGCTATTGTCATTGACTCTGAGAGCTGTCCTATTCGAAACAGCGTTGGTAAATAGGTAATGACCATGTTTCTACACATAATCAGAGTTGTAACAAAGCCAATCAAATGGGTGTCGTAGTAGGTTGCAAGAACTATAAAAGACTCCCTTATAGTATGTTGTCAGCCAACGTATGTTCAGTTAGAAAGAGATTTCGGTTGGCCGTAAGGCATGAAGTACCACTGTATACCCGACTGGTATCTGGGATTGACCCTCATAGTGTATGAAGTATTAAAGTTTCGAAAACATTGTTTTGGTTGTTGCTTTTGTCCGTGTCCGGAGCCATGAACTACGAATACACAGCACTGAATAAAAAACATTGATGCCACAAGGGAATGGATCACGTTCCGCAGTAAACGTGGCGTAATCAAAGCAACGAATGGAGTGAATAGAAAACATATTTGTGAAGGAATATCATGTTTCCTAAAACAGTTGAGCACGAACAATGGCTTGGCGAGTAGTATCTCGGGAGATTTTGCAGTTTTATTTATTACTGCCATAAGAGTTTTAACGCATTCGAAATAGAAAACCCAACAAAGTGTAATACATTCAAAGTCAATAAAACCGTCCATCTTTAGTAACCTTGATGACCGTTTTTCACAATGGGGATTTTCGCACGCAAACACAAACAGCATCACCGAAAAATTCCCGGGCTAGTACTTCGGTAGCAATTAAAAAATTATTCACACCATTTTCCACTCCGTTTCATATCCATTATCCCGTATAACGGTACTTTGCCTGGATTTGTTAAGTTTGTCTTTGTCGACTATGAAATAAACACTAGCATTTTCCACGAATCACATAAACTGTCTGCCGTTCCGGGGATAATTACGGTTTAGGCTCAAGAGCCAGAACGATTTCGAAACCGTTCTGTTGGCCCTTATTCGCTTGACTCAAAACTGAATATTTTATCGTTTAAAACTCGTACTTGTAATCTGAAACTTGAAAAGTCGAGCAAGAGGACAATTTTTTTTCGAAAAGTGTTTCTTCTGGGTTTTTGCCTGTATAACCTCTAAAAATCACTGAATTAAAAATTCGAATATTTCTCTTTGAAGTTGAATGAAATTGAATCCCACGCAAAACACTTTAAATCTAAGTGCGATGGGAAAAACAAACAAAGAAAAAGCAGAATAATGGCCGAATCATGTGATGGTGTGTTGTTGGAATGAAATATCGTCAAGTGAAATTTCAAACATTGTGAGCATATCGTCGCTGTGAAATCAAACCGGCATATCTGCAAAATACACATTCTTCGCTAGAGCGCTTTAAAGTTTTCGCATGTGGGCTATTTCCACGTGAATGCAAAGCGGCAAAACACCATTAGACGGGTTTTTATTCAACTTTACGATATGCCGGTGCGACATAAAAATAGAGGGGAAAATAAGGAATTTTTTGATACCAAAAACTCAAAAACTCAATTTTTGCAGATATGCCGGTTTGATTTCACAGCGACGATATGGAAAATGGCGAACGTGAAATAGTTGATTTTAATAATTTTGCGCTTAGTTTTACAAGAATTCGTTTTTTGCAATATTTTGAAAATTGACCTTTTCCACCGATTTAAGGTATATTTTAAAAGCAGAATTCGCATTTACACGATTTTTACTAATGTTCGGAGAACAGTATTAAAATCTTTTTGGCCCAAAATTCATATTTCTATATATGTATATATGTACATATATATATATATATATATATATATATATATATATATATATATACATGTTTATATATATATACATATATATATATATATACATATATATATATATATATATATATATATATATATATATATATATATATATATATATACATATATATATATATATATATATATATATATATATATATATATATATATATATATATATATATATATATATATATATATATATATATGTATATATATCATCAAAAACATCAGTTAAAAAATTTTCAGGATAAATTGGTTTATATGCAGAATAGTGTCAGGTCTCACCAAAAGTTAAAAATCTTTAACACTTTGGCAACGGTGGCCATTTTAGTGATACATTAAATATACCTATTATGCTGTCAACAAATAACTTTTGCAAAATTAAAGCGTAAGGAATGAATTTCGAACGTGCTTTAAATGTGAATATGATAAAATTTTTGAAATTTTTAGCTCTATGTTGATTTTGTAGCTAGGCGCCTAAAACTAAATTGGGAAAATTTAAAAATGTTTGAATTGCGATAACTTTTGACCAGACTGTCAGATCATTCAGAAACTTGGAAGACATACGAGGGTGGGGTGAAAAGTTTCCGGCCTGACCAAGAGATGGCACCACTAGGTCTACTTTTGCAGCGGCGTCCTACAGTACCATTCCTTTCAAGCTTGTATGCACAGTTTCAGTCCAATCGCTACGTTAGGTTGCGTCTGAGAGCACTGTGCGCGAGACGCTTCCGTTTTTGCCTTCTTTGGAGTTGGTTCCCCTTTTCCAACCCACTGTTTTGACTGTTCTTTATTTTGAGGAGTGTAGTGGTGGACCCAAGTCTCAACAGCAGTTACAAATTGACGCAAAAATTCGTTTGGATTACGCCTATACAGCGACAAATTGGCGGTAGAAATGTTTTTTCGAATCAGTTTTTGGTCAAGCTTTAGCAAACGCGGCACCCACCTTGCACACAGCTTTTCCATACTCAAGTGGTTGTGCAATATATTTCGCAAACGTTCAGTTGACATCCTACAGGTCTCAGCTATATCATGCAATTTCAACTTGCAGTCTTCCAACAATATTTGATGGATTTTCTCAATCATTTCTGAAGTTGTGACCTCAACGGGCCGTCCTGAGCGAGGTTTGTCAGAGGTGCTCACACGACCCATTTTAAATTCAGAAACCGACTGCTTAATAGTTGAATATGATGGGGAGGAGTCTCTTAGTGTTGAATACATCTCTTCTTTTATTCGTTTTGGTGTAAAACCTTTCAAATAGAAGTTTTTGATGACAGCACGTTTTTCCAATTTTTCCATTTTCGCGAAATCAACGGAAGCGTCTCGCGCACTGTGCTCTCAAACGCAAACTAAAGTAGGATGTGGGAAATTCTGTGCCAGTGGCGCCATCTTGAAAAAGCTCCTTTTTACACTGTCAATTCTGATTCAATTCACACAGTAGCTGAACTTTACTCTAAGCCACGTGTGGTAGAAATTTGTTTTCAAAATTCGGTCGGAGCTACCAGCTATGGTGATTTTAGTGTCTTGAAATTTTAAAATTCACTCAAAAAAAAAAGTTTTTGCCCCATAGCTTCCAGTAATGTCACGAAATCAAAATTTAATTCATATCGTAAATGGAAATGATTGTAGCTTGATTTATCAACGCAAAGCAAACTGTTCAACAAAAGAAGTCATGTGAAAAATAGCTTTGAACTCTGAATTTTGTAGTGAAAAGATTTGAGATAAAGCTTATCCGAATTTTTTAAGGCGCTGCTGGTTGAGAGAATAAAATTTCTCTTATCAGGATCATTGTTAGTTTTGTATTTTTTTGAAATATCTTTATTAAGTGAATTTATAGTAAAATTTTCAAACGGTAATGATCTAGTAGTGACAGTTAAAAACCAATATTCAAATTTCGAAAATTTGAAAACTCATGCAGGTGATAGCTCTGAATTTCTGTGTACCTCTTGAACTTCCAACGCAGTCATCCAATCGTGATATATTTTTGGCTTTGATGCTAGCAAAGGGTTACCAGCGCGAGGTGTTTTTGCTATTTTCATATCAATATATGCTTACATTACGTATTCATAGCGCAAACATTTACAATGAAAACAAATTACCAATGTTTATATTTTCTAAATTCTGGATATTTTTCGGATGCTGATCCCAAACATCTTTCTACTACTGTAACTTTCGACGAAATTATCAGATTGATAGCGCAATTTGATTTTGACGTGAGGTAGTTGTGGAAGATTTTTAGTTGCAATGCTGGTAAAATGTTAGAAACACTGAGCATTTTCTTTATGTATGTTACAGGAGATGCTTCTTTCAAAAGTTTGTAGTGTTTGACTATCCTAAATCTTGAAATTCATGCAAGTGGTAGTCCTGAAAAACTTTCCACCCTATGAATTGAGATGCATTGTGAAGATCAAAGTGGTTTAACCTTCGAATCAGGTTGGAGCACATGTGGTAGAATATTGTTATTGTTCATCGGCCATTAGTATGCACAGCTCTGCTGCGCTAGTTTTTCCCTATAACTTTCGACCCAGTCATAAAATCAAAACGAGATTCATGTAATCAATGGTCCTTATTGTAAGGCCGCTCCCACACTTGACCAGAAATATTTCCGGAAATATTTCCAAAAACATTTCCAGAAATATTTCCGACAATATTTCTCTCGCCGGCCTACACATGACCGGAAAGTTCATTCATGGTTACCGGCAATCGTAGCTCAAATCAGAGCTGCCGCTTTTGAAGCTTTATATCTTATCAATATTGAAAAGCAAGACGGCTCAATGTGACCATCTATGCAGCCCCATTCTACTTTTGCCATATGTATCGCAGCCATACCTAGCTACAATACCATTCTCGGCCCTTCAAAAGCTCCCTTTTCACCCAAATAATGCAAGTCTCATTAAACTTGCACTCACAACGGCAGCTCAGTGCCGAAATTACGTCACACCCTTGCGACTTTCCGAGACTTTCCCATCGTCGAGCGGAAAGTCGCGGAAAGTCCACTGCGCAATAAGTCCATAGCAAAGCAATCAGCTGTTCAACTTTCCGACTGATCGTCGGAAAGTGTCGGAAAGTTACATGGGTGTGACGTAATTTCGGCACTGAGCTGCCGTTGTGAGCGCAAGTTTTATGAAACTTGCATTATTTGGGTGAAAAGGGAGCTTTTGAAGGGCCGAAAGTAGTATTGTAGCTAGGTATGGCTGTGATAGCTTAATAGATGTTCACATTGAGCCGTTTTGCTTTTCAATATTGACAAGATATAAAGCTTCAAAAGCGGCAGCTCTGATTTGAGCTACGATTGCCGGTAACCATGAATGAACTTTCCGGTCATGTGTAGGCCGGTGAGAGAAATATTGAGCGTTTTTATAGCGATTCCCAATTCGGGATTGGGAATATACCGTAATTCGTGAGCTTTAGCCCGATTTCCATGTATGTGTGCGCAGACTGTGTACGTGCACGGAAGCTCTTCAGGAGCTTGATTTGCGAATACCGGTTTTGTACGAAGCGTTCATATGTATGTGTGCCGGATCAAATTATATGGCTACACGAAGATCGGATTAAAACCGGTTTGAAATCCCGATCTCGTGTAACCATAGAAATTTGAGCGGCGATCTGGTTTACAAACACATAGATTGTGATTTGTTTTCAATAGGGCGTGTCCAAAAGGGAAATTTCTAATATCGTGGCTTCTAGCGGCCGCTGTTCACTTCATCGAACAGTTTGGTGGCCATCCACCAAACAGCATGCATCGGAATGCAAAATCATTCCGAAAATGCATCTGAGCGGAATGCCACGTGCGCTGTATCTAATTAAAAACTACTGTGCATATGAACTACTATAAAGACTGATATTCAAAGGAAAATAGAGAAAATAAGTAGATTTAGAACGCATATTGGCATTGCAGCAAACGCAACCTTTATTACGATCAGCCTATTTAGAAGGCAATGCACCACTTTCCAGGATTAACTCTCGTAGGAGTCAAGGTCTTAATCCTTCGCAATAACACGCCTAAAACGCCTACTACTTATTTTAATTTTAGAATGTATAGCATATGAAATTTCGTTAGAAGTATCAAGCAGTGCAATTGTGATGAAAATGCAAAATATTGATAACGCATTGCTAACTTGGCTCAACAACAATTTATGCTGTAAATTACGTTTTTACTAGATGAGTCCATCGAAAGCTAAAGAGATATAAATCGTTTTGGTTCCGCTATGAACGAAATTCCCAATTGTAACTGTTTTTTTTTTGTAAGAGGTTTATAATATGAAAGTTTGATGGTAGCATTGTTGGTAGAAAAATGACTCATCATAAAAGTAATCTGATGAACGAGACATATCCTATGAGATTGGGGAATTTCTTAATATTTATTTGACTACGAAAATCAGTGAATCAATTAACTGTTTTACATTTTGCAAAAAAAAAACAGCAGGGTTAATGGTGTGAAAGATGTTTGTATACGTACGCGCTGCAACGATTGGCTTGCATACACATCACTAAAATCCACTCAAACTCATATATAATACACATCAATGTGTCCCGTAAATCTACGAAATGTCTGGTGGAAGCACAAAATATTATTATATTTTTTTATGTCTGATTAAAACAGAACTGTTAAGACATAACTTTGATACATTTATTTCCAAAATGGCACCAACTTAGCTTTGGTGTGACAATTTAATCAAATTCACAAATATTCAACGTTCAAATGAATTAAACGTTATCTATAATGGAATAACCGCAATGCTTTCTCTATTACAATTCAATTTGTAGACAAAATCTATCATAAATCTGAGAGATATTATTTTGTGTGATTGCTTCGTGGCAACTTGAAGTTCGAACGAAATCCAGAGCCTCGACTTTTTTTCGTTGTCCGCTTCACGTGAAATGTCCCTTATTTTAAATTATTAATTTAAAATGTGCTGTCTTGGTTCTTCTAAATACATTTTCTCTCATAAATATAATTAGAAATTAAATCAAACACTCGCTCTGTCCTGATTCCCATACACTTTCTTTCAAAATGTTGCTCAATTTTGCGTTAGTAATGCTCAAAAATTACATACTCTACTGCAGGAGTGGGCAAACCTAATACTGGTATGATCGACATTAATTTTTTTAATTTATGCGCGATCAACTTCGAAAAATGGGTTAAATTAAAAACAAATAAACATTAAATTAAGGTGTTTATTGATATTAATATATTAAATACATTGTATTACTACTTTGTGCAATGTACTTTATTAATAAATATTTTGAATTAATTTTTGATGTATATGAGTGACTCTCCATTTCATCAAAAAGTATTGTAGAGTTAGGCTTGCAAGCACTGAAGCACAATGCTAGATTTGATGAAATACCCTCGTTATCGAATTCTCTAAAAGGAAATGAAATAAATTCAAAAATCGGTTGAAGGTTATTGAGATTTGCAAATCGTCTCTCGAGTTCTTGTTTAAAATTTTCCAGTTCAGGACAAAACATTTCAATATTACATGCACCAGTAGGTTAGGTTAGGTTGTACCAGTTGGCACAAGGCCACACATGGACCTATTGGTACATAGTGCTACGAGATAAATGCGGCAGGAGAAAAAAAATCAGTCCAAGTGGCCATCGAAAACCCCGGACTCTTTCGCGAACTGAAGAATGTCTTTCAGCTTTCAGCTAGATTCACCAGTAAGTTTAATATGTTTTTCAAAATATGGAAAATATTTTAAAATTTTGCCTATTTAATTGTGAAGCAAAAGGTTTTAATTTTACTTAAAAAACATTTACCGAACTCAACGTTTGATTTTTCCTTGTAATTGTAAATTTAGCAAGCTGCAACGGCCCATAAAATCCGTAAGAAATGCTAATATCTTTACCCATACTGGATCTTCCAATTGTTCATGTTTTTCTCCCAATGTGTCCAAAAATGCAATAATTTCAGGCAAAAGATTTAGAAATCTTTGCAAAAATCTTCCTGAGCTAAGCCATCTAAAGCTTAGTACTGTTTTCGATTTCACGTTAAATTTTCATGCAAATTTTGACGTGAAATTTATTTCGGCGAAAATTTAGCTTGAAAATAAGCAAAAGTTGTACTCACTTTTAAGCGTGAAAAATTGCTTGGAACATGCATTCGCTTTGAAAATGCAAATAGCTTTGGCACATGTCTCCAATCATTTCACGCCATTAGTAGGTGCAGTTCATTTTTTAGGCTAGTACTGAGTTAATCGTGAAGCTAAATTTTGACATGTCTCCATTATCTGGTCATTCTTTCGAGCAAAAATTTTGAAAATGCAGAAAAGCGGGGACACTTATCATTTCTGACGGATAAGATGTCAAGAATTTTAATTTTTGAACGATTTTATTATTGAAAAGACATTTACACAATTCAATTTTTAAAATTCAAACACCAAATGTCACTATTTAGCTCGAAAGAATGAACTACACAAACTACATTGGCGTGAAAATATTTTTATTTTATTTTATCTCAAATTGAGATTAACCTTTGTTACGAATCGCGATCGACCGTTTTCCCACCCCTGCTCTACTGCATCATTCTGCTAAATTTCAAATACTTATCTTTTGTGGAAGTATGCTAAAATCAATATTCAAAAATGACCTCTGTTCTTGATCTCCTGCTAAAATTGTGTGCTGTATGGTTATACAGCTAACTTAAAAAAACGAAAATATTTATTTATTTACAATACAAATCAAAACACAAATCATCGAATATCTCGAAAGCGCTAAAATGTGCACAGAACATCCGATTCACGGCCGCGGTGCCGCCAAATACCTACACCACATAACCATCATCGCAAATGGTTCATGTCACGTTGATGCATAAAGCGGCGACGTCGCTGTTCACCAGACACGCACCAACTAAGTGAACAGCACTCGCCCGAAGCATCAATAAAACAAATTTCCCTGTTTCCACGCGCTTCAACGAAGTAAACGGTGAATTTCAGAAGCCGCCACATTGGAATTCCCTTACATGAATACGCTTCTAATGAAGTGAACTGCACTCGTCAGAAGCCGACATGTTAGAATTGTGCCCGTTTGTACACGCTCCTGCGAAATGAACAGCATTTTTCAGAAGTCGCCATGTAAAGAATTTCCCTGTAGGGAAACGCCCTTACGAAATCAGCACCAATCAGCAGAAGCCGCTAGGGGAAATCTTCTGCACGAGCATGCTCGCACGATGTGAATAGGATAAATCAGAATCTGCCATATTGGATATCTGACGACACGGACGTGCTGACACGAAGCAAGCAGCTTTGGTCAGAAGCCGCCGTATCGGAAAGCTGCGTCCATGCACATGCTCGAACGAAGTGAACAGCAGTAGTCAGATGCCGCCATAATGAAAATCTACGTGTACGTACACAGAATTATCGTGTACACACAAATACAATAACATGCAGAGAAAGCTCACGAATTTCGGTATATTCCCAATCCCGAATTGGGAACAGCTATAAAATCGCTCATTGATTCATCTGCAAAACAGCATACTATATAATTTTGCTGATATCCCAGCTTTAGGATATAGTAATGTAGTAGCTATCACTTCAAATACTCTCAGCATGGAATTTCATTCCACCGGTTACAACCACTTGTTTTATTCCCATGTTAACCGAATCGATATAGCCTTCATTAAAAATTAATGCAGGGTAATTACTTAGGCTTAGTAGAAGTCAAACGAAAACACTTTAGCTCACCACCTATTAAGGTGATCCCGGTCCACCAGGCTAGAAGCACGTTTTGCCTGACTAATACCTCAGTCATACTTAAGTACCTTTTTCAAACAATTTGAATGTAGCTATTGTCATTGACTCTGAGAGCTGTCCTATTCGAAACAGCGTTGGTAAATAGGTAATGACCATGTTTCTACACATAATCAGAGTTGTAACAAAGCCAATCAAATGGGTGTCGTAGTAGGTTGCAAGAACTATAAAAGACTCCCTTATGGTATGTTGTCAGCCAACGTATGTTCAGTTAGAAAGAGATTTCGGTTGGCCGTAAGGCATGAAGTACCACTGTATACCCGACTGGTATCTGGGATTGACCCTCATAGTGTATGAAGTATTAAAGTTTCGAAAACATTGTTTTGGTTGTTGCTTTTGTCCGTGTCCGGAGCCATGAACTACGAATACACAGCACTGAATAAAAAACATTGATGCCACAAGGGAATGGATCACGTTCCGTAGTAAACGTGGCGTAATCAAAGCAACGAATGGAGTGAATAGAAAACATATTTGTGAAGGAATATCATGTTTCCTAAAACAGTTGAGCACGAACAATGGCTTGGCGAGTAGTATCTCGGGAGATTTTGCAGTTTTATTTATTACTGCCATAAGAGTTTTAACGCATTCGAAATAGAAAACCCAACAAAGTGTAATACATTCAAAGTCAATAAAACCGTCCATCTTCAGTAACCTTGATGACCGTTTTTCACAATGGGGATTTTCACACGCAAACACAAACAGCATCACCGAAAAATTCCCGGGCTAGTACTTCGGTAGCAATTAAAAAATTATTCACACCATTTTCCACTCCGTTTCATATCCATTATCCCGTATAACGGTACTTTGCCTGGATTTGTTAAGTTTGTCTTTGTCGACTATGAAATAAACAGTAGCATTTTCCACGAATCACATAAACTGTCTGCCGTTCCGGGGATAATTACGGTTTAGGCTCAAGAGCCAGAACGATTTCGAAACCGTTCTGTTGGCCCTTATTCTGAATTATATATATTATATATATATATTATAATATTCTAAAACTGAATATTTTATCGAACGTGAAATAGTTGATTTTAATAATTTTGCGCTTAGTTTTACAAGAATTCGTTTTTTGCAATATTTTGAAAATTGACCTTTTCCACCGATTTAAGGTATATTTTAAAAGCAGAATTCGCATTTACACGATTTTTACTAATGTTCGGAGAACAGTATTAAAATCTTTTTGGCCCAAAATTCATATTTCTATATATGTATATATGTATATATATATATATATATATATATATATATATATATATATATATATATATATATATATATATATATATATATATATATATATATATATATACATGTTTATATATATACATATATATATATATATATATATATATATATATATATATATATATATATATATATATATATATATATATATATATGTATATATATCATCAAAAATTTCAGTTAAAAAATTTTCAGGATAAATTGGTGTATATGCCGAATAGTGTCAGGTCTCACCAAAAGTTAATAATCTTTAACACTTTGGCAACGGTGGCCATTTTAGTAATACATTAAATATACCTATTATGCTGTCAACAAATAACTTTTGCAAAATTAAAGCGTAAGGAATGAATTTCGAACGTGTTTTAAATGTGAATATGATAAAATTTTTGAAATTTTTAGCTCTATGTTGATTTTGTAGCTAGGTGCCTAAAACTAAATTGGGAAAATTTAAAAATGTTTGAATTGCGATAACTTTTGACCAGACTGTCAGATCATTCAGAAACTTAGAAGACATACGAGGGTGGGGTGAAAAGTTTCCGGCCTGACCAAGAGATGGCGCCACTAGGTCTACTTTTGCAGCGGCGTCCTACAGTACCATTCCTTTCAAGCTTGTATGCACAGTTTCAGTCCAATCGCTACGTTAGGTTGCGTCTGAGAGCACTGTGCGCGAGACGCTTCCGTTTTTGCCTTCTTTGGAGTTGGTTCCCCTTTTCCAACCCACTGTTTTGACTGTTCTTTATTTTGAGGAGTGTAGTGGTGGACCCAAATCTCAACAGCAGTTACAAATTGACGCAAAAATTCGTTTGGATTACGCCTATACAGCGACAAATTGGCGGTAGAAATGTTTTTTCGAATCAGTTTTCGGTCAAGTTTTAGCAAACGCGGCACCCACCTTGCACATAGCTTTTCCATACTCAAGTGGTTGTGCAATATATTTCGCAAACGTTCAGTTGACATCCCACAGGTCTCAGCTATATCATGCAATTTCAACTTGCAGTCTTCCAACAATATTTGATGGATTTTCTCAATCATTTCTGAAGTTGTGACCTCAACGGGCCGTCCTGAGCGAGGTTTGTCAGAGGTGCTCACACGACCCATTTTAAATTCAGAAACCGACTGCTTAATAGTTGAATATGATGGGGAGGAGTCTCTTAGTGTTGAATACATCTCTTCTTTTATTTGTTTTGGTGTAAAACCTTTCAAATAGAAGTTTTTGATGACAGCACGTTTTTCCAATTTTTCCATTTTCGCGAAATCAACGGAAGCGTCTCGCGCACTGTGCTCTCAAACGCAAACTAAAGTAGGATGTGGGAAATTCTGTGCCAGTGGCGCCATCTTGAAAAAGCTCCTTTTTACACTGTTAATTCTGATTCAATTCACACAGTAGCTGAACTTTACTCTAAGCCACGTGTGGTAGAAATTTGTTTTCAAAATTCGGTCGGAGCTACCAGCTATGGTGATTTTAGTGTCTTGAAATTTTAAAATTCACTCAAAAAAAAAGTTTTTGCCCCATAGCTTCCAGTAATGTCACGAAATCAAAATTTAATTCATATCGTAAATGGAAATGATTGTAGCTTGATGAGCCCTATCATTGTTAGTTTTGTATTTTTTTGGAATATCTTTATTAAGTAAATTTATAGTAAAATTTTCAAACGGTAATGATCTAGTAGTGACAGTTAAAAACCAATATTCAAATTTCGAAAATTTGAAAACTCATGCAGGTGATAGCTCTGAATTTCTGTGTACCTCTTGAACTTCCAACGCAGTCATCCAATCGTGATATATTTTTGGCTTTGATGCTAGCAAAGGGTTACCAGCGCGAGGTGTTTTTGCTATTTTCATATCAATATATGCTTACATTACGTATTCATAGCGCAAACATTTACAATGAAAACAAATTACCAATGTTTATATTTTCTAAATTCTGGATATTTTTCGGATGCTGATCCCAAACATCTTTCTACTACTGTAACTTTCGACGAAATTATCAGATTGATAGCGCAATTTGATTTTGACGTGAGGTAGTTGTGGAAGATTTTTAGTTGCAATGCTGGTAAAATGTTAGAAACACTGAGCATTTTCTTTATGTATGTTACAGGAGATGCTTCTTTCAAAAGTTTGTAGTGTTTGACTATCCTAAATCTTGAAATTCATGCAAGTGGTAGTCCTGAAAAACTTTCCACCCTATGAATTGAGATGCATTGTGAAGATCAAAGCGGTTTAACCTTCGAATCAGGTTGGAGCACATGTGGTAGAATATTGTTATTGTTCATCGGCCATTAGTATGCACAGCTCTGCTGCGCTAGAGTTTTTCCCTATAACTTTCGACCCAGTCATAAAATCAAAACGAGATTCATGTAATCAATGGTCCTTATTGTAACCCTTATTCCGTAGGAATTTCATAGAAAATCATGAAAGAGCTGCCAGCTATGGTACTTTTTGTAATTTTTTGGCATTTTTTGACTAAGTGAAGTTGTCACAGTGGCGGCCTTACCATATGTGCACATGAGCACGTGAACCCCCTGACCCAAAACCATACCAGCTAATATAATAATTTAATATTGACCAAAAACTCATTTCCCAAATCTTATATGAGAGCACTTTTAACCTGTTAATCTTCATCGTGCAACAGCAGCATCGCGTGAAAGAAATGTACACACGAAAATTTGTGCACATGAAATTTTGTGCACTGATCGATACTGATCCGCCGACAATTTCGCTGGCATATGCCGTAATCAAAATACAGCGTTTTTCGCTGCGGCCAACGCAGTGGGCTGCGGGAAGTGCTGTCAAAAAATTAGAATGCACTGTTTTGTATGGTAACGCGCACAATGGCTGCGGCGGAATTTGCGGCAGCGGCGAAATTTGCTAAATTTCTAATTTTGCCGCACCGCTAGCGGTGATACCTACCATAGGTTGGCATCACCACTAGGTTGAATTAACTCTGTTTGAATTAGGTTGAATGGTCTGGTGGAATAGACAAGCGATGGCTGATGAGTATTGTGATAAGCCAACCTAATCCTCGTACAACAGGATTTAGCAATACAAAAGAAAAAAAAATGATTTTGGTTGGTGCCTTGGTTGCATTGACAGCGACATTGTCGCTGCATTGTGATTCACCAAATTCAACTGCGGCTTTCACGCCTCCCCCTGTGGAACGCTGCGTTGGCCGCAGCGAAAAACGCTGTATTGTGATTACGGCAATATTATGCAGCAGTGAGCACACGCTCCAGTATTGCGTATCACAGGGGCTTGCGGGGTAAGGGGATATTCAAGCAATTACCCTACTAGTTGTGCACATATGAGTCGTGCTCTTAGGATAGAATACCAGAGACGCTGATGGCTGGACGATAGATTATGGTGACGTCACGTTGAAGATACACTGTACATATTTGTGTGGTGCTGGCTGAAGTAATGAAAAACTTTAATTTTAGGGAGACTTTTATTTATGTATGAGTTTAATGGAATTATATCAGCTAAATGCTTAATATTCACACAATCATTCTGATAATATGGAAACTAAAGAACGATTTTTGAGAAAAAAAAATCATATAGTCATAGACAAAAAATTATGACCTTCTTTTGTAGACTAAGGCATTTCAAATATTTTATAACTAACCGCGCAAGATAAATAAAAGCTTAGTATTTGCTGAAAATGTAAAGAAAAATTATTAAGGTGAAGATGATTTAAAGTTTTCATTTTACATTTTTCAGATGTATTTACGTTTTTGCGATTGTTTTTTGGCATTGTTGTAGAAAGAACGATATATAGTACTAAATTATTGATTCAGAGATTTTTGATTAAAGATCTATTAGTTTGATCGCATTTGCGGTATTCGGCCGATATTGCGTTAGCCAGCATCGATTATTTTATGATAATAAATAAGAATATATGTTATAATATCTTTCACCGTTAAAAAACTGTATGTATTTTTTATCATTCTCATGGGAATGATTTATCAACGCAAAGCAAACTGTTCAACAAAAGAAGTCATGTGAAAAATAGCTTTGAACTCTGAATTTTGTAGTGAAAAGATTTGAGATAAAGCTTATCCGAATTTTTTAAGGCGCTGCTAGTTGAGAGAATAAAATTTGGCTTCAGCTCTTGGTCAGTTTGAGCTATAATGGATTCACTTCTCTTATCAGGATCATTTTACTGCAGGTTTTGTTATTTAGCAGAGCAACCTAGGATTTCAAAAACTATGCGAAATGAGCTGTTAGATTGTATGCTAGAAGTTTTGCAAGAAATCATACCGATGTTTTGAAACCGATGTTTCATCAATATTTCAAATGTCGATTTTTGACATTTGCTAATCTTCTAGATTATGATGCTGCTAGTTTGGCTCAAGCAATCGAGTTGAATTTGCAAAAAGTGTTAGACAAACCTGACAAACTTATTTCGCAAAGTTACGTGGGTGCTTGTGTTATGTCTGGAGAACATGGGGGCGTCCAAGCTATCATTAAAGAAAAACATGCATATGCTTATTACGTTCATTGTTAAGCTCATCAATTGAATTTAATATTAATTCAAGTAGCTAAACAGAATCAACATGTTCGCGTTTTCTTTTCAAATATATGTAAGTGATTTAACAAACTATTTTACCATTCCGTTGAAATCGTTGGTGCTATGATTCCACATACTTCATCTATAAGATGAACGGCTTGTACCATTTTGGAGAACCAAGAAGCATTGACTGAATGAATCAAGGTCCAAACCACCTTCTACCATAAATCAGGCTTGTGCGATATCTCGAATGTTTCAAGACCCTTTATATTTGTTTTGGCTTACCGTGTTCAACCGAATAATCCCACATTCTGATATTTTGAACAGAACAAATTCAACAGTATTTAAATGATTTTTTATCCAAAAAGAAAGAGATTCTCAGTGGCGGCTCGTCAGAGTGGGCCCGGCCCGCCTGACCCACCCTGACGAGCCGCCACTGGGCCCGCTCGACACAAAAACACTATTATAAGGTATACGCGGATACCAACAAGAAATATCTACTTTATTTTAACTCAGTGGCGGCTCGTCAGGGTGGGCCAGGCGGGCCGGGCCCACCCTGACGAGCCGCCACTGGAGATTCTATTCTATTTCAAAAAGAAAGAGATTCTAAACTGATCTTTTATGTGAGTTGTCTTCAATCAAAAGACATAGAAAAATGAAGATTCATAAATTGAAAAAATTATAGCTGCCAAAGAAATTTGTAATACAATCATTACTTATTCTTTAGATAGATATAAATTTACAAATCATCTAAGTGTTTACAAAATGTACATTGCATAAAATTTTTCGAAATTCGCAAAAGACTTTCCTAGTGACACCCTCCAATGCAGCGAATGCGTACCCTTTTTAGATGCAGTATGGCTAAGATCAGAGCTAGAAATTATATATAAAAGATCAAACTTTCGAAATATGTCAGGAGCTCTTTATCTTCTGTAGTTCATTATTGAAAATGATCTTCACACTATTTTCCCAGCTGCTTCCCAAATTCTCAAACTCATCACGACAGTACCAATGTCAACAGCAGCAGCAGAAATATCTTTTTTCACCCAAAAGAGAGCAATCACTTTTTTACGGTCAAAAATGTGTCAAGAGAAATGAATAATTTTAGCCATGCTTTCGATCGAAAAAAAGATGTTAAGGGAAACACCAAATTTCAACAATTTAGTAATTGATAAATTTGCGTCAAAAAATGAAAGACGAATCGACTTTAGATTTAAGCACTGCAGCTGAACTACTTGCGGACTTTTTTTTACTACAGTAATCATTTTATAATAAAATACTTGTATTATATAATATTTTGATTTGTAATGATAAAAATGTATTGTTTTAGCTTATTTAGAGCACTATTGGCTATTGACCTGGGGGGTTCACTATTTTCTTAATTAAACATGATATTTAATTAAATATCATGTTTAATTTAGAAAATAGTGAACTCCCCAGGTCAATAGCCACGAGCCGCCACTGAGTTGTCATTAAATTTTCATTTGAGAATGACAATTAATAGGAAATGCGATTTCCAAAAATTTGAAAAAATTTACGGGTGGTAGCCCTTCAATTCTTTTTACCTCTATAACTTCCAGGGCAGTCATCCAATAGAAAAGAGGCTGAGTTTGTTTTAACAAGAAGTAGATTTGGTATATTCTTGGCTATAGTGCTAGCACAGGGTTGCAAGTACCAGACATGTTCGTTCATATTGCATCAACAGATGCTTCCATTATGTATTCATAAGCAAAGCATTTACAATAAAATAAGCAACCAGTGTTTAAATTTTCAGCATTTTCAGATGACAGCCCCAAACATAGTTTAATAGCTGAAACTTTCTATGATATCTTCGGAAGAAAACGAAATTCAAATAATAGGTTGATTTTAGTATGAGCTTTTTATGGTAAAGTTATTGCTGCTGTGTTGGAATAATGTTGCCAGCATTGAACATTTTCGTTATATGTGTTAGAGGAGATGCTGTCAAGAAATGAATTTTGTTGAATTGAATTGAGTAAAAAATGGCTGATATGATACTACAATACATGTTTGAAGCAGGGTAAATTCCCCAACATATTTAAGCAAACCATAACAATTAAACTATTCAAATCAGGAGATAAAGCGCTTATTAGCAACTATAGGCCAATAGCACTGATAAACTCATTTGCGAAAATATTCGAACGTTGTATAAAAAATCGAATCTCGAACTTCCTAGAAGACAACAAACTGATTCCCGATTCTCAGTATGGTTTTCGAAAAGGAAAAGGAGTAGATGACGCATTGGGCAGCCTTACGCAATACGTATTGGAAAATTTTAAAAACAAACGAAAAACGTTAGGCACATTTCTGGATTTTTCTAAAGCCTTTGACACAATCTCCCAAGCAAGCTTAGGAAAATATTACAAAAAATAGGAATAACGAATAAACCTTTAAAGTTATTGACTGACTATTTGTACAATAGACCACATATAGTTAGACTAAATGGAACAGACAGCAACCCAAATTTGAATACAAATTATGGTCTCCCACAAGGTACAGTTCTATCCCCCCTGCTGTATCTTATATACGTGATATCCTTCTTCAAATTAGCAAACAATAAAACTAAAATACTAGGCTTTGCTGACGACACGGTCATCTTAGTATCAGAGCCTGATTGGGAAACATGTAACAGTACAGCTACAGCAACGATGGAAAAAATTATCAAATGGACAAATGACCACTCACTCAAACTCAACATTAATAAAACTAATATTTTACCATTTGCCACTAAACAAAATGAACTCCCCCCAAATGATTATGGAATAAATATCGTTACAACAGAAAACGAAATTCAAAGTTCAATAAACCTCAAAATAACTTCAACGACAAGATACTTGTGAATAACTATAGATAGCCATCTAAGATGGAAAGATCATATAGATAACTTAAATAATAAACTAAAACAACTCGTCTACATCTTTTACAAATTGAACCGAATAGTAAAATTTGATGACATAAAAATGACATATAATACCTTATTCCACTCAGTACTCTCTTACGGCATTATTGCATGGGGTGGAACATTTGACACTCATTTAAAACACTTACAGATAACACAAAAAAGTGTACTAAAAACAATGGCAGGCGTTCCCCTGACGTATCCTTCAAATCAAATATATACACTTACAAGCACACTCAACCTAAAAAGTCTATACACTGTAAAATTATTGACGTACGTAATTAAAAAGAATATACTCATACCTTTGAATCACACTGCAAATACGAGACAGAGAGATGTTTGTGTGACAACAATGCTTGCAAATACGACACTAGAACAAAAACAATTCATGTATATTGCCCCAAGATTATATAATGGACTCCCAACCATTTGAAGGAGTTGTCAGGAAATGTCCAGGCATTCAAGAGGCAACTAAAACTACATTTACTAAGAACACAGACACCTGGCCAACTTCATACCGACCGAGAATAGCCCCATTGGACTACACCATAGTCAATTACAAAAAATAGCAATTCTGATCTTTTTCCTCTTATACAAAAATCGAACTTATTTAACTTTTCAACACCCACTAAGAAATCCGAATTTATTCTGTGTGACCCTGTATGTGAACTTGTATATGACCTTTTGATTAACCAAACCCCGATCACCTATATTGATTAGACTATAAGATTATAAATAACTTAGTATCTACACTAATATCTACATATAAAATACTAGGCATAAGAAAAACTATTGTAAGATTACTCCTCCTTCCATGCCACAAGCCTAGCTTATTTTGGAAGGAGTAAAATAACACAAATAAATGAAATGAAATAAATATGTATGTATGTATGAGTGAAAAAAGAAGTGTATTACGTCTTTCCCGATTTAGACGTCACTCAAAAGACAATTTCTCCGCAAATCAGTTTTCTGGCGGATCTGATGCGGCAGACTTTTTGAATATTGCTATCAATAAGAATTGATATTATTCGTCTGATCGCAATTTGGCATAGACATAGCCCATTTTGTGTGGCACAGTAAAATTATTTGATTCGGGCTGTTTTTTTTTAAAAAAAAATGCAACACTGAGTGCAAGACGTTTGCCCCTTCTTCCATCAAGTTAGCCGAGACAATTTTTTCAACAAAAAACCGAAATAATTCCACAGATCGCAAAAATCCCTCCACGCTGCTGATGAATATGAAATCAACATTGACAGGAATGATAGCATTCAGGTTTCAACTGCTCCAGTTTTTCCCGCCATTAAACACATATCAGTACCTATGGACAAGTGACTGAAGTATCTTTTATCGTATTGTGTCTGATTCAAAATCAAACGATATAATTTTTGTGAATTCAAAATCAATGAGCTGAAAATGATGAGGGGGCAACATTCCGAACGACGTATTAAATGGGCTTTGAAACGAATACTGAATTCATTTTAATAACCTATTCAATTCAAGGTGACTGATGAAACACTGAGTTTTTCATTTTTCGATTCATTTTTCGACAAAATCGAAAATTTCATCAGCTTATTTGTATTCTGTGAATTGTGTAGGCTGGTTGGTCTCCAGTGCACAAAGAATTTTCTCTGAAAATTAGATCGAGACTGATACTTATTACGTTTAATAGCTTATGATGTTTTTTTTTCCACGGCGAATGATTTCGTTTCATTAAATTAAGTACAAAATCGAACCATGGAGCAACTACATAAATAATTTCTTGGGTATCATCATTTCATTACCAATTACTCAGAAGCAAATGAGATCAGCTTAAAGTATCCGAGACTTCAGTTATTTATCCTTCATTACGTGTCGCTAATGAAATGAGCGAATTACAAAAGCGACTCTGGTGGCCTTGATGTCAACGCGACATTTGGATTTTCATTTTCAGGACACCTGTGTTGCTTCGCTGTATACCTTATTCAAATTTCTTTCATTCGAATTAACAGGCGGCTAAAAAGCTGGCTGTCGTCGGTCACATCTATCTATTCAAGAAGTGAAACTAATGAAGGAAAAACAAACTTTCGACGTAAGCTAAATCGAAATTACTCGTACTGACAGTTTAAGCACCTGCGGTAAATACGCTAAAGTAGATCAAGCGGCCAACCGACTGATTTGAGTGAAGGGAATAGATAAGAATGTTGCTTTAGCTACGGAAATTTACATAATCTTCGAAAGACTTAAATGTCGGGATAATATAGGATGGAAAGCAGATCTTGGGTTGGGTGTTTTCAAGAGATAATGAAAGTGGTGTGTGGTAAACTGACAAGGATTTTCGTTGAGTGAAAAGTTCTATTTTGAAAAGGTTTGAAAACTTGTTAGCATCTGCAGCAATACGTAGAACGATTAAATTCAGAATGATAATGCTTTTCTGATTCATATTACAACAAAAACAATTATCAATTATTTGATATCAAATTTCAAAAATCTTCTGCTAACATGAGCACTGAACCACCTCTTACATGCTTTTCCATCCGTCTTCATTCAATGAAAACTCGATTTGGATTTCATGCTAACACGAAACCAAACAAAGCAAGGATGTATTTTCGTTAGTACCTGGAGAAAATGAGATTACATTTTAAGCTTATGTGAATGTAATTAGGTTGATTCGAGGAAGAGTCGAGACAATGTTAAATGCAGATTCGGTCGAATCACACGTCACCACGATGTATTTGGACACATTAGACGAGTGACAGCCAGGGTTGATTAATAGACACCAGCTTACGGCTTTGTTTTTGTAATTTGTAGCACGGGCACGTACTTAATGCCGTATGTTATTAATGCTGAGAATTGCAAATGAGAACGAGAATATGTAAAGGTGCTCGATTTAATGTGAAGAGGACAGATTTTCTAAGGAGAACATATTGCAACTAAATGAATAGCATAAGAGGGAGAAAATATTACATATGTTTAGTAATTTGAGATATAATAATGTTTAATTTTTATACGAGCAGTGCAAAAGAACGGAAGAAAACGCCAGATTATTTCCGGCCCAATTGCTCGGCTGCACTAAGATAAAACACAGTATCTGTTAAATTCAGCACTTCGAGCAAATTCACATTTGGTGAAACTTTTATCGACAACAAAAACAAAACAGTCTAGAGCATCAGCACCGCTAGAAAACTGATTTTCGAGTGTATCTTTGAGTGACTTAAAAATGTGTGAAGACGTAATACACTTCTTTGTAGAATTATATCAACCATTTCTTATTCAAAGGAACAAATATCATTTTTTGACAGCATCTCCTATAACTCAAATGATGAAAATGCTCAGTGCTGGCAACTTTTGTCCAACACAGAAGCAATAAATCTACCATAACATGCTTGTGCTTAATCAATCTATCTTTTGAATTTCGGTTTCATCCAAGGATATCATCGAAAGTTTCAGCGATTAAACTATGTCCGGGGTTTCCATCCGAAAAATTAAACTCGGAAAATTTAAGCATCGGTTACTTATTTTATTGCTTATGCATAAAAGATGGAAGCATCTGTTGGTGCAATATTCGTTTCGATTGAATGACTGCGCCGGAAGTCATAGGAGCAAATAAAATTTTAGGGTTACCACACTCAAAACAACATCGCATGATAAAGAAATGTCAATAAATTACAAAATTCATCATAGCTAGCAGCTTTTTTACGATTTTTCAACGAAATTCCTACAAAAATAGAAATACTGCAAGGTCCACTTATCACATGAGTTTCGTTTTAATTTCGTTGCTACATCGGAAGTTATAGGGAAAAAACCATTATTTTTCGGAGCAAATTTACAATATTTAGGAGACGAAAATTGCCATAGCTGGCAACCCTTTTCTAATTTTTCAACCAAATTTGTTTGAAACCTGTCTTAAAGTAGGGTTCACCCACTGCGTGAATTTCGTTAAAATTTGGTGGCTAAATCGGAAGCTATAAAATAATAAATAATAGTCTTTATTTCATGTGCATAAACTTACAGCTATAATTAATTCAACAAAATCCTCTGAACTTAAATTACGTTTATACCTAACATCAAGAAATAGAAAATTTAAAGAAAGAAAGAAAATAAAGCAGATATACAACTAACTCGATATTTTATATTTTAAATGGTGCTGAAGAAGATGCAGATGAAATACGAAGCATTCAGTTGCTTACGCAAGAGTCGAATGCCCGTTAATAAGATAGAAAAAAAACATGAATCGTCAATTTATGGTGGGGGACTCATCAATTTAACTAAGATATAAAAGACCGTAGATAGAGAAAAATAGCAAAAAATAATATTGAAAACAAATACAAAGGTTATATTAAGGGATTCAACAGTTTTTCAACGCGCAAGTGATCAATAGAATAGAGCCAAGATTTGATTTTTTTCGAAAACGTTGTCTTTCTAGACTCGTCTCCAATATTTGGTGGCAAAAGGTTAAATAAACGAGGAACAACAATGCTGTAAAAGCGACTAAAGTGCGATTTATTGCAAATGGGAACTATCGCTAAATTTCTAGTGCTAACCCGTAGATTAGCTGAATCATAAACTCTTGGTGTTTGATAACCTGAGTTCTCGAAGAAAATTCTTAGAACCTTAAAAAAATACAAATGCCTTAATGGAAGTGTACCTAGTGCTTGAAATAGATTAAAACTTGGCGTTCTGCGGTGAACTTTGAAAATAATTCGAACGGCATGTTTTTGTTTTACAATCAATGGTTCCAGTTTATTAAAATGTGTGGGTCCCCAGCAGCATAATCCATATTGTAGTTTCAATAGTTTCAGTCCAAAATAGGCTTAAGTGATACAATTGTCTGACCAAATTGTTAAAATATGCTTTCAGATACACGGTGTGATCTCTCCAATTTAATTTGGTGTCAATTAACACTCCCAGATACTTAAAACTATTCTTTCAATATCAAAGCAGTATGGAGAACAACTCGCATTTTGGTCCAAAGAATAAAAAACCTCATCTTCAGCTCTGATTGGTGAAAAAACACAGCTGTATTATGTCCTCCGAAAATTTCAGCTCAATCGGATCGGCCACTCCAGAGACTATCTCCCTAAATCATTTTGCTGATATATATAGTATATATATATATATATATATATATATATATATATATATATATATATATATATATATATATATATATATATATATATATATATATATATATATATATATACATACATATATATACATACAAATATATATATATATATATATATATATATATATATATATATATATATATATATATATATATATATATATAAATATATATATATATATATATATGTATCGTATAACAGCAATGTGTTGGACCAATGCTTCAGGAGATCACAAAACGAGATTTCTCGCTATTGGCAGAGCTAACGTTTGGCCTATAGATGAGGTTCCGAACAGAAGACAAAAATCTTTGGCAGCATAGCAACATTTCACAAGACATTTTCTGAAAGTCAGCAGCCGCGGATGGAAGAGTTTTTATTCCTTTCGTGGAAACCAAACCAACATCAACAAGTAGCGACTGCTGATAAAGATCAAGTTGCACATATGGAACAGGAGGAGGAGAAAAAGAAATTACAAGAACGCTAGGAAAATCGAGGATAAACATTTTGTTACTGGTATTGCGAAAAAAACAATATACAATGGCATTTAATAAGTGTACAAAATAAACAACAATTTTTCAAGCAAATTTTCAGCTCCGTGCATTTAGTCCAATTGAGCTCAAACTTTTTAATCCTTTCCAAAAATAATGCATCGTAAACTTTCTAAAGTAGGCCTCAATTTGAATCTCAACTTCTCTATTTGAAGGAAATGCCTTTCTGCCGAGCCATTTCTTTATAGTTGAAAACATATAACAGTCCCAGTTGGCCAAATCTGGTGAATATAGTGCGTAGGGAAGCAATTCGTAGCTCAATACATTCAGTTTTCTCGTTAAGTGCGAGCTTAGTTTGTGCTTAGTTTCGATGAAAAAACAATTTTTCTTCTTCGAATGAGATCGTTTTTTTTGATCGCATCATTCAATTAATCCAATAACTTTGCATAATTTTTTTTGTAATCGTTTTTGCTTTTTCAAGGTAGACCGTGAAGAGTATGTCTCACGAACCTTAAAAAACTGTTGCCCTTTTTCGGTCACTGGAACCAATTTCGGCTACTTCGCAACACTCTATCTACTAATTTGACTGCTATTTGCACTCAGGTGCATAGCGATGGACCTGTTTGTGTATGTGTGTGGGTTGGGGAGAGGCGCATTTGCACCTCTAAGCACTGTCCTCATTTCCCCCTGCCTACCATAGTTTCGCAGACTTCTTGATCAAGTCTATGATCACTGATAGGAGAAAAGAGGCTATCCTCTGCATACGTGCAACATCCCAGCCAAAACATTGATATCTGAGACACGCAAACGCTGGGCATTCACAGAGCAAATACTCCGCAGAGCCAGCCTCTTCTACTCATGATGAACAGAGATCATCCTGTACAACCCCTATTCGGTACATATGTCTTCCTACGCAGTTGTGTCCAGTCAGAATGCCTATCATAGCTCTGCAAATTTTCCTACTCTCACTGAGCAAGAATCCTGCAATCATATGGTTGGGTTCTGAAAGGAAGACCTTCGGGTGTCTGGCCACACCAGAGTCGTCCATCTATCTTTGTGAGCATCGTCTACCCACTTTCGATACGTGCAGATACGGTCGGCGCACCCAAGGCGGGTTCAGGGCCCCGTAGTGGAAGTCCCGAACCTTGATTTGCAATGGCGTCAGCAATTTCATTTTCCTCAACACCACAGTGCCCTGGTACCCAGAGCAGATGCACCCTATTGAATCTGACGACAGAGTTCAATTGTGCTCTGCAGTATTGGACAATTTTCGAGTTAGTCAGGGGTCTACGCAGCGCTACCAGTGCAGCTTGACTGTCACTGCAATAGCAATGCTCTTTCCCCTCCATCTTTCTTCAATTGCCCAACAGGCAGCTCTCATGTGCCAAATAGATATTGGCCGAGCCCAGGCGAGCCGAGTGTGTGGACGGTCCAGACAAGCGACTTTGACAGGTGTCAGAGGCGCTCGTGCGACTTCCGATCGGAATGGGTTTTGGGCACGAGCCAAGGCGATTCGTGACGAGTTGTCAAATGCCGTCCACATGTTGGCGGCCTCGTCTGACTTCGGCTCGCCTGGCCTCGGCCAATATCTATTTGCTACATGATGATAGCAAATATTTCTGCTTGAAAAACCGAAATGTGCTTTCCAAGAGAAAAAGCCCACCTGCCATTTGTTGAATATAGGTAGACACCAGCTCCAGATCTACCATCTGTCTTCGAGCCGTCCGTGAAGAAGATCTCGGATTATCTCCTCGTGCACAGATCTGGATCGTCCCAGTTACTTCTGCTCAAGAGGATTACTTTGTACCTTCTTCCGAAGTCGAGGAAGGACACTCGAACGTCCGAAGGCAAAGTGAGAATTGGAGAGATCTCACGCATCGAACCCCTAATAGAGTAGTGTTGAGTAGGACTTGTAAGAGCCAGTACATTTGTCCCGTACAAGAACGAAAATTGTCATGACGCGACAAATTCATGAAATCTACCACTTCAAAATTTTTGTCATGCTACTCCTCACTTTGCGATTTGTAAGATGAGAGACAAAGAGCCGATAGTGACGACCAACATGACATGTGAAAGAGAGGCATTACATTGTACGATGCGGGTGCAAGCTAGTACAATGTCCCGTACAAAATACGATGTGTGTACGTTTAATCAGTTTGTACTACTGAGTAGAGACGAGTTGAGACTTTTTAACTCAAATCTTCAATTCAAGCAGTCGTGGCGAGCCGAATGCTAGAGTTCGTTCTATCGCCTCTTTTGTACTATTCGCCTCTTTTGTACTACATCGACTCTTTTGTACTACATCGCGTCATTTGTACTATATCGCCTCTTTTGTACTATCGCCTCTTTTGTACCGCGTTCATAAAAAACGCCTCGCCTCATTTGAAGTGGGACATTGTACTGGCTCAGTACAGAAAAGAGGCGACTCTTACAAACTCTTTTTGAAACCGTGTCCTACTCAACACTATAATAGAGCAGTGCCCCATATCGTCTCCACCTACCCATAAGCCAAGCTGTGCTAGTCTATGGGCAGAACTCATCGCCACACTCTGAACTTGAATGTGGAGAAGAGGCAGATTGAGAAGCGCATCAAGAGCCGCACCCTGAGTAGTGCTCATGGCATCACAGATACCCAGGCACACCGTCCTTTGCAGCGTGGCTAACTTTTTTCGAGCATACAATAGCTTCACGATAGTCAATACGCAAAGTCATTACGCAAAATTATTCTTCCAGGGAATTTCCCCGGTTTTTCGATTATTACTCTTGAGCTTTCAGATCCCCAATTGCAACAACTTTGTTTTTTAGCATACTTATCACGATCAAAATGATTCCTGAAAAAAACTGGGGTCATTCGATTGCATTTCTTACACTCAATCAATGAACTAACGACGTTGTTCATGGTCGTGTGACTTCAATTTTTGGCATCAACTAAACTTTAAGCCAAAATGTTTTTGCAAAATACAACGTTAAATAAGTTTATGGTGTTTCCAATTCCTGCTAAAGACTTGGAATGGATAGACCAAGGTTTTTTTTGCAACAATTGCAGCAACAGTGGCAATGTTTTCAGCTGCTTTTCTTGGATGACTTACTTGAACCTTCACATTACTAACTTGTCCCTATATTTACGATCATAAGTAGCTTTGCCAAATAGTCCTTACATAACGGGAACATGTTTAGCGTTCTGCAATCAAATGAGTTTTAAATATGTTTCGAAAGGTACCGATGCCAAAAAAAAAACAAACAATGAAACCAACACAAAGTGAACATTTGCAAGGAATCGAAATATTTTCATTTTAAAAGTAGTTTGAATAAATATTTTAACGAAAATTCAAAGTTACTGAAAAATATTTGCTTTCTTATATTTGCCTCCCCAGAAATTAAATTTGTAGTTTAATAATTGGAAAAAAAAATTAAAACAACTTTTTCCACTGGAAAATACCTTGCAAATGCTGAAAATCTTCTTTGTTCGTTTTCAGTGATTGATTATAACCAAAATTATTCTTTAAATTGGGTCATTTTTACTTAATGAGCATTTTAAAATGAAGTTGAATTTCAATGATCAAATAAATATTGAAAAGATAGCAAAGTTTAAAGCTATTTTTTCGTAAATGAGAGCACATCAAATAACGATGCTGGTTGTTTCTAAAGTATGTCATTTACTTTTCATAGCTCCACAGCTTGAAATACGGAAGTGTTTTTTTACCGTCATTTTCATTAAGTAATTCTGTGATATAAGATTTTGTTTTCATTGCGAAACTAGAACATTTTTTTGTGTAAGCCTGCAACTTTTTGATTTTTTTAGGGCTATTCTTACTTAAAGCTTGTAACAGTAAGGTCTTGTTTACTGATTTTCAATACATATATATATATATATATGTATCGATTTTCGATACATATATATATATACTCGGCTCGCCTGGGCTCGGCCAATATCTATTTGGCACATGAGAGCTGCCTGTTGGGCAATTGAAGAAAGATGGAGGGGAAAGAGCATTGCTATTGCAGTGACAGTCAAGCTGCACTGGTAGCGCTGCGTAGACCCCTGACTAACTCGAAAATTGTCCAATACTGCAGAGCACAATTGAACTCTGTCGTCAGATTCAATAGGGTGCATCTGCTCTGGGTACCAGGGCACTGTGGTGTTGAGGAAAATGAAATTGCTGACGCCATTGCAAATCAAGGTTCGAGACTTCCACTAAGGGGCCCTGAACCCGCCTGGGGTGCGCCGACCGTATCTGCACGTATCGAAAGTGGGTAGACGATGCTCACAAAGATAGATGGACGACTCTGGTGTGGCCAGACACCCGAAGGTCTTCCTTTCAGAACCCAACCATATGATTGCAGGATTCTTGCTCAGTGAGAGTAGGAAAATTTGCAGAGCTATGATAGGCATTCTGACTGGACACAACTGCGTAGGAAGACATATGTACCGAATAGGTGTTGTACAGGATGATCTCTGTTCATCATGAGTAGAAGAGGCTGGCTCTGCGGAGTATTTGCTCTGTGAATGCCCAGCGTTTGCGTGTCTCAGATATCAATGTTTTGGCTGGGATGTTGCACGTATGCAGAGGATAGCCTCTTTTCTCCTATCAGTGATCATAGACTTGATCAAGAAGTCTGCGAAACTATGGTAGGCAGGGGGAAATGAGGACAGTGCTTAGAGGTGCAAATGCGCCTCTCCCCAACCCACACACATACACAAACAGGTCCATCGCTATGCACCTGAGTGCAAATAGCAGTCAAATTAGTAGATAGAGTGTTGCGAAGTAGCCTAAATTGGTTCCAGTGACCGAAAAAGGGCAACAGTTTTTTAAGGTTCGTGAGACATACTCTTCACGGTCTACCTTGAAAAAGCAAAAACGATTACAAAAAAAATTATGCAAAGTTATTGGATTAATTGAATGATGCGATCAAAAAAAACGATCTCATTCGAAGAAGAAAAATTGTTTTTTCATCGAAACTAAGCACAAACTAAGCTCGCACTTAACGAGAAAACTGAATGTATTGAGCTACGAATTGCTTCCCTATGCACTATATTCACCAGATTTGGCCAACTGGGACTGTTATATGTTTTCAACTATAAAGAAATGGCTCGGCAGAAAGGCATTTCCTTCAAATAGAGAAGTTGAGATTCAAATTGAGGCCTACTTTAGAAAGTTTACGATGCATTATTTTTGGAAAGGATTAAAAAGTTTGAGCTCAATTGGACTAAATGCACGGAGCTGAAAATTTGCTTGAAAAATTGTTGTTTATTTTGTACACTTATTAAATGCCATTGTATATTGTTTTTTTCGCAATACCAGTAACAAAATGTTTATCCTCGATTTTCCTAGCGTTCTTGTAATTTCTTTTTCTCCTCCTCCTGTTCCATATGTGCAACTTGATCTTTATCAGCAGTCGCTACTTGTTGATGTTGGTTTGGTTTCCACGAAAGGAATAAAAACTCTTCCATCCGCGGCTGCTGACTTTCAGAAAATGTCTTCTGAAATGTTGCTATGCTGCCAAAGATTTTTGTCTTCTGTTCGGAACCTCATCTATAGGCCAAACGTTAGCTCTGCCAATAGCGAGAAATCTCGTTTTGTGATCTCCTGAAGCATTGGTCCAACACATTGCTGTTATAATTTATGTCCTCGGGGCTGAGTTTGGATGCTAGTGGCCAACGTTCGCTGTGAAAGCATTTTCCAATAAACGGCACGCATTCATCAGCGTTGTAAATTTGCGCCCGGCACAAATTCTCATTTGCAATAAATTCATTTGCAATAAGTTCATTTATATATTTGCCAAAAATTTGGCTCGTCTCAGCAACACTGTTACATTTTTCACTCTGAATCCGCAACTCGCGGATTCCATGCCGTTGTTTGAATTTAGTTAGCCAACAATTCAAATCAGCTTGCAAATCCAACTCATTAGAAAAATGTTTTGCCTTCTCACAACACTGAGAGCCACATAGATGGAACCAGTTCTTTAATGCTTTATAGCTTGCTGACTTCATAATCTTACGACTTGATGGCACTGCTACCTAACCGGAGTTCATACTGAACTCAAGTATCCTTTCTTTAGTTTTTGAAACTTTGCGCTGTTTAAATACCAACATTGTAATCTGCAGCAAATTTTTCAACTGATTGTTCATCTTCCAACCTTTTTATTGATTCAAGTTTCTTTTTAATTGTCAACACTTTTTTGCGCTATTCTGCCTTTTTAACACTATTCACTGTTTTACCCACACACATATATTTACAAGGGAAATATGAAATAACTATACACTGTCCTGTTAAGTAAGCTAATGATTTATGGCAATGAATTTACAGAAATGGTGTTTCACCGAAGTTTTTCCGCACTCATTACTGTGCTGTCAGGCAGAAAATTTCGAAGAAAAATTATGTGACATTTCGTCGTTTGACAAAAAGAAATTTCGAATAACGATGCAAGGTTAAGCCGGTGAATCCGTACACAATTAACTGGGTTTTCACTGTATTCCCAAATTTTAAATCTAGTGATCTTTCAATTCCAAATCTGCCGTCTTATATTATTTTTCCTCTGTTTCTGTAAGCTCTTTACACACTTTATTTGTAATAGCGTGTATGTTTTTCTCACATGTCTTTTAGTCCCAAAGCAGCATGGTTTTATTTAAAGTTAGTCTAGAACGACCACCCTTTTGCTGATTTTCATTTTTGTCAGCTTAGGTTTTGATTCACAACGTCAAGTTAACACATTGCCTGGAAAAATTCGGCTTATTGGGGCCTCTTCTATCCTAGTTTTCCTTCTATGTCCAAGGCTAATCCTATAGAACTGCTGATCTATTTCTTCTGCTTTATTTTTGCATCTGGAGTACCTCAAAGAACTGTTATTGGTCCTTTACTTTTCATCTTTTGTGTCAATGATCTTCCGTCTCTCATCAACCTTAGCGTAGGTTTCAGACTTGAACACCAAATTGAAAATTGGTGCTCATGCCATGAATATTGCAACTCAGACATCCAAGGGTGCTGGTTTTGTTGGGTGTTCTCCAAATATATTCGTCAGTTACTGTGCGCAGCCAAACCATAGTTACTGTGCTAAGGCAAAGCTGCATTTATATCTCTGAAATTTGTATCGATCTCATTTTTACTTCGCGAGTTACTGTGTTACTTTATTTTTATGCAGACAGCTGTCCACTGAAAATCAGTGAGATTCTTCAAAAGTCATACTAAACTGTGTTAGTCTACAAATTGTAATATCCAGGTCAACATTATTCTTTTATTGAAGTTCCACTAGAGAACGGTATCTACCGCTTACATGCATCCACATTTTCTATATTCTCTCCAAAATACCCTTGAGCATATGTACGTGTCTAATATCATTCCAAATAAGCTTTCATCGTGCTGCACATCACGATTGCAACCATTATTCACTTGTGGGGAAAAGGTTAAGTGAATTTCTTGTTGCTGTGTTTTCGGTTACTATTCCCATTGTCATAGAACTTGCTCGCGGTAATCTCATATTACAAATTGAATTCCGACGACGTATTCTTTAAGATCGTTAAGACTTTTGTGAAACAACATGAAACTTACTATAATGTGGTCAGATGAAAGTGTCCTGGATGCGCACTGGTAAAAGGTTTCTGCTGAAGTATATCTAGTAACTTCGTGAATACAAAATTCAGTGTTAATGCAAAGAATTTTTCACAGTGCCATATTTACTTTATACGCGACAGTTTCGTCTTCTTGAGAGAATGCATTCTACTAACGCTAACACCACAAAGTGTACACCATCTTCTACCAGCAGCATTAATAACTTTATTGTCCGTTTAGTGAAAAATTAAATCATATAGTTTTCTGGTCAACTTGCTATCACTTGATGCAGAACAAAAACTTTACACTCACAACCGTTAACATTCTTGATATTTATAGTTGGCCTATCATATTATCACCAATGGTTCCCAGCAATATCTTTCGTTGTATCCATGGCTACAGCATGCATTGGTTAAATTTTCTGCCGCAGGGTTTTAATTAAAATGGGTCGTGGTAGGCGCCTGAATCTGCTTGGGTCATAAAATATAACGCTACGAGTATCATGAGGCAATGTACAGGCATTGTTGGCCACAAAACGGTAACACGGCTGTCGAATGATATTTTGAAAAACAAGACTAGCAGCTTTAATTTTTCCGGAATATGAAGGACGAACTTGATGAAAGTGTATGAATAGAGAGAGTATGAAGTTAGAATAGTTATATCTATGGCAGACATTGTTTTATCAAATTTATTCGAATGCTCTGTTTTGCTATTATTTTCGCAACCGAAGTTAATTCAACACCAATTCGTTCCTTAGTTGAGATAATTTCCTATGATAATCATTTGAACATTTTCTACTGCAAACACGAAACCAAATAACTTTATTATCAGCTCTCACACACTCCGACTTTTCAGTTCATGTTCAAGGGCAAATTCATAATAAATCAAGAGGTCCGGGGAAATGGAAAGTTCGGTCCTGATGTCAAAGCAAATGAAGTGAAGAAATCAAATGGAAATCAAAGGTTATTGGGCGGAACTGTTTTGCTTGCTTTGATGTTGCTAATGTATGGAATCAGCTTTGATATGTATGTAGATATTTTCAAAAAGAAAATATTCTGGGTCGGAATTTGACCGATGACCCGCCCCTAAATGTGTGCAGAAAAGGGTTGAAAAGACTATAGTTCTAGTCAAAGTAATAGCAACGAGATATTTGTGGAATAGTCCCGTCCAGAAGGTCAGGTGGATGTTCGGGCTATACAGAATCCAAAAATATGTCAGAAAGGTTTCTTGACATTTTCCGGATAGTTTTCAAGAAATGAATTTAATTTAGTAGAAATTTAAATTCCACCACCATACAAGAGAGATGGAATTCGATCGGACACATTTGTTGTGGTGAAAGTTTGTTACAATCACTGATTTAGTTATTTTTTTGTTTCACGTGGGCAATAAACATAAAGGCACTCTCACTTATTGCCATAAAAGCTCATTTATAATAGAAAATGCAAAAAACCAGCAAACAACAGGAATAGATAAATGGAAATTATTTGTAAGTGTTATTGCTTCGTCGACTGTTGTTTAACAGCACCCTGGGGATATCATTATGTAGATTTTTCACGTTCGCCACCATATCCCAGGCGTATGGGGAAAACTCTATCCAACTTGTGTGTTACATTTTCGCGAATAAATATGTTGTCAACCTTGCTGGGGATAGAGTCTCATTTGTGTTTCTAATATGCCTACATATGTAGGAATCTGCAGAATCTGAGAATGTACCAGTACATGTAGTACGGTTGGCTGGGATAAACAAAGGGAATATAATATGTATGCAAAGGTAATATGTTACTGGCAACAATTTGGTTGTAGGCAATTTAATTTAATGAGACACTAACGAGGTAGATGACGACAACAACTGTGACTGTGAAGATAGTCTAATAGATATTTTTAGATATGGCGTTATAAAGGATATTAATATGCTAAACGAAATTCGTGTCATGGGTCGTGATTATGATGTAATATGCCCAATTGACTTCATGAAGTTGTTATTATGTTGGCTGTAGTGAATTAAAATTGAATCTAAATTCTAAGAGTGATTTTTTTAGTAGCATAGTGTGAAATTTATCACTTTGAATTATAGTTATTTTCTCTAGAAAAAGTTTTTGGAAGGCTGGTTTTAGTGTGATTTGCTTTTAAACCGACACCATAATACATGGCGTAGGATGCTATAATGCATGACGTGGAGGACTATAATAGGGCCATAAACATGGTGTTGGGGGCTATAATAAATGTCATTGGGGGCTCTAATTCATGGCGTGATTATAAATTTGTGAATGAAGTCCTTCACAGTCAAACAAGTGCTTGAAAAATGCTGGGAATTTAACATCGACGTCCACCAGATTTTCGTGGATTTTAAACAAGCATATGACAGTATTGACCGAAACATACTGTACAAAATAATGCTATACTTCGGCATCCCGGCAAAACTAGTTCGGCTGACCAAAATGACGATGACGTCGACAGCATCACAAGTCAGAATCAACAACAGTCTGACTGACGCCTTTGACACAAATGTCGGACTAAAGCAAGGGGATGGGTTGGCCCCTCTGCTGTTCAACCTAGCACTTGAGTACGTGATAAGGAAGATTCCTGTCGACACAGGGGGTACGCTTCTGTATAAGTCGAACCAGTTAGTAGCCTACGCGGATGACATTAACATCTTGTCCCGTTCCTTCACATCCGCCAAAGAGCTCCTGTTGAAACTTGACCAGGAAGCCAAGGAAGTAGGCCTGAAGATCAATCAGACGAAAACAAAAATCATGACGCAAACAAGAAAGAAGACCTCCATTAGACAAAATGTAATTCTTGACGAATATAATTTAGAGAATGTGGACGAATTTATATACTTAGGCTCGAAATTGACAACGAAAGGCAGTGAAACTGACGAAATTAAACGGAGAATACAGCTCGCTAATAAAACTCTCTACTCCGTTCTGGCCCTACTGAAGACCAGCTGCATACACAGGAAGACGAAGCTCCAAGTCTACAAATCAATCATCAGACCTGTGTTGTGCTACGGATGTGAAACTTGGACCCTTACCCAAGCATCCGCAAATATGTTGAACGCCTTCGAAAGACGGGTCCTCAGGCGTATAATTGGAGCTAAACAAGAGTGCGGCCAATGGCGGATAAGATACAACCACGAGTTGTACGAGGTTTTTGACGAGCCGGAGGTTGCTACAATCGTAAAACTGCGGAAGCTGCAATGGGCTGGTCACGTGCAACGAATGGACGAGCATCGAGTACCTAAGAAGGTATTCGACGGAAGGGCCGAGGGTCGAAGACCAGTGGGAAAACCCAGAAAACGCTGGTTTGACTCTGTCGACGAAGACTGCGCAAAGCTGCTCGGATTTCGGGATTTCGGAATTGGAGGACGCGGTCATTGGACCGAGACAACTGGAGGCGTCACCTACGAGAAGCCAAGGCCCGAGAGGGGCTGTAGTGCTACGACGAATGAAGTTCTCTATCAGTTTCATCCCTTAAATCTGCCAAAAGTTTTCGTGCGATTACATTAAGTTACTCCAGATGTGCGTATAAGCGACTGAAGATATCAAATGCGTGCTTCAAAGTGTCAAATTTTCAGAATGGTTGGAAATTCGCAAAGAAAATTTGGATCCCTAGGTCAAACAAAACATAATTGGCAGCTATAGACCAATTAGTCTCTTTAGTGTCTTTTTTTATATATAAAATAATGCTTTAGTTTTGAAGTTTACAAAGATGACTTAACTTAAAGAGTGCTTAACATAAAAAATCTTATAGTTACCGGATATACTACTTTATTCTTTTTGAATTATAATTATTGAATTTTTTATCATTAATATATTTTTCGGCTTACGCCTTTAGCAATTTACTCAGGTTATAAATTACCTGTAGCTGACTTTGCTATGCAATACTCGTACTTAAATATTAGCAATTTGCTAAACTAAATCTCGTTTATGTCTAACTACTTTGGTTAACCTAATTAGACCTAAACTGAAGATCTAATTTGGTAATTATCGGAGAGGATAAGTAAGACCTAAGCTGAGTTTTTAAGTTTTAATTAAATGGCTCATTGGAGCCACTTGTCCGCCCGAACTCCCAAATCAGTCCATTTTCATGTCCGTATGTCTGTGAGTGAAATATTTTCGTCAGTTCCAGGACCCGGTCTGTAAGTGACTCAAGTCGTGTTTGTGATCCCTGATACTTAGAAAGGCTCCTGAATACAATCAGCTTTGTTTCGCTACTATATAGCTTGTTGCCTTTTCATCAAAATAAAGTCTAAAAATGACCAAGTAATCTTCAAGGCTTTTCTCAGCTTTGAGCAGGTCTTAGTTAGACACGAATAAGAACGTGTCATCTGCATATTATAGGACTTTAATTTGAGGATAGTCCAGTAGAAAATGAAGGTTAGCAGTGAAAATTGTGTATAAAACAGGTCTAGTGACAGAACCTTGTGGCACTCTTGGTGTCACTTGAAGTGAATTTGCTCCATTACGACGAGTTGTATTATTATTTGCGAAAATCCCAACTTGGTCAGCTTGTTTAAAAGAGTTTCGTGTCATACATTATCAAAAATTTTCTGGATATCCAAGACAGAAACAACCATTGGTGTGTTTCACTCATCCAGGTGCGATACAATCTAATACGAGATAGCGTGCTGGGTCTCATGCCTGTGTCTAAAGCTAAATTGATGGTCAGGTATAATATTAGCGAGCTCGCAGTAGGTGGAAATCATTACCAACTAAATTTTCTCAAAGAGCTTCCCCAAATCAACGTCGTTGAAAGGTGTTTGGGCGTTTTCAAGCTCTAACTTCAAGTACTTTTTGGGTTGCACATCACCTAGTAGTTCAGTTTAAAAAGTGCTGTGCACATCCAGGTTTAAGTATTAAAAATATGAATAGAACCAACTTTCGTCTGATAAATGTTGTGGAATATAATTCGGCTGAGGTCAGGTTAAATTGAATCTTGTGTGTCATGTTTCCAGACTACCCAGACCTCCATGTTACATTGTGTACATAAAACCAAAGATAGTTTCCGCAGGAAAAAAACCACATTTTGAGGACGGCAAAATCAGCAGAAGAGGACGCTCTCACGATTATCAACAAAAACATGCTCTTAACGCTTTATCCCCGACTGGGTAGTAGGGCGGCAATTTCAACTGGCCCTGCTCACGAGAGAAGAGTGAGTTTATTTTATTTTAATTATTCACCAAACAATCCATAAATTGCTTATAAAATACGAGACAGAACTGGAAACTATATATATATATATATATATATATATATATATATATATATATATATATATATATATATATATATATATATATATATATATATATATATATACATAAAAAAACAACGGAAAATTTAATAAATAGTAAATAAATAAAACATTCAAATATAGCATAAGTAGATGTGGCTTGGAAAAGGGAGGATTCACTGGATAATTTGGAAATCGTTGGAAAATACAGATTGCTTATTTTGGTGAATATCCCGGAGTATCTAATTATCGGCTCTTTAGCTGTGTAAGTAGCGGAATGTGGATATTCTTTTAGCAAGCGAGTCGTCATGTTACTATTTAGGAATTCATCTCTGATAGTGTGATGCAGGCCGAAATCAACATTCTCCTCGATACAAGTGTCAGTAAGTTTAGATGATCCAGTCGAAGCTCGTAAGAGACAAGGCTATTACAATTGTCAAGGCTGCATAGTTCCTTCAAGGCGAAAAGCAATAATTGGTTTTGTATCGACCTGAGTCTGTTACTGTGTGTTTTGAAAACGGGATTCCAGAAAATGGAACACATTCGAAAATAAGGCGTACAAGTAAGACCCACAGGTTACACAATTGATTTTGATGAAGCCTAGCTGTTTGTTTGTACGGGGGGTTTGTATCTTATCATAATGCAAGGTGATGCGGAGTTTTTCATCCAAGGTAACATCAAGGTCAACAACGTTATCAATTCGAGCTAACAAATTATTCAGACCGTGCATTTTCAGGAAAAGCTTATAACCTGACACTAAGCAGTAGCTTGTTTTCATTACAAATGAATCGAGCTTAGATGAGAGATAGCGGATTTGCATTCAACGATGTGATAAATTTTGAGATCGTCTAAATAAAGTAAATGAGTTGTATTTGCTACAATGTCACATAGGTCAAAAATAAATATATTTAAAAAAAATGGGCCAAGATGGCTTCCTTGTGGTACACCAGAGGTAGCAGAAACATGTTTAAACGAATTTTTTTGAAAATTTACGAATTGTGTTCGATTGCGAAGATATGAAGTCAGCCAGCTAAGTAAAAATCCATCAAGTCCACATTTCTGAGCTTTAGAATTAAGATAGAATGGTCAACTTGATCAAAAGCATTACTAAAGTCTGAACAGACTGTGTCAATTTGCTATAATTTCTCCATTTTACACAGGACGACTTAAATTAGAGCTGTCAAATTCGTGGTAGCTTAGCGGTTTAAAGCCATGTTGCTGCTAATTCAAACAGGAGTCAACAGCTGGCGGAAAGCTACCATTCACTTCAAAAAAGAAGCCGCAAAACTACCATGAACGAGTATACAGATAGAACAATTATATTTAAAATTTTACAACTAATTAGTAGTTCACGTATCCAGAAGAATATTCCACACACTACCACTATTTAACTTACTATCTTCTGTTTAAACAAATAACAATTGCAATCCGTGTTATTTTATTTTCTAAATGTTCAAAAACAGAATGAATGTAAAATAATAATAAATTAAATTAAACCTGTTGATCTCTCGCTGAGACTTTTTTCGTGCAAGCCAAAAAATTCGTCATGAAAGGTAAACGCCGATTCTCAATCCACTAACAATTTTTCCAAATTCAAAAAAAGAAAGAAAGATAGAAGCTAAGTTCTGTTTGCTCGTGCCTCGGTAAGATATCTTTTTACTCGCCTAGTCGAATTCAACGTCAAAAAGAACATTTTTTACCTGTTTTTACTGCACCTTACTTCCGATTCGTATCGAGACGTCCCTGAACTGTTAGGCTCTCTAAAACAAACTCAATTCCATTCAATTTTCAGCTTCCACTCATCCATTCAGTTCACTTTGGGACAACTCTCATATGTCTGTTGGAGGATGACAATTTCTAGTTTTGTTTGTTGGTTGTAGGTTAGGTGTTGATTTGATTCGGCAAAGAGCTTACTTTCAAAACACATGTCAGGTTCATCATAGAAAAATGCATCCGTAGTAGTCACTATGTGTTCTCAGATGTCTATCGCACATATATTTCTATTATTGAAAACAGTTTTTCAGCTCGTTACGCTTTATGGAATTCTAATAAGCTTTTGAAAATGCTCCTTGAACAACTTTTTCAATTCGGCCAGATCTTTTAATTCGACTGCAAAGCAGGAAGAAACATTAACCATATGAACACTAAATTTTTCAACAACTGCTTTGATCCCAAATTTGTGGATTAGACTTCCGAAATAAATATTTATCCTTTTTAAAACAAATTCTAGTTTTATATAATAAATTTTTTTAGCAATATTTGTGTACCTTTTTTTCCTACTTTAATTGGCTTGCATTATACAATTTTCTTTTAAAATAATTTAATATGATTTATATTAATCTAATTTAATTTAAGTTTCATAAAACAAAAATATCATTCAAAGTCCATCAAAAAAATTCAAAATGTTTTAAATGTAATCTCATTCAAAGTCATACAGCATATGTAACAGCTATAGCTCGATTTACCATGTGTAATAAATCACTTGCAAAAATAAATAAAACAAAGATATACAATTCCACAAATTGCACTTATATATCTTACCTTTTTCTATCTTTTCTTTTCACAGACAGTTGAAGATCTCGAAAATCGATGCATGGAATCAGGCGTCGAAATCGTCACTAGACAATCATTTTTATCGGATCCTGCCGATGCTGTACGTAATTTAAGACGTCAGGATGCTAGAATAATTGTAGGACTTTTTTATGTAGTTGCCGCTCGACGTGTTTTATGTGAAATGTATAAACAAAATTTATATGGCAGAGCCTATGTGTGGTTTTTTATTGGTAAGTAATATTTAATTATATCTTACTATATATGTTACACTCGATTTTCCGATTTAAGTACTGTGCAAACAAGATTTAAGTATTGCGCAAACATATAAACCTGTAAGAAATGTTACTTATTTTATTGAATTTTCTCAATTTTACTTTTGTCGAAAGTGAAGTTTTTGTATCTAAACACTATCCGTAACTTTTTTAAACATCATCCTGCTGGCATTTTCACCGCAACATTTTACACTATCACACTAGAACCATTAATAAAAAAAACAATATACAGCTGCGAACGATTTTCACAGTTCTATCAATTCGAAATCCAAAAATCCTACCCATAAGCCATTTTCATATCATATACATACATTCATATATTATGCCCTCACCCGTAGCATAGCATACATTTTACACCGTCCAATCGCATTCTCTACATCAGTGCTCTTATTTAACTCGGATTTCCCGAGAGAGAGAAAACCACAAAGCAAACAGGTAGCTGAACCGTTTAAACTTTTCTGGTCCATATCTGTATCTGACACACTCTACTTCGAATTTATGTGCAGAATATATTTTTCGGTGTTTCGTAAAATGGACTTTTTTGCCATTATACTTGAACTGAATCACGGCTGCTTATTTTTTCGAAATTAAAACTTTTATTTACAGTTTGAATGTTTTTTTGTCAGTGATGCTACGTGGGGTTATTTTTTTTCGAAATGATATCTGTACCGTAAGGAACATAGGTTTGTTTGATGAGTTGATGGCGATGGGTATCGGATTTCGGTGAAGTTTGCAATGAGCTCAAACTTTGAAAACGAGTTTATTAGGAGAGAAGTCATTCCAGCTAAAAAGTCCCTTTCGGCTGAATAAATATGAAATCTGTAAAAAATTTAATAAATAACTAAATAAGGAAAATATAAATTACAGGTGAATTCAGGTTTTGCTACATTAGTCGTGGAAAATTCTATGCATTGGAAGAAATTTTCTCTTTGTTCAAATTTAATTTTTTTATTTATTTGTAGACTGCTAACTATATGTATGATTATGGATTTTTTTCCCTCAATTTAAAAAACTTTTGTTAATTTTCCCATCATATAAATTGACAGCGAACTTACGACTGGCGTTATAAAAGAGTTCGCAGTGGTATGAGGAAAAAACAAATTATGTTCTTCCTCACTAAGCAGTACTTTTTAGTATATTATTTTCATAAGTTTTTCTGATTTTCGGAACAGATAATTCTTATAAGTTTCATATACTTTTTTACCAGAAATTCGATGTCAAAATAAATCGCCAACTTTAAGTCGAGATTGACCTCTAAATACTTTACGCACTTTTGTTTGGTCTCTAATAAGGTTTACAGATTATGGAGGTGAGCATCTGTCTGCTCTTTGTCTAATGAAAAATATAGCTTAAATCTTTTTCCCATTGATGGTTGAGTGTCAGTTACAAGGACACACTGCTTTTGGAAACCTCAGCGACCATGCGGTCAGATAACTCATTTTGCAAAAGCAATGGTTTTTGCATTTTTTTTGACAAAGTCATTTTCAATGTGAGCACGTTGGGCGAGTTTGGAGCCTTTCACGCTATTAAAGTTGTACAGACAGTGGCTTTTGATGAGTCTGTTTGTCCTCAGAAAAAAGCCTGTCTAAAAAGTTTCAAAAAAAGTTCCAAAAATTTCGAATATAGACCTTCATATATTTTATGGTTACATGGAAAGTTACAAAAAGAGATAGACATTTCGGGGTGGAATGGCTTCGCGGAAGAGGAAAAAGTTAGAGGAACATTTTCAAACATCAAAAATTATATGAATGTAAAAATTCTCATATCTCTTCGACTCGCCATCCAGAAATTCCGATTCCATGGACAGAAAACCTGCATTGTTACTTATGATCAACCCACCCTTATACCTTAAAGCTGGAGAGATTGTCGGAAACTCTAAGTACACGGATTTGAACAACGTCGTTGTGACGCTGGGTGGTTTTCGCCTACTGATGTCCTTCATGAGAACGATAGGTATGATTATGAGTGTAAGTGGGCTAAAAGAACTGCTGTTGGCAATTTATGCAGTGAGAGCAAACCAGTTGGTTCATCTCGTCTTGGCAAGTGAAGTTATCAAAACAAGTCACTTGACTGAAGACGATAACAACATTATTGAAGAAATTTACTCAAACTTTGACATATCTGCAATTCAAACAGCACACGACAGCAAAATATTGCTGAAAACTAAATATTGCTTAGAACAACAAATAATGCTAAATATTTCAAAATTTAAAAAAAAATCAATAAACTTTGAAGGGCTGTATATGGGAAACTATCAATTCGAAAGAAACGGTTTTGGTCTCAAATTGTATAAAATTTAGTATAAATTAGATTTTATTATAAAACAAGTCCTTTATGGTATAAATTGGCAAAAACTAAAATAAGTCGAAAATAACTCGATTTTTTTCGATTTTGACTAGGCTACGATCTGTGCTCGGGGTCGCAAACTTGGGTTATTCATTGAGTCAACATCATAAACAAGTTAACGACAAATCATAACTACCGATTTTAACAAAAGGTATGGTGTAAAAGGTTACAAAACTATAAAATAAACAAACAAAAACCAAAACGAACTCACAGACCAACATTTTTTCAATTGCAAAAATACATTCTACAAAATGTATTTGATTCATTACGAAACCATATCACGCAATGGACTATTTGTAACATAACTTGCCTTAAAAACGTTATTTTTTACCAAGGATTTGAGAAACACCTTTTATTTCTGGAGGAAAATTTAAGAAAATATGCGCGCCCAGTGTGGGTCGTATGCAATGACAAGTTCTTAGTTTTTCCTTTTGTTAAATCGAACAAATAAATATATTTAAAAAAATATATATTTATTGCATCCTTAACACAAAAGAAGCACAAAAGAAAAAAAAACAGCCTCTCCACAAAATCCTCAAAGCTATAATTACTTTAATTATCAGCAGCGTATAAAGCAATCCCATCAGAGACGCATCAAAGGATCGTGTGTCTTTTTTTACTTTGACAGTAAAACCACTGTCTCCTGTCCTTTACATCAGTATAATAGTATAATAAAAAAAAAAAACATTTTTATACTTTCTTGCGCAGGAGTGTCGTTTGCATTATCAGTTTCTCTTTGCTTTGAAAGAATTCACTGGTTCGGTTGGAACTGAATTAAAACCAACACTCGGTTGAAGCTCAGGTGAGGATGCGTTCGTTTAAACTTTTGCCTATTTTTTTTGTTTTCGCTGAACTAAGTATGCTCGGGCATATATTCAGATATGTATGTGTATTTTTTTGTCCAGCCAGAACATATTTTAGCCAAGTGGACAAGAACAAAGGTAAAAACTGCAGGTTTTCGCTGAATGCCGGTGTGCTCAGTTATGTTCGGCTTGATGTAAATGCAAAGATGAAAACGACATTTCGCACTCATACTTATAGGTATTCGAGCAGAAAGCATGTTCAGTGAGGATTAATTGTAAATCATTATGATAGTTTTATGAGGGAAATATATACTTGCTGGGTAGATAGTATTTTGCGTGAGCCACGTTATCAATTTGCATGCGTATTCATAAGAGTTAAAGTTTTGTTACAAGGACGAAATGATTGGTTAGCAGATCGAATTCGAAAAACAATGGTTGATATAAACAGATTCATTCGTTAAAAAAATTTACGCGACGTTAAGGTATATTTAGTCGTCCAGACTCAGGGCTTTATGCGCAGCACAAAATGCGCTACAATGGATTTTATAGCGCATAATCCACTACCGGTATTTTTTATGAAAACAAAAACCATTATCTTTTACTACCTGTGCTACTCACAATTTCCTCGACTGCCTGCCAATACTCTATTGTAACCAGCAGGTCACTTGAGCATATGAGAATCCACTTCCAATCTCATTCTTTTCGTTCTTATGTACTTATGTTTGTAGTTCAACAAGACATTGAGGTTAATATACACACAATACTTACCATTCTTTAGGCTAAACTCGATTGCACGTTGAAAACTGAAAGCTAACCAGGCACATTTCTATAGGAATAAAATATACAGATCAGCGCTTTACGTATCCCTGAGGAAATTTTCTGCTAGAAAGAGTCGCGTTAACTTTTTTTTTTTAAATAAAAACCGATGAAACGAATTGCAAATAGTGGTCATACTTTATAAAAGATGACGTTGTTACGACGACAAGGACGATAGCGATGACGACAATGCAACGTTCACTGACTGGAGCAAGCCAAACCAGTTAGTGCGAAAAAATTGTGCTCAGTAGAGAGAATTTTAATAAGATGAAAGGGAGAAAATCATGCAGTTAGCCCGAGTGCATGGGGCATTGCGTTATGAAAGTGCAGTTGAAAGATAATGTAAAATGATGGTGCGCTTTGAGGCAATGAGGAAAGTTTGATATTGTAGTAGTAGTATGGCAGGTGGTTGGTTGGTTTTTGTTCCTTGAAAAAAGCTGTGAGCATAGTAAGATGTAATGAAATTATTTCGAAATGATTTTTTACATTTATGAGGCAGTAAAAGTCACAGCCCTAATTGAATTATGTGCTGGTTTTCATTTGAAAACTATTGAAAATTATAGATATTGTGTGGAAGGTACGACGATGTTCTGGCGCTTCGGATATTCTGTGTCATTATAGTTTCTGAGGTTGATGATGAAATTTGATAAATAAAATAATCGTAGGTAATTCAAACGGTTAGTATACCATTGCTTCAGTAAATTCAGCGATATCGTAAATGAACATTTCCATTATTTTACTTTAGTTTTTCAGCTAAAAAAATCCGTAAGCCAGTTTCTAGTTCGCCTGTTAATGAAAAGTCATTTTCACATTTACATTTTCATTATTCCGTCTTTCAATTTCCAACTCCTGGAAATTATTTTCAATTTGTTCAACGATTATGATTTGACCTTTTAGATTCTGTAATCCTTACTTCTGCTTTTGACAAGATGAGATTTCGTGTTTATTGCAATGCTACAAAGCCTTCGTTTACAGATTCATTCCTTTGAATTATGGAAATTAATGAAATATGGATTGCTGAAGTTAATTTAATTGCATTTTACTAGGCAGCCAGATCTACTATGCACTTATAAACTTGCAATATGCAAATCACTTTTATAAATTTGAACTAAATTCTAATAAGAAAAAAATGTTCAAAGGGCTTCTCCATAAATACGCTTACTATGATAACAGTACACAGGTATTTTACAGAAGCAAAAAGTAGAAGGGTGTAGATCTTTTGCCATTAGTTAATTATTTCATTGTATGTAGCAATTGATTCAATGCGCAAAACGTTGACATTGAGGTGTGGGATTATGTTGTTGCAGACAATTCGTTGGAACTTTGATTTCTTTGTTGTTTTAGGCTGATGATGTTTATAATACAAAATTTACTTTGAGTTACTTATGTTTCAAGTTTATACTAATTTTCGGAAATTTGTGAAATTGAATTGAATTGAATTTTCGCAAATTCATGAAATTTTAATATTGAATTTTGATTGAAAGTATCGTACCAATAATCAAAAAGAAACTTTTATTTGAAATAAACCAACGCAGTAATTTTGCCAAGTATGTATTTGTTAAATATGATTTAATCTAAGGTGGAGAAACTTTTTACACTTTCCACATTCCCGTTATAAAAAATAGCTCTCTAAGGAAAATGAACATGGAAATAATGTGCTTTATATTAAGTGGCGGCTCCTCAGAGGAGGCAAGGGAGATAGTGCTTCCTAGGTAAAACTTACAAAATACGTATGCTAAATTAATCAATAAATAATATTGAAATTCCTAACAAAGCATTTTGCACCCAAGTGTCCATTATTTTTGAATTTGTGAATATGTAAACTTTTAAACCATTTGAGAGCAGTGCCTCTACTCAAGCAGCCAAACAAATACAATGTGAAATCAATACTTTACTAAGAGCACTGCCTCAGCGCAAAAAATAAGGAAATGTACCAAAAAACGAGCACCGAAATCAGTTTTGTACCCAGAGCACTGCCTCAGTGTAAAAAATAAAACAAATGATCCATCAACATCGACTTTGAGCACAACAAAAACGAACGAAGAGGAATGAAAATGAGGCAGATTCACATCTGCTTCATCTATTGCATTTTTATCAATGAAAACGTTGTAGTTTGTATTTTTGCGTCATTCATAAATGTTCAATTTTTTGAGTATTCAATATGGCAATAGTGAATTCGAAGGGGCAAGCCTCAAAAGCAGCAATGTATGTGCTTTGTTGTTCTCCAGCAAAGGTAATTATTTTAGGGCAAAGGAGGGAATTAATTAGCAAATTAAGAGCTATCGGAATTAATAATTTTGAGATGCTATGCATTTATATTTCGTCAATGCTTTGTATTCGGTAAATGACACTATTACAAACTACTAAATAAAACGATAAATAATTGAGATATGGAGAGAATGAATAATTAATTCATCGATATTTCCGAAAGAACCCAAAAAAATTATTAAATATAAATTATTATTATTTTTTAATTCTAAAGCTATGTTTCTATTATTGATTTCAATTATTGTTATGTAAATCAATGGTAGTTGTGATTACTTATTGAGTGATATTTACTCAAAATGAATTTTATGATGATCATTCAATCAATAAACTTATCCGCGATATTCATCATCATCAACGTGGCACAACAGCCCGACGTCGGGCCTTGGCCGCCTGGATCGAGCTCCTCCAATTGTCTCGGTCACGTGACCGCGTCCTCCAATCTTGGAACCCCAATAGTTGTTCGGCGTCCGAATACACTGAGTTCTCCCAACGAGCTCTGGGTCTTCCTCTTGGCCTCGCTCCGTCGACTCGTCGTGCGTTCATGACACGGCATGCGGTTTGGCATGCGGTCGTCATTCATGCGTTGCACGTGCCCCGCCCACTGTAACCGTTGTAACTTCACAATTTTGGAGACTTCCAGCTCATCGTAGAGTTTGTACAACTCATTGTTGTACCGGATGCGCCATCCATCTCGGTCGCGGATAGCCCCGAAAATCCGCCGTAGAACTTTCCGTTCGAAGGTGTCGATCATATTTTCGGAGGCTTGGGTCAGGGTCCATGTTTTGCAGCCATAGCACAGCACAGGTCTTATGATAGTTTTATAAACGCGGAGCTTAGTCTTTCTGTGCACATATTTCGATTTCATAATGGGGAGGACCGAGAAGAAGGTCTTATTTGCTAGTTGTATCCGTCGCTTGATTTCGTCAGTTTCGTTGGGTTCACTCGATAGGTTGCTACCCAGGTAAACGAAGTTGTCCACGAATTTGATGCAAAGGTCCCCTACGTTGATGGTCGTGTGCGCTGGCGCCCTTGTCCTAGATTGCAACATAACTTTCGTTTTGTCCTCTTTGATTCGTAGTCCAATTTCATTTGCTGCGGTGTCAAGTCTAAGCAGAAGTTCTTCTGCATCGGTCAGTTTTCGAGCCATGATGTTAATGTCATCCGCGTACGCTGCCAATTGTGTCGACTTAAAAAGTAGCGTGCCGCTGGTGTTCAGGTGCATTGCCCAAATAGCGAACTTAAGTGCCAGGTTGAAGAGCGTGGGCGCTATTCCATCGCCCTGCTTCAAGCCAACCATAGTTTCAAAAGGATCCGTCAATCTGTTCTGGATCCGGACTTGCAAGACGGAGTTGGTCCGCAACATTAAAAATTATAAAAATAGAAAGCCAGCCCCAGAGTTCAAAATAATTTGAGCCGATAGAAATGTTAAGCGTTCATTTAATATAAAAAAATGTTCTGATAGCTAAACCGATAAGAAACTTCCTCCTATGGTTCGAACTCCAGTAACAATGTGTGGTCAAGGCAATGTTTCATTAATTTAGAAAGCCAAAATGGCATCCTATAAAAAGTAATGAAGATCTCTCAATGAATTGAAATCGAGGTGAATGAAGGATATGATATGGAAAATAAAATAAAACATTAATTTCTAAAATGTTTTATTGACTTAACGTTAATTTAATCAGCAGGCAGAGGTTTGTAATGCATTTGGCTAGATAAAAAAGAAAAGAATTGAGGCTAGTTCTGAAAATATCATGAGTCAACACGATTATCGGAGCTATCGCTGCTAAGTTTCGAAAAATATTTTTTTAAAAATTGGAGGATTAGCGCAGCTGTATGACAATGTCGTTCAACATTTTCCCAGCGTAGTTTGCATTGTATTTTATGACCTCATCTCAAAGCCCTAAAATATGCATTCGATATTATATTAATATAATATTATTTGGCTTTACTCGAATGATTCTTAAATTCACTGCCTCCCTGTTTAAAAATGTCACGAGCCGACACTCTTTATATTCCACTAATATTATTTGGTGCTGATTAGTATATTCATGCAAAACAAATTCACCGAACCGTGCAAGGACAATAAAAACAAAGCATCTTGCCATCAGTATCATTGAATCAGATGTTGTTCATTACTTTTAACCCTGTGTCTTCTGGTATGAGTTTTTAGAGCTGCCAGGCACCTCTCTTTCAACCCACTTACACATAACCGTACGAAAATTCATGAACAATTGTCAGTAATTATTTAGTTTCCGTTGAATTAGCAGAAGCATTTTCGTTCATTATTTAAAATAGTTCATTCTTCAACATCAGGATCCGGATCAAGTCGTATGACATTATCGAATTGCACTTGTGCGGCAAACACCTCTCTCAAAGTGATAGTTCCTCCTTAATAGCAACTTAGTATTTTCTTCCCTCCAAAAGGAGCCGTCCAGAATCCTTTGATGACAAAGACATCATACGTCCATATCTTGAATCAGTTCAAATTATCGTTGATCATTAAGGAACAATTCAAAAATAACCTCCCCGGATAAAAACTGAGGTAATTCGTTTCCATGAGACGACGTGGGTGAGAGTTCAAATCAGCCAATAACAAATACGCAAAGCAGTGCAATAGATCAACCAGTTAGTAAATACAAAGCAAAACTTCACCCAATAGGTCCAAAAGATTTTGTCACGAATTTGTACATTCTCTGTTAATGGAAACTGAAATAACTGATTTATAACAATTAAAACAACAGAAACTAAGCTTTGATAAAAACAATTTGTTTTACATTTTTACTGGCAAAACTTAAATGCAGCCATACGAGTAATGCAAAGCTGTTTCTATTCATCTCGACTTCAGATCACCACCGACAAGCAAACACGATTCTGAATATTTTATTGAGTTAATTACACCGAAATCGGACAACAGGCTTGATTTTGACAGACCACATCGAACGTACAGAGATACAACGGGGACTCACCAGTGAACTCTTTGAAGCTGGCGCTAGGAAATTTTGAGTGACTGGTCTCTGTTATCATTGCAAGATCCAGTTTCAAATCATCTAGAAAAAACATCTATAACAATTTTCATGAATTTATCGGTGACAATTTTTCGCCAATACACAACTTGGAATAATTTACAGGAGAAAATCAATTTATTCCATGTTAAACAGAAAACAAACGGTCCGTCACGATATCGTAAATGGTGAAGCCTCTACTAAAATTCATAGGGTTCTACCTAAATTATGGCAGCTTATTTTCTACTAATTTCTCATTTAAAACTTACATATACTCAAAGTAGGTATACATTCATATGAGAAAATTCAATAAAATTTAAAATAAGTATGTTAGGTTAGAGCAGTCAGCCGTCTTTGAACTGCCACTCTCATATTTTTCCTGATAGAAATAATCTCATATTTTTCCTGATAGTAACTGCTTCTTTCCATGACTCGTCTCACCACAAAAACAATGAATTTCGGCCCGGGCTACCTCGACTCGATTCTTCAATTCATATAGTTAATTTTTTGCTATTTCGGAAACTTTCGAACGGTTATCTAATTAGGTTCAGAAAACCGACTTTCACTTTCGTCGACGACTCTCAAGCTGCAGCGGAATTTTCTGTTCACCTGGATTATGCTCCTTTGCTCGCTTCATAAACATTAAAACTTAAATTCTGGCAATTCAAATCAACTTAAAATACTTAAAAAAAAAACATTAAATGACACATTTCTCTAAAAACTTCAAGCATTGGGCAAAAATCGGGCTTTAAACTAAACAAGCTTTCATACCTTTTTTACATCGGCGCCCCCCTGTGAAGCCTTCATGCAAACTCAGCCAAGGATATCAAGTCTATCAGCAGCACATGATTGGCGCTGACAACTACCAAGGGATATACAAAAAAAAAAAATTGTTCAAGCTTCGAAAAAACACTCTCCAGATGTTTCGGATCTGCGTTCATTGCCATAAAGTTTTCAAAAAAAAAACTCAGCATTGACGGCAACTGATAACGCTGATAAAATCGATTTAATTCAGGATATTGCAATTTATTCGGCAGCATGTGCCAGCGAGTGAGTACTATGTAAATATGTGCGACTGAACGTATGGCGTGCACCGGTTTGGTGATAGTAGTATTCGAAAATGGTGTACGTTCGTTGCAGCCAACGATGGAAGGAAGAACAGTCGGATGAAGGTGCATTTCAAGTCTGCACGGTAACTACGGCAATTGAAATTGATAGTACTGATAGAGGGTGAATAATCATTTGCATATGGATTTTTTTAACCTCGCCTTACGTTCCCAACAGCCTGCCGACATAGTTACAATGGATTCAGAGAAAGATATCAGATGGTCGTGGAAAAGTGCACTCACAGGTGAATGTAGATAATTTATTTAAATTAGAGTTGAAAGGAGTAATGGCTCGGACGTGAAAGGTTTTTATCGTTTCCCTCGATCGAAGAGCGAACTGTATGTCATGTACTCGAGAACTTGAGATTAATTGTGGAGAAGATTTTTTTGTAATTCTATTGTACATTTGACTGCTTCAGGAGGAAATTTGAAATCTTTAATTATCCCAAAGGTCGTATCAGATTATCCTGTTGTATTTTAGCAATAGTAGTGGATTTTTAGAGTGAATCAGCACAAATAAATGTCAGTCTTGTGATTTATGCAAGTCTGTTTTAAAACTGAAATTTCGAAAATGCATCATAAAGCATAATGTATTTGATAATAGCCAGAGAAATGATAATGTCTGACTCTTTCCTGATCCACAAAATAGCTATATCTCTCGAAAACAAATTATTTTCCGTAAATCTTCGCACCAAACAAATTTATCCAGAAATATAAACAGTAAATTTCTTCAATCTCCGCTCATTTCCAACTTAAACCAAAACAAAAACTCCGAGTAAATCAAAAACCAAGATTCAAATCACAAAACTGGCTGTCCTAAATTAATCTCTAAGCACTCTCCAACCGGTTTCTTCTACTCTATGCTGTACCTTCTTCTTCAGGACAGATTCATTTTAATTAAAACTGAGACTAAATTTTCTCTCAGCGTACTATAAACTTCCTCCTTTTCGTTCACTCAGTTCCTTCGAAACAATAAAGACTCGAGCGTATTTATATTCCATTTATCCTTAAAATAAGGTAAAAGGGTCAAACCATAGTCCCGGGATCTATGGAACGTAATTGTAGAAAATTGTGTAGTTTTAGTTACAGATTGTCAGCGGAAAAGCCAAGCCGGCTGTCAAACTCTGATTATGCAAGCATGGCTATATTTGTGTATTATATGTGAATTTAGTACGTAAAACACTCGTGCTGAGTTGAATAGACCTTGTTAGGGTCTCAGAAGTCAATTTATGGAGCCGACTATCTTCCGCGGGTAAACAAATAACAAGTAACAGTTTTGGTAAATGACTATCCACCAGCTAAGGATTTAAGGACTTAAGTGCCGTTTCGTCAATTACAAGCCATATAACTGAGGCTTTGTAATTAGCTCATGAGTTTCGAAAATGTTGTGGAGCAGGTGGAGGGTAAATAATATGTTTGGAAAAATCGGGAAATAAATATAAAGGGTCAGTTGACATACGAAATAACAGCTGGAATTATTATGTACAGTCTGTTGTTGTGAAAATTGGGATTTTCTGCTGATTCATGAGGCTAAAATCACATCCCAAAAGAATATCCACCAAGACTAGCAATATTACTTAGATATGAGAATATCGTCTTCGATTCACAGAATCTTCTCAAAATTATGACATTTTATAGCTTGCTCAGCGATTTCTCGTTTGTGTTTCCAACTGCATATCATTTTCCGAAGAAACCACATTTCGAAACTTTTGAGCATATTAAAATTCGAACTGGCAGCAAAACACATACCCATCCAACTGGAAACAACAGATTCGCATATCAAACACCAATGCACACAAGAATAGCAAATCAAATCAAAAACCAGTCAAACTCTTTCCATGTTCATCAAAACTCATTCAAGTGAAAGTTATCTCATTATCCTTCAAACAAGCAGTTTGGGTAAGAATTTCAAAAGTAAATGAAACATTGAATCTAATGGCAAGAATCATTCATGTAATCTAATACCAACAAACTACCGTCCCTTCAACCTCTCTTCCCGTTTCCACCCACGACAGCTGTATTTTGTCTCGTCAGGGAAATTCAAAAGTGTTCCGTTCCAAAGTGAAAAGTCTCTCCTTTCAGCAACACTAAGGGTATTCACCCTGTCTTGTACGAAATCCCAACGGCGTACGCACGGCAAAATGTTGAACTTTTTTATTGGAAAAGCTTTCCTTCAGGCGAAAGGCAAGTAACTTATTTTGAATCTCGTCATATTCCAAGCACATCCAGTGCAAATTTATCCTGAAATTATACATTCTGGAGCCACTATGATTTGGCAGGTCTCATCTACCACCTCGCATACTTAGCAGTCTCATCCACCCGCACTATCCGCATCTACGCTACAAGTTCCGCACTGACTATTATGTCTTCTTGGTTTTGTTTGTAACCGGCTCGCATTATGCATGCACTCAAGCAAAATGAAGAGTATCTTCGAACGACCGGGCAAACATCAGTAAAACGAACCTATACTCTAGTCGCCAGCATGCATGCCAACGGAATTGTAGCTTGTGCTGTTTAAGTTGAATGGAGTGCGATAGGCTAGGATGACTAGCCGTCACCGTCTCCACACCTTGCTATATACTTAGTTGCCTTGGTGCAGTTTCGGGGAGTTCCAGGTGACATCCTCCTGGATAGATTGGATCCATTTAATTTATTTGCATTCGGTAAGAATCTGCTGGTGCGCTCCTTACTGACATCGACCTGCTTTACCGTAAGTAGTATGTATGCATCAAACGATGCTACAGCTGCTACTGCTGGCGATGCTGGTGTAAAGTTGAAGCAAGTTTAATGGATTTATGCAGTCACACTCATTGCATCTTGCAAATGATGCACATTTATCTTTTCAAGAATTTCTTCACTGCTACGGTAATATCCATTTAAACGTGTAGTTAGAGTGACGCGAGCGAAGAAATTGCATTTTTAGCGTGTTTGAATTGGCATGGGAGAAGTGGAACTGAGACTTCTCGTTTGCATTCAAAGTAATTCGCATTGTTCGTTGCATTTGATTTATGTATGTCAATTGATTTCCGAAGTAGTTCGGTGAAAATTTCATTCCAGATTGTTTTTTGTAGCTCGTTTTTTTTTTGTTCAATACTATTGCTTCGGAAATGCTGAGCAACATATCTTTGTCGAGTAACACAATGCATTTTTCTTTTGTAAGGTACATTATTGTATTCTTGATTTAAAGGATGGCTCTTTGCGTATTCATTATTTTTTTCCGTTCGACGAGGTTTAAAGCTATTTTGAACTCTCATTTCTACGCAAAATCTTTTATTGCGTTATTTTGATGTTTGCTGTACGATGTGGCTGTCCTAACTCCAACTTTACTTCTTGTAATTTGTAGACCAATTTTGATAAATTTAGGCAAAGTTATACACAAAAGGTTTCACACAAATATGTGGTCGATATAAAACAATTTTTCAACAATTTCTACTCAAGAGATATTTTCATTGATTGACGTAACATTTCATAGATCTATTATGGAAACTTCTCCTGGCGCTCCTCTAAAAAAGTCTCTATCTCTAAATTAAATCATCTCAAATGAAAAGCGAAAAGGCATTCGTGATCATATAGAATTATTTAGTGATCAATAGAAGGACTAAGCAAAATATTAATTTTTATTAAAATGGCGGCAAATAAAAAAAAACGAAATTTCGAGAAAATTTTTGGCATTAAATTGTTTATAAAGTAGAAGAGAAATCCTTCAATTATTCATTAAAAATTCGCTTGCAAAACTTATATGAAAATTTGAATCTGATCAATTAAGCTGTTTCTGAGAAAATTTGCTCAACGACTCCAAAAAAAGATTCGAGAAAAATGTGCGTAATTAGAAGAAATATGGAACTTCAAAATGATTTGTCGGAGTGGCATGAAATATTCTATGCATATACTTTAATATATGTCCATTAAGAAAATAAAATAATAGATGTTTTAAGCATATTTAGTGCGTTTAATCGCTTAAGATGGAAATACAAAAAAAAATTATAGATTAACGAAACTCTCATATATAGTGCATTACCCACATTGGGCGCTCACTGTAGAACCTCTGATTTTAGGCTTCAGCGGGCAAAATTTGTAATTTTTTGGTAAATGTATATTTTCTATGAAATAACTCATCTATTTTGAATCTTTTATAATCTTGTGAAGTAATTGTCAGTCCAAAACCTCATTATTTTATTTATTTAGGACCACTATCAACAAAAATTGAAAAATCTTCTATGATGAGCAAATACTATCATACATCAAAAATACACAGCTTAAGTTTATCATGAGTTTTTAATTTTTCCTAATCAGTTTACTGTTTTTATTTGTGTTAGAAGTGCTGTTATCGGAATTTTTTGACAACATTTTGATTCCCTTTTTTCAAGTTTCACAGGCAAATGAGACATGAGTATTTAGTATGAAAGCATTTGTTTGTATACTATTCAAAGCTAAGAAAGCATCAGACTCCAGTAACTTATAACTAAGGAACATGTAATTAGTTCTAAAATCTGCTTGTTCAACAATTTATGCCTCCCATATTTCAGATTAAATTCAGAGCTGGAAATTTTGAAACCCGTTCACGGTATCAGTAATCTGGTATTGCCAATTAATTCTTAATTGATAAATACATTTTTGGTTATTGATTGTGATCATGGGTCTTTTCTTGTCTATAAATCAGCATAGACAATGTATATCATCTCTAAAGCTTATTAAAGCAGAGAATATTGATACAACATTCCATCAAAAAAATTTTAAGTCTTTATATATCTAATTTTAAAAACTTTAATGCTTATATATGTATATCAATCAAGAAGAAAGTACAAAACAGTTCTAAAGAAAGTATTTTGCTAAAAATCAAGGTTTGAGTATGGTTTAACAACAGTTAAACTGCTAAAAATTTTGTTTATAATAAGATACAATAGTATTATAGGATCGAAATTTGATTCAAGAAGATACTTCACGAAAAAAGAGCCGATATTGTCAGGAAGTTAACGAGAGCCGATGTTAGAATTGTAGAGATTAAGAGCATCTGAGGCGAAATTGTCGCAGAAAATGGAAACCGAAATATAGTCAAAAATGTGAACATTGAAGAAAAAGTACGAATGAAATTTCATTAGCTTATGTAGCTCACCTGTGCCGGAAATAGGATACTTTTGTCGTGACTGTCCCAAAAAACATAAGCGCAAATGTTGCCAAGAATGCAGAGTAAGATACAAGCAAACTGGGGAGTCTAGATAGTCGAAAATAATGACTTCCTCTTCCAGAGCTGTCGGAACGCCAGTGAAAACCTAGTTCAAAGGTCAGAAGTCCGTCCGCATATTTCACGACCCTAAAACTGTGACCATTGCTGGGCTCCATTTTCATGAGAATGATTTGAATGAAATGGTGAATCTACTCCAGGTTGTAGTGGGATCATTTGGCACGGCTCGACGATTCGGTATTTCAGCGTCAGTTTTTGGTAGCGAATGTAACCAATTAGTGCATACTTGGTATGAATTTCTTGAGTCATCAGGGTTTAGTGCAGTAAAAGATCAAATGCAGGAACATGGATTTTGGTTGACGGGTAAAAGTACGGTAACGGTAAGCCAAAATCTAATAATTGCCATGGAACAAAAATAAGTGGAACTCATACATACGAAGTCGTGGAAAAAGCCGCCATTTTTCCGCAATCACCATCAAGAACAAGGGAAAAAGGAAGAAGTTTGCGCTTAGGCTCGAGCAGAAAATCGTTTAGATATGTTACAAGTCTTCAATGAAAGTATGTTAAATTGGAATCGGAGGTACAACCAGCAAACTCTACAACAGCAATGGATTACTTTTCGGAGCCCTAATCACAAATCAGTGAGGAAAGCCAGAGAAATGCAGTACAATTTCAAAGTAGATTGAAAATGATTTGGTGAGTCTTTATAATTATCATCAGTGGAAAAGCCTTAGTCTTAAGCTAGAATTAAAATTGGAAGGACGTGTAATTAAACGGCTAACCGATCTTGTCTACCGAATTCAACATAATCGCATGCATAAATAGAAAATGAGGTTCAGCACCTAGATTGCCTTGCTCCGTACCGTAAAGGTATCACTATAAACGAGCAGGTTTAGAGATGTTTAAATATCAAGAAACATCGAGAAATATCACCTCGAACTGTCAAAAAATAAAACATTCTAATATGTTTCACCGTAATAATAAAAATCCCCTGAAAAATTCCATGTTGAAACGCTGATAACAAACTTCTAGTAGATAAGAAACACAGCATTTAAGGATAAACAAATTCCCATAGGACGAGAGAAGTTTAGAGGAGCCTACAAGCATGCAATATACAATTTTTAAAATTCCCGAGGGACTATGAATATCCCTGTTGTGAGACTTGGGAGTCAATTACCAAGAGACAAAAGCAGCGCCGGATTAAGCTTTATAGGGGCCCAGGGCTAAACAACGAAGGGGCCCTCTTAAGGGCAAAGAAAATCCCAACTTTTGCGAAAAGAGAATAAAATCCGAATTATTCATTGTTAAACATTTTTATTTTGACAAGTAAACATTTTTATTTTTACAGGTAATTACAATATACATTATAATTAAAAACACTTCTTTTTCGCCTTCTTTGCTGCATATTCCGCTATTACATCATCAAAATCAAGCGATCTCAGCAGCTCTTTTTCAATATTCAATCTTGCTAAAGAGGACAGTCTTTCGTTCAGCATTGTCGATCTAAACATATTTTTTATTCTTTTTAACGTAGAAAATGACCTTTCTGTCTCGCAATTAGCTATTGGAATAGTGACTAGAATTCTGTAGGCAATATACGTATTAGGGAATACTGAGATCATGTCATTAGCGACTATCCAATTCAATACTTTCACAGGGTTCAGCAGTTCGTCAATTGCTTTATCAGATTCTTTTGAACGGTTCGAAAAGAAACCTCTCTCTTGCAATTTCAAAAGAGGAATGAATTGCTTCAACTCGAGAAAAAAACTGTTGTCTGAATCATTTGAGTAAACTTCTACAAGTTTATTTGCTTTGATTTGTAAATCGTCTTCATCCATGACCAGCAAGTGCAGAAGAAAACCAAACAATTCAGTGATGTGAGTGTAAGCTTTGCATCGTTTTTGCAATTCAACGACTAGATTGTCTATTATCACATAGTAAGTATTGATGCGAAAGTTATCTGAGCCAGACAAAGTACAAGCTTGCACTCCTCCGTCTGCTAGTCTCTTAGTTATTTTGCGCTTGTTGGTATCAGAATATTCTTTACTAACCAAGGGACTAAGTTCCTTAGCTTTACCTTCAAAATCAGAAAATTTATCTCGCAAATTCTGGACGAAATCGACTAAAAATAAGAGCATCTTACTGGCAGAAATCAAATTTACTTCTACTTTCTGCAGGTATTGACTTGTAGCATCAAAACGATTCAATACGAAGTCCCAAAAAACAGTCATAAACGCATTTTCAAGCTTGATGATATGTGTCATTAAAGCTGAAGCTTCGTTACGCACTACAGGTTTCTGGTATACGTCATTAGCTATCTTCTCCAATGCCTTGTAGATACCTTCGAAATTATCTTTCAAAGCTCTAGAAGCATCTGATCGTCGTGACCATCTTGTTTTCGATAAGTTTTTCAAAATCGATTTTTCACCCACTAAGATGTCCCATCGACCAGTTGACGCGGAAAAAAATACGTATAACTGTTGCAAAACACCAAAAAAGTTGACGGCAATAGAACACACCTGTACGCAACATTCTCCGACTAAATTTAATGAATGACCAGTGCATGGAACATAAAATGCCAGTTGGTTTTTTCCGCATATGCAAGCTTGGAGTCCGTTGTATTCGCCGGACATATTGCGAGCATTGTCGTATGTCTGTGCTCGGCAATTCTCTAATTCAATAGAAAGTGTTTCAAGCAATGACAAAACATCTTCCGACATGGACTTACCCTTGTGACTTTTTATTGGTATAAAATCAATGAAGCGTTCATAAACTTGATTATTTGCATAATACCGAATTACAACCGATAATTGGTCGACATGTGAAATGTCAGGAGTTGAGTCCAGCACAAGTCCCCAATACTTTGCATTTTTTATTTCATTTATAATGTGCTGCAACACTTTTTCAGCCATAAGCTCTATAAATTCTTCGTATGTAGTCTTTGATAAATACGAAACATTTCCACTACCTTTATTTGCATATAATTTAATATGCTGTTGTAAGAACAGATCGTATTCAGCAAGCAGTTCTATCATACCCAAAAAATTACCATTGTTTGGTGAACCGATTGTTTCCGTCGTTCCACGAAATGGAAGGCCTCTTTCAGCGAGAAGTCGTATGACTGATAGAACTCTTGTAAGCACTTTATGCCAATATTGCACTTCATTTGCAAATGTTTGTACCATACTTTTATCAATACGATTACTTTTTGATGAAAAATTCAAATATTGTGACATACAGTTGTAGTGTTCCTTACTATTTTCGTGACAACAAATATATTCATTGCCTTTTTTCCAGTTGGAAAATCCATCCTTAACAAAAGGATTGTCATAATCTGTGGAAAATAATTTGCATGCATAGCAAAAAACAGATCCAGCTGATTCAGAAAACATGAGCCACTTTCGTTCACACTTTTCACCATTCTGAAGTATTTTCTGAAATAAATTTGGTGAAAAATACCTATTTTGATTGTTGTACTCTCGCTTCGATGTCTTGAAACTAGAATTCTTGTTTTGAAAGTATAAACAATCATTTCGCAAATATTTATTACGCTCATGGCTATTCTCGCACAATCTCAAAGGCCACAAGGCAGGATCTCTCTCCACAGTCTCTACATCTAAAAAAAATAATAGCTGAATTAAAAATGAGTCTGAAAATATCAATTTTTAAATCATTAAAAAGTCATTATTAAAATTTAAAAATAATTATTAACAATTAAAAACAAAATTAAAAATACGTAATCGATTGATAATAAAATAGTTTAAATTTACCTTCATCAGTCTTATCACTCTCATCGTTCGAGTAAACTTTGTCAATGATAGAAACGGAGTCGTCAAGTGTAGATGTACTGTTTTTGTCACGCAAGAAATCAGTTGATGTTTCAGATGGAGCAGATATCTCATCTTGTGTCACTTAAAAAGACGTTTATGAAATTCAAGTAAACTTCTCGATTGATATGTCATATTACACACTAAAACAGTACATGTACGCGATCACGAATGCACTATGCGCTGTATATGATTTTTTTTATCGCTTTGATACACTATATAACTTCAAACAAAATATTCACAGTTGGTTATATTCTTACCTGATTGATTTTCTTCAATTGAAGGACGTGTAAGTGTAAAATATTTGGTTACACTAGGCAGTTTCTTAATTGCTTCTTCTCTCGCTTTTTTTTCTTTCTTTTTGTCATTTCCACAAGGATATTTGCGATGGGGTTGAAGAGGCAACATGGCATTTCAAAAATTAAAATATCACATGGAAAAGAAAATACGGCGTTGGGGCACTTCCAGTAAGAAATTCAATGAGCACAGACAACTGACAAGAAAAAAGTAGTTCGGACTAGAGCTCCACCTATAGAGCTTGCTTCCGACTGATATCAAACACCGTGTGCAGCAGACGCGTGCCGAAAAGTGTTGTTTTGTTTTTCCGTGAAACTGGCGGCGATGCGGCAGCGAAGTTCGCGAAAAAACTTGAGTATGCGTTCTCCGAATCGCATCGTCATTTTTGAAACCATAATATAGTATTATTTCTTTTCAATCAGTTTTTGAGAGAAATGCTTTCGTTTTAACTTATATGTGATGTATTACATTTTCAGAAACCTTGCTTTAGAATATTATGGATTATGAACTCTCAAGCGAATGATTTCCAAATGCATTTTCTCAGCGGATATGTGTAGCTAGAACTAAACAATATTTTTCTATTTTTTACAAAAATATATTGACTTTTTCTAAAATAATTTTTCTCTCTGACAGATACTGTAACTAAATTCTTTTCAAATAACAAAAATCAAATCCGCAGTATGAATACCTAAAAAATTGAGTCAACAAATTGAAAAAAACAATTTTTCTACGTTTGATATAATGTTTTTTGTTATATTATTCGTAATTTTTATTCTTATTTTTCGAGAGTAAGGGGCCCCCAGGATCCCAGGGGCCCGGGGCTGCAGCCCCTGCTAGCCCTATGGTAAATCCGGCGCTGGACAAAAGATCTCAAAAGGAGAAGGAATGCGGAGAAGTGCTAAGAGCACGGGTGACGTAAGCATTTGAACTTTCAAATATCATCAGCTGTTGGATCGCGCAGTTCCGCATTAAGAAGTGGTGTGACTTCCATGAGAACATAGAGCCTGTGGACAACAATCATTGGCGCATTACAAAATACTTTCGCCAGATATATAAAACTGTTGTGTTCCACATACATGGGCCACATGAGCTTCAATTTTACAGTATTGGCAAAGAAGCGGCCTTAGCCGGGGTACTGGAGCTTCAATTCCAGGAAAAGCATTCTCTAGGGTATTAATTTAGCAAGGAATAGGAAGTTTCTGAGTCTACTGATCAGCTCCTTTCGTCTGTGTCAACATGACCTCGAATCAAGCATATTATTAATTGGCTAGATAAGCGGAAATGACCTGGGTACGAATTGTTAAAATATCTTTCCGAAAACACACATGAGACCTTGACCGGCATAATCAACGCCATTTTTGGTACGAGGATTTTCCCAGAGGTCCGGAAGACAGCAATTATAACTGTGGTACGTCAGCCAGACAAATAATTTTTCTTCTTATTAAATGGAGATCAATAGGTCTCCTGTCCTCCGTAAGAAAAGTCGCCGAGCGTCTTCTTCTCAATCCCGGTGATGTTAGATAGTTGAGAAAAAAACTCCAGCTCACAAAAGTGGTAAAACGGATATGTACAGGACTCAGCCAATGAAATCGACGGACCTGGCCATGTTTGATGTGGCCAACGCATTTGATAAAGTCTGACATGCGGGACTAATTTTCAAACTACTTGCACTCCAAAGCCCACTACCGTTCATACAAATCATTGCATCATTTCCACAGGGTAGAACTTTATGTCTTTGAATTAGCAACCACCCCTCCACAATGCGGACTATAAAAGCTAGAATTTCGCAAAGTTAACCACTTTACCCCATTTTGTATAGTTTGTACGCAGCAAACATTCGCGATATGCCCGATGCAAAAGGAGCCTTGTACGCCGATAATACATGTATATTCTATGTCTCACAGCTCACAGAAGTTATTTCTTCAAACCTGCAAACTACAAAGACATGTTATTGAGATATTTCCAGAAATAGAAAATCCCAATAAACATCGAGAAGATACAAAGCATGTTCGTAACAAAACGATACAGACAACAACCACCACAATTAACAGTCGACCACCAGACTGGACTAGACGGACAGCCAAAGACCTAGGTTTACATTTGATGGTAAGCTATCATGGCCCACATACATAAAGAACAAGAGACAAACTTTTAACGGTATATTGAGTAGACTACAACCAATAACCAGATCAGACAAACTGAACATGACTAACAAGATGCTACTCTATAAACAAATAATAAGACCGATGTTGATTGCGTACTATCAGTCTTGCAAAACTAATGCTGGAGTTACAACCAATGCAACACAACATTTACCATCATATGTCACTGGCTATATTAACGGAATTATTATTTGATAATATGGATCCTTTAAAATCTCGAAAAGTGATGTCAGTGAGTATTTTATCCTTCAAAAGCTGCAGAGTATATTGCAAAGGAAAAATGAGAAAAAAAACCAAAATCTGATTTTCATTTGCATATGGCATTTCCCATTTCGCGGACGCTCAGAGGAACAGGTGGAATTGGATATTTTCAAAAATGTTGTTGACATGCCAAGTTTGAGGTTTGAGCAAATTTTGCTGCTCAACAAAGTTGGGTTGCATCATTGTAACTGCTCTCATACGTTCTCATGTGTTCAAACTCGTTTTGCTGCGCAATAATGTTGTGTTGCATTGATTGTAACTCCAGCATAACAGACATCAAATACAGATCTGTCAAAAACTCGCTCTGAGAAATATATATTTAGAGTTCCATGGTATGTTAAAAATACGGACATACTACATAGGAACTGAAGATCAACTCAATCGACATATACATACCTGAAAAAAACACTAAAACTGTTAAACAGACTTGATGGACACCCTAAGAGTACCATGGAAGAACTGATACATATCATTAACCGACCTAGTGACCGATACCATAGCCCGCGGCTGCGGTAGCTAATTATATAATGCGGACTATCTGCTGTAAGAGTTGATTTTTTGTTTCGATGGGGAGTGAGATGGGCTGAAAGAGACGCCCACCCAGAGGATGGGAGTCAAAGTGCTGAAAGCACTAAGGTAAACAACAGTGCTTGGCAGTTAGCCTTTTGAAAAAGCTAATCGAGTGAATTAAATGGCGAAGTGATCTAAGCTTGAGTTATCATGATATCACCACGATAGTCAAAGTTGACATGCGAGCTAAGGGTATCAATTAAAAGTTAGAGCCTAGAAAAATAGCATTCTAAATTACTCATTTGTGGTACAAAATAAATTATTATCATTTTAGATGATTGTGGTGCCCAAACCAGACAAGAGCCATTGCTTCCCACAAAACTTAATTCCCACAAATTATCACAAATTTAAATTGCTTGGTGTCTTGGATTATGAGTCATTTATTTGTGACGATTTTATTTTGTCTGACAGTATGTTTGGTGACGATGAGCAAACTATTTTGCTTGAAAAACGTACACATATATTGAAAGCATCGAATAAAAATCGTTTGTCTTCACTAGGTAGATTCTTGTAAAACTCATAAGATAGACGACAAAATCTAGAGGAATTATTGTCTTTTAGGAAATTCAAGCGCGTTATAAGTTCAGTTTATTATATTTTTCAATTTAGGGAAAACTTTACCACGTACATCCAAGTGAAATTTCCAGATGAAAGATTTGTTTCCGAAACATTTTATGCTATTGGTCCTCAACCCTTAAGTTACCAGAAGTAAGACGGATCACTTAATAATAAATAGAAAAAATATCTACCAAAATGATTTTTTTTTTCTTGCCATAATTTTTCTGAAGCTTGTTTTCCGGTTGATGAAAATACATTTTTGAATATTTTGCACGTCTTTAATATTTTCTTACTTTCACGTTTGTCTTTACAGCAATCGTAGTCAAAATTTTTAGCTATAAAAAAAATTTACAATTTTTTATTACCAGCAGACTGCACTCAGAAAAATATCATTTAATAGAATTAAATTTAAATCAAAAGTTGAAATCACTTTGAAATAAAAAGCGAATCTTATTTGAATTCCTCTTTATTATAAAAATTTTATTTTCAAATCAAAATTTTTCATCTTTGAATTAAAAAGAAACGTATATGAAGCCAAATCATATTTGAAAATTTTTGAATCAAAAATGTTCAAAAATTATTTGCCGCCATTCAATGATGAAAAATTTTGATTTGAAAATAAAATTTTTATAATAAAGTGGAATTCAAATAAAATTCGCTTTTTATTTCAAAGTGATTTCAAATTTTGATTTAAAGTGATTCTAAAAAAGTGTTAAGTGGTGAAATTTTTCTGAGTGTACAAATGACAAATTTGAAGTAACTCTTAATATGCTTAATAATATACTCATTTTTCGAGCTCTAGTATAATGAGCTTAAACTTTAGGAGCATCCAAATTATAAATGACTCGCATTTAAATCCGACAATCCTAAATCAGTAACAATGCTGCTCTTTTGTTTCTTTGTTTAAGTTAGTACGTAGTTAGCCCTAAGATAGTTAAGTAAGTTTTACAACAAAATTCATTCAAATAAAAGGTTTCCCCGTTTCCTTTTAAATATCCAATGTAATCACACAAAAATTCATTCAGCTAAGATGCATATTAATACAGTTGTTTTGGAATGCAAGAGCCAAAGCTCGATTCACCTACTGGAATATTTTGTACAAATTGTAGTATATTTAATGTATGGTTGAATAAATAAATCTAAATCTAAATATACTCATTTAAGTTAACTAAAAAGCCAAACCAACAAATCGTCATTTCGAAAAATACTTCTTGGAACTAACTGTTAAGTTGTGATGAATAGCAGCATAACCTAAAAGTCTAAGGTTACCTTGATATTCATCGCAAGGTAACAGCTCTGAAAATTGAATGTTTCTGTAGCTTAATAATTATTGTCTCTTCTAAGGTTCACTATGTACCCAAAATCCTGTTTCTTGGAATAAGATCTAGAACCGTCTCCTCATTGGCTCGTTTCATTGAACAGCTTGCAATTCGTAAATGTTTGCTGGGTTCTGTTTGTGACTGTGTGACTGGCGATTTGATATAGTTTTATGTAATATCAATGGCCAGAATCAAATTGAAAAGCCATTCTCATGCCAAATGCATGCCATTTATGTAGTTGATTGTACGTTTGGTGCAGACGTAAATGGGTTTTGAAGTGCATAAAAATTGATGAGTTCGAAATAAAGTTGTGCCAAAAACAGAAGCCAGAAAAACAGAAGTTGAACAGAAGTCATTAAATGCAAAGTCTTCTTGAATTTCAAAAATAAATTTCGAATCGAACTTAATTTCGGACGTCCATTAAACTGCAATAAAAACACTGGAAGCAGTCACACCAAAATAAAAATCGCAAGTGAATTTTAAGTTTACATTCTTTATTGAACTTTTATATAGACTATGAACGCAAAATTTTGTTTAAATAAATATCTGTTAAGTTCAAAATCGCGTCCCGCAAAAGATGTTACCTTGGTATGAGGAATCAACACAATGATTCTTGCTGGCAACTGTGCCCTAAAAATTAGTCTCTATTTCAATAAGAAAATGACAACAATTAACTAATTTCTTCATAATTATTTTTACCATTATTGATACTAAGAAATTTCCCGCAAATTACATTATACAGTTTCTCATTTATCTTATCTGCTCAACAATATACAAACCCACAGGGATGTCAAAATAGTTGCCAATCAACTCCAATTTCAATTGTTGCTCTTTATTCATTAACTTCAATTATTCATTAACAAATGGTCCCCTAAGCTAAACAAAAACCTCCTCTAATTTTCACTGGACAAACCAACTACCTTACAGCTAAACAGAATAATCGAGAATAATAAGTGAAATTTCTTTTCATCTGATTTTTTTCTTCTCTTTGTTCCTTTCATTCGTAGGTTGGTATGAAGACAACTGGTACGAAGTGAATTTGGAAAATGAGAATATTTCGTGTACGAAAGAACAAATGAAGCAGGCAGCTGAAGGCCATCTTACCACCGAGGCATTGATGTGGAATCAGAATAGACATCAGAAGACAATATCGGGACTGTCATCGGAAAATTTCAGGTAAGAGGCAATAGAGTGAACTAATGATAGCGGGCAGAGTAGAAATGTGAGCAATCATGGCATTGTGGTTGAGGTAACACAAGCAGGATAGAATAGTTTATTACTTTAGTTGGTTTTTTGGGGGACGGTATATTATTATATATTCTTATCTATATTCTTCGTTTTCAAGAATCTTTACAAAATGAGCACCATGCAAAAATACCTTTTGTTTTCTTAGTAGTGTTAGCTTTAATAAATAAACTGAAAAAATTCTTTTTTCGAACTTAGTGTTTGTGATCCAATTACTTTAATAAATTTTCTTAATTTTGCTTTTGCATATGTTCGTCAAACTTCATCCAAACTCTGGACAAACAAACACATCCCGCATCAAAATAAGACATAAATTACAAAATAAACAAGCCATTTGAACACGAAAAGTACACATCTTCTTGTTTCTAATATTCTTCCGTTTTTATTTACAAATTTTCCCAAGTCTACGAAACATCTTATACATCCGACATCATTTTTCACATTACTATCAACAGCCAATGAATAAACCAGTTTCCGACATTTACCTTTCTTCTATAATGAATGGCTTCCCGTATTACGTAAACAATAAATCAATTGCACAGGAACCCAATACATGTTGGTTACTCAACTGTACAACACTAAGCTCTTCGCCATCTAACTATGATTCATTTCATATCAACTTGCCACCCAGCAACAGACACTCTCCTTAAATCTCATAGCTTATAACAGGATGTGCTCAATGTGTTGTCGCTGGCGCGTCATGTCCTATTATGGTGTCGCTACCTTAACAAAAATCATTTGTCATTGTCATTGTTTCTGATTTCACTCTTACACCGTTATCATTCTTTCAGGATATTTTTCGCACTGGTTTGATATTTTCCATATTGTCTTACTTCACTCTTGTTCGTCCTGCTATAACATTTTTCCTGTTTTTCATTTCGTTCATGTCCTTGTCGTCTCATTCTTGTGTTTTTTTTTTCGTTTCCGGCGGCGATGACTATTACAGAGAACGTCTGAACAAGGCACTCATCAACGAAGGCTATGACATAGGTCACAACCGTTATCCCGAGGGCTACCAAGAAGCACCGCTAGCATACGATGCTGTGTGGAGTGTAGCGCTAGCATTTAATAAAACAATGGAACGTCTCAAAGAACGTGGACGATCACTCAAAGATTTCACATATACGGATAAGGATATAGCTGATGAGATATATGCGGCGATGAATTCAACACAATTCCTTGGTGTATCGGTAAGTACGAATGATGATAATTGGTTTCGAATGTCGGATGTTTTTGATATGAATGGTGATTTGTGTAGTAATACGGTCTTGTCAATTAAAATTTTGGGGCAAACGTATGATTGAGAACTGATCAAATCTGAAGAAGAAGGTCAATAACCTTCCAAATTTTGCATGACTATCATACAATTGATATAAATATTTAGCTTTTAATAGAGGTAAAATCTTCGAAGTGAAAACTACAATTTTAAAAAATTGAATAGAAGCAGTTTAGGATGTTTTTATTTTGATTTAATATTGAGTCAGTTGGACCGCTGTCAGTGTTAGACGCTTGAGTTAGATCTATCCCTGATCAGTTTGCCTCTTACCACTTGTTGGATAAAACGAGCTAAAGCAAATTAGTTATTCAAAAATTTTACAAACCTGTTTTTCTCGTGCAGTGCTATTAATAAAGACACATTGATTTGATTTCCAAAGTGAAGGTGTATGCAAAATGCAAGTGCAAATTACTATTCCCTTAAAATGTAACGGCACCAACTCAACTAATAATGCCAAATGTTAAACAAGATTAGCTGCATGATCATCAGAGCAATGAGCCAATATATATGCAAGAACAACATATTGATCACAGTCATGATCAAAGTATGCAGTCATGATCAAAGTATGCAGATTCTGAGGAACCAAATGGAAAGGTCAGTAGCTTAACTCACTAACGTACCAGTTTGAAGCAGCGATCTGCTGCTCGCGGGTTCAAATCCCGCCGTGCTCATGGCCGTCTTTGTTCGTCTTGTGTTGTTTTAGTAGCTGGCGACGGGGCATAATACCAGCGCCCCATTAATTGAGTGTCACATTAAAGCTTTAGCGGCGACTAGGCATAAAGCTAGCACTTCAGACAATCAGAAAAATGTGGCACTTAAAGAATAATGGAATAATTGATATTGGCGTATCTCATATGTGTCTCGCTACCGCCATCGCCAAAGATTCGCTTCAAAGAGCAATCTCGTGAGCTTTGGCATTATTTTAGAAAAAAAGGTAATAAACTAACAGAAACGTAAGAGATTCTAGAATGACTTGTCAAGTCCTTCACGACAAGATATAAACGAAGAGTTACAAAACAACTATATGTATTTAGAAAATGATGTAGATTATCGCGAACAAGCAAAAGCAAATCCAAGGAGAGTCAGAATATCCAGCAGTAATGTAAAAAAGTCTAGTGCATCAGAACCGCTAGAAAACTAATTTTCGAAGAAATTATCTTTGAGGGACTTAAAAATGTGTGAAAACGTTATACACTTCTTTGTAGTATCTTATCAACCATTTCTTACTCAAAGGAACAAATATCATTTTCTGACAGCATTTCCTATAACACAAATGATGAAAATGTTCAGTGCTGGCAACATTTGTCCAAGACAGCAGCATTAAGTCTACCATAACATACTCGTGTTTAATCAACCTATCTTTTGCATTTCGTTTTTATCCAAGGATATCATGGAAAGTTTCAGCGATTAAACTATGTGTGGGGCTGCCATCCGAAAAATTTCCAAAACTCGAAAAATTTAAATATCGGTTGCTTATTTTATTGTAAATGCTTTGCTTATGAATACAAAAAGGAAGCATCTATTGGTGCAATATTTACGAAATTTTGTGAATTTCGTTTCGATTGAGTGGCTGAATGAAAATTCTATAGGAGTGAATAGAATGTTATGGTAACCATCTACAAAACTTTTCAAATTTTCGATATCTAAATATTGGTTGTCATTGCAGAATCATTCCTATTTGGAAATTTTATGACAACATTGCTCGATAAAGAAATGTCAATAGATTACAAAATTCATCATAGCTGGCAACACTTTCATGATTTTTCGACGAAATTCCTACAGAATGAGAAATGCAGCAAGATCCAAAATGATAAACTACAGTTACGAGGGCTGATCAATAAGTAATGATAATCGGTTATTTCGAGTTCGCATAAAACTCCAAAAAATAATTTTCTTACTACCACATATACTCACTAAATCAGCATAAAAAACATATAAATAGGTCACGATTCCACGAAGGTAAATTCATCAGAATCTCGCACTGAGAAAAATATTCTGGGCTCCATGGTACATTAGAAATACGGACATACACAAACAATTACGGATAGAGACAATAGAAGTATACATATGTGACAAAACGCTTAAATTATTTGACAGTCTAGACGAACACCCTAATAGTACTATTGAACATCTAAAAGTAGTAACGCGTTCCAATGAAATATACCAGAGTCTTCGACAGCTAACGGTATAGTGCGGAACATCTGCACCAAGTAACACAGTAGGAGAAAGTTGAGGGTTGAGTAGGGTGGAAGAAACCACCCACCCAGAGGAGTGGAGTCAAAGTGCTGAAAGCACTAGCTCCAGGGGAAATACAGTTCCAAGGAAGGTACATTCATTTCAATACGAATAGTCGAAGAGAGAACATCAAAATGGAGAAAAACGAAATTAGAGCTGTCTTTAAGTACCTCTGTTTGAAAAAATTGCCTACCAGAGACATACACGTTGACATGGTGGAAACAATTGGAGACTCTGCTCGTCCATACTCCACCGTTGCACGCTGAGCCAAGGAATTTAAGCTGGAAAGAACATCCACTGAAGATGAGCACCGCCAAGAACGTCAATCCACATCCCTCACTGAAGACAACGTAAAAAAAGTCGAAGATGTCGTGTTGGCAGATCAAAGAGTGACCATCAGGTATGTAGCTGAGGTCAAAGGGAACTTTGCCAACAAATCACATATGAAGAAGGTCTCTGCGCGTTGGGTAGCGAGAATGTTAACGGACGAGCATAAGAAGAAACGAGTCAACATTTCAAGGATGAATATCGAAAAGTTCCAGGCAGATCAGGAGAATTTTTGTCATGTTTCGTGACCATGGCCGAGATCTGGATCCACCATTTTGACCCAGAAATCAAAATGGAATCGATCACCTGAAGCGACCCTCTTCATCAACGCCGAAGAAATTCAAAGTGTCGAGTTCGGCAGGAAAGGCTATGGTATCAGTTTCTTGGAACTCTGAAGGAATTATTATGGTGGAATCTTTGGAAAAGGGAGCCAGTACATCAGGCTCTTACTACGCAGACCAAATAAGAAGATTGCGAGAAGTAATGAAGGAAAAAAGACGCGGCAAACTGCGAGATGGAGCTCTGTTTCATCAAGATAACCCACCGGCTCACAAGACTCCAGTTTCGATGGATGCAATTAAAGAAACAGGAACAGGATTTATTGGTAATTTTAAAATTAATTTTGGTAAATACCCGCCCTTTTCGCCAGATCTAGTCTCCAATGACTTCTACCTCTTTCCTCGGCTCAAACAACACATTCGGGGTAAGAAATTTGAAGATGATAGCGAAGTGATGGCCGCTGTTGAGGCATTTTGGGAGGGTCAAGATAAATAATTTTTTTCTAAGGGTATCCTGGGTTTGGAAAAAAGATGGACTAAATGTATTAACTTGTTAGGGGACTATGTTGAAAAATAAAAATATCTTTTAAGTTTAATCACCTTGGTTTATATTCATTATCATTACTTATTGATCAACCCTCGTATGTGTTCACTTGACATTAAAAAAAAAAGTTCAGCTCAGTTATAAAAGGCTTTTGAATATCCCAACATTCTGAGAATGCTTAGCAGTTTTCTTAGTTGCCGATATTTATTTATCAGTGCTAGTAATATATCGTCTCCATGCATTGAAGTCAAATCTGGAGTTCTTCAAGATTCTATCGTGGGCCCGATCTTGTGTAATGTATGTATACATTTCTTACCGCAAAGAACAAACATTAGCAACAATTCTGTTGCTATATTATATCCCAATGACACACTGGCTTACGTTTAAGCTTTCCGCTCCGAAAAAGGAGCGGAATCAGTCATGGAACATCGGAGTCTTATTGACACATTAAAAAAAAAAAAGTGGGGCATTGGGAAAAATCCAGAAAAATATAAAAGCATATGCTTTGGTAATGTAAGTGGTAAAAGACTATACAAGCAATTGGTAAGACCTATTCCCATATTGGTTTACAATATCGAAGACTATGGCTAAAAAAATGGAAAAGTTTGAGTAAAAAGGCCTGAATAGTTATGCACCTGCATTTTATATGCCTTTTGTGCATATTTCACATATTTCGGCCTTTAGAGCATATTTCAGCTTCAAATGCATGTTCGTGCATAGTTTCATCATTTTTGTACCATCCAAATTTAATTTCGTAGTACTGATTTCTCCTTTTGATATTTCTCTTCTATATATGGACAGAAATACACAAGCAATTGCAAAACGAAGACAAACCAAATACAAAATGATGAAATTTAGCATTGCATATAAAAGCATAGTATACATCAGAGCTTCTTTTATGTGCGTCATCAAAGGAATCAAAATATTAGAATCAAAAGGGCCTAAAATCAAATCATAATTCGACAAGATTGACAATATTTGATCAACTTTTGTGATCGATATTTCATCGAAAGAAGAGAAGCTCCAAAGAGTCTCAAGTCGAAATGCGGGCCTTGATTCATTGATGCGAGTTCAATAAATTTTGTAGGAAAATAATATTCGAAACGAATGCGTAGCAACTTAGTCACCATCGAAAATTCCGATGCTTATTTTTGCCGTTCTTACATCTGTAGATGTGGAGTGATGTTTTTCATTTATAAATCAGTTTTGACTGAGAAACAGCATTTTTTCATGTTTCAAAAATTTGTTAATGTTTTGTATCCGTCCAGCTGGAAAAATGTAAAAAAAATCTGACAGTCATATGTATTTAAACCTTTTATTTGGCATATTTTGGCAAATTTTAGAAGATTTTTGCATATTTTGCTCTTTTTAATTGCATGTTTATAGGCATATTTCAGTGACTTTTCGTGCATATTTGCATGCAAATTTCGGCCGTTTTTGGTACATAACTATTTGAACTCTAGCTATAAGGCATAGCGTTTCATTGAAATACAAATGTAGTCAAAAATACTATTCTAACTACGAAATTTACAAAGAATCCAATATTAAGCCATTATTAATCTATACAGTAGAGTTATGGAAATGGGGAATTCGGAAATTCTAAATTTAACCACCACGCAAATTTCTTTAATTAAAACTGTATGTTAAAATAATCCAGAAATATCTTGCATGAATGACTACTATTAGCCACCAATCAGTCTACTTAATTCACAATTCGTGGCAACACAACAAAACAAAAAATCTATCACTGAATTTTATAGCCAAAGGGACGCTCAACTCCACAAATGCTAAATAAAACAAAGTTTGGACAGTATTATATATTAGGTTGGAGCTAATAATTTAAATATATAAAATAATTTAAAAGAACGGTGTAATAAAAAACAACACTGTATAGGCACTTTTCTAATTGCGGATGTGTTCTTCTTAGTATACATGATAAACAATTAGAGCCACAAAATAGAGGCAAAGTTTTTGTTTCTCTGGACTTTATTCTTAAGAATCTACTTATAAGGACCAATAATGTGTAAAATAATAGCCTATTTTGTTAAGTGATTAATTAGCAAAACAAAAGTTACTTATATGTGAAAGCAATAATGTTGAATTGGATTGATTTAATATTACAAGGGATTGGAATTTTCATAAATTTTTTTTCACCAGAAATTAAGAACAAGACATGCAGTCACGAAAGCATCTTCATATTTTAACAAGGACATGCTTTGAATCTCATTTGATATTGTTCAAAAAACGTTACCCATTCGAACAAATAATTTATTAAACAATGTAACCATTTGCAAATTATACAGTCGTAGTGCTAATATCATCCAAGATCTCACTACTCTCCATTTCGTATTTTATTCAAGCTGAGTATATTCATTGCGATGCGACAAACAATATTACCGTTAATACCTGTGCATGTGACAAATGACTTCAGGAAATGGCGACTAGGGAATCCGAGCAATTCACTTCGCACTCATACCATTTGTGCCATCTAGACTACCGGCCTATACCACTTTTCCTGCGTTTCTTCTCAGGCTTCTAGACTTACCACTAAACTGAGTAACAGTAACTTTGCTACTATTTGCTTAGGGGAAAAATTTAATGGGAAAAGTTTTTTTTAACGACCACTGATGCCGATATGGTTGAGAGGGTTTAAGGAGTGAAGAGTAAGAAGATGCGAACATCCAGTTTCGAGATGAAATTTATGGCATCAGGTGGAAATTGTTTAGAGACGTTACACGAGGGCCCGGAAATGAATTCGTAGCCAGATTTGTGGATGTCATAAAAGTGATGGCGGTAAGAGTAAACGTGCTAGCTTAGATGAAAGTAATTGTGAAGGTGGTTATTTCAATTAGCTTTCGGATGGAAGTTTGAAATGAAGGAAAGTGATTATGTTTAGGATTTAAGGAGGATGTTGTGTTATAAAAATGTCCTGGTTATACTCCATTTTGGTTTGAATATGTACGGCTGAAGTTGTACCACTACAACCTGTTTTGGGTATCAGGATTGAAATTACTAGGGAGTCCATTCACAATAAATACAAGTGAATCTGAATTATATTATTGGAGGTAGTGCCAGCTACAATTTGACTCGCTTCCTCGCAGTAGGCATTCATATATCTAGTTAAAGCAAATTGATCCTACGACAACCCTTGTGCGAGGCTTGGTGTTGAAGCCGGTAGAGAGTTACATCACAAACTTACTATGAGTGTGAATACGAGTGTGGAGTGATTAATTCCACGACTCACTTTACCCCTGATTAATTTAGGTACCTATTCAGAGCTAGGTGAACTCAAAGCTTGGGAAGAACTCAAACAAACAGTTTGACAATAGTCAGGCATGTGTTTGTTTATAGTCTCTATTCGTAGGTACTTGTGTGTGTCAGTGTTTCTAATGTACCAAGGTGCCCCTGCTAATTTTCTCAAGGCAACATTTTGACAAATATGTAGCTATTTTGACAAATATTTATTCTGTAGATGATGGTTGCTGATATAATCTTAATGTGAAGAAAGTATTGTGTGAAAAGTTAGTCCTAGGTATCTGACTGTCGTGTTCCACTCTATTTGCTGAATGTCTACTGTCAATTGACTTGGATTTTGCCTTCGTCGTCTCGTCACAAAAATTGTTTGCGTTTTTTCCACCTTGATGCGTATCTTCCACCTTTGGAAGTATTTCATAAGAGTGTCTGTGCATTGCTTTTGGCTATAAATATTCTCAAGATGTTTAGTAGATGCAGGTGTCGTCCGCAAAAAGGGAGATTTTTGTTGTATGCATCATCGGAATTTCAGCAGTGTATAAGATACACAGCAGTGGAAAGAGTGGAGAACCTTGAGGTACTCCGGCTTTTTTATGTCGTGTACTAGAGGGGTGGTGGTTCATTCGAACGAACAAAGTTCTGCCTTCAAGAAATGACTGAATCGATTGTATGAGGGATTTCAAAATGTAAAAAAATATACATCTTAACTGCAAGGTCTGCATGCCAGACCTTATCGAATGCCTTGGCAACGTCAAATATAACAAGACCTGTTGACTTTTTTTGATTGATGTGTTGAGACACCTTAGCCAGCTGCAACTTGTTGTAATGGTGGCCTTTGAAACCGAAACGTTTTTCTGATTTACGATTAACGTTTGATTTACATTTGTTGAACCGAGGTACCAGTTGTTTAATCTCTCTTATTTCCGTGGGACGAATCTTTTCATCACTTTGGGTAGTTGTAGCTAGAATATAAGTAGCTATTTCTTTAATCTGTTCCTCCCGGTCGTAGTCCGCTGAGATTGTTGGGTTCTCTTTGAACTGTAGCTCTAACGTTTCTGCAAAAGCTTACATACACATAGTCACAAAATTGAAGGCACAATCTATATAAATTCCAAAATATTATTCAATGTTACTACAGTTGTAGTAAATTTATCGAATTGGCATTTTATTCTGTTAGTGCGTAATCTTCTTTATAAATGTACACCAAATTAATACAAAAAAAGTCGAATCTATCACAAAGTTTGCTATTTTGATGTCAACTGTACCACTTGCGAGCTACACAAAATTGAAGGCACACGTGCATCTAATAAGATATTTCGTAGAATTTGATGATGCAATTACTTTTCATTCTTTACAAATATTGAGTTTTAGGTGAAAGTTAGTGACTAGTTGAGTTAAGTGTGTTGTTTTTTTAAAAAAATAAGTATTTTTACATAAATAAATAAAAAAAGCTGAAATGGATTAACGGAGAAAAAAAACCACAATTGCGGAAAGAAAAATTATTATTTAGCTTGTTTGTGAAGGTAATATCATATCAAGAAGTAGGAAAAATAGCTGGGAGATCATTTTTTTCAGTAAAAACTGTAGTCAACAAATGGAAAAATGACGGAACTTACATTAATAAAACTGGACGTGGATGAATAAAGTTACTGTCAGTTAAAGATGAGGAATAAATTCGACGGGAAATAGAAAAATGTCCAAAGAAGCCGATTAATAATTTGAGGGCTGAAGTTTCTCATATGATCCAAAAACCAATATCCAAGGAAAATATGAGAAGAACATTACGAAACCATGGTTTAAATGGAAGAATAGCCGGTTAAAAGCAATTTATTTCAGAAGCAAATAGAAAAAAACGGTTAGAGTTTGCGAACACTTTCGTAAATGAGGGTCCAGATTTCTGGAAAAACATAATATGCAGTGACGAAAGTAAGTTCAACCTATTTGGCTCTGACGGCAGACAAATAGTTTGGAGGAAAGCAAATACCGAGCTAAAGAAAGAAAATTTGTACGGAACCGTATAACATGGAGGAGATAATGTGATGGTTTTGGGCTGCATGTCTGCAGGAGGAGTCGGCCACATGGAATTTATTGAGACCACTATGGACAAATTTAAATACCTCGATATCCTGAAAAGGAATTTAAAATCAAGTGCTATTAAATTAGGACTATCGGATGTGTTTTGGTTTCAACAAGATAATGATCCAAAACACACCGCACATATTGTAAAGATGTGGTTGCTTTATAATACGCCAAAACAATTAAAAACTCCACCTCAGTCCCCAGACCTTAACCCAATTGAAAATTTGGGGTCAGTACTTGAACAACAAATCCAAAAATTTTCAATTGCGAATAAATCCGAGCTGAAGTCAATAATAGCAAGGGAATGGCAAAATATTAGCCCAACCATAACAAAAAAGTTAGCAGAAAGTATGCCTAGAAGACTAGCAGCAGTAATCAAAGCCAACGGATACCCAACTAACTACTAATAATAAATTATTTTATATTTTTCTAGTGATCTTGAAGTTTGTGCCTTTAATTTTGTGCCTTGAATTTTGTTGTTAATTTTTTCTTTTGTTACTTAATTCTTTAAAAAATTGAATTTAATAAATTTTTTTATTCATTTTTGTATTTTTAGTCTTCAATTTAATAAAAAATAAAAAAAAATGTGATATTTAAGTCACATTAGTTTATAAACGACTAAGAGTTTTCATATTTATTGCTTGTGCCTTCAATTTTGTGACTATGTGTATATGCACCATATATGTATAAGGTGTATTATACCAACACCCAACCTGAAAAATGTATCTTGTTCATGCCAAAGAGATTTATCGTGGTTTCATAACTGCATAATGCATTGCTCTACTGCCTCAGAGCTTGAGGAAGGTGCAGAAACTTTCCACCGTGTGCTCCGAAATAACTACTTCAATGATCGGGTAGCTAGAAAAAAGTCATTCATAAGCAGAAAAAACCAGCTGAGACGCCTTACCTTTGCTAGAGCGCACGCTAGCGAAAATGTGGACTTCTGTACCAGCGTCATATTCTCAGAAGGGTCTAAATTTAATATCTTTGGCTCGGATGGCATGGCATACTTATGACGAAAACCTAATACTGAGCTGCAAAAAGAAAATTTAAAAGCTGCAGTCAAGCATGGCGGTGGAAGCGTAATAGTTTGGTCCTATATGTTGGCAACCGGCATTGGAAATTTGGAGTTCATTGACTTCTTTCAATCAACGTTTTGAAAAAAAACTGTTCCAGCGTACAGCGAATCTTCAAATTTCAAACATATTCCGTTTCTACCAAGACAACGACTCTTTGCATACGTCTAGTATTGTGAAATCTTGACTGATTTGGAACTGCCTGCATGCTATGTTCCCGCGTGACCCCAGACCCCAGATATGAATGTTATGGAAAATGTATGGGCAGTTATGGAAATAATATTCGGAAACACAGTATTTCCGACAAAGAAGAATTAAAAAAAAAGTTTGTTTGGAGGAGTGGACGAAAATGTCCCCAGAAACTGCCCAAAAGCTTGTGGATTCTATGCCAAAGAGACTTAACGATTTAATAAATGTACAGGGCTATTATACCAACTACTGAATGTTGCATAACATTTAACTTGTTTTTGTAAATTAAGTCCTAAATCGAAGTGCATGAAATAAGCTGTGACATAAAATTAAGCAGTATTTTCATATTTTTTGTTTTTTATTATTGCAATCTACAATTGTATTAACTTTGAAGTTTCTAACTTAAACAATAAATATTTATTAATGGTCTGACATTTAAATATTGTCAATATTTAACATCGTTTTCCAATAATATTATAACAAATCTTGAATTTGTAGCTGCATGAAATAAGCTGTGAACCACTGTATATGTGTATGTTCAATGCTTGTCTATTGGTTTATTGTTAGGTGTCATAATTGCTATGTAAAACATTTCCTGATGAAGATGACGTTTATTTGGATTTTCTACCTAAGAAAATATTCTAACAAGATATTGATATCATACACTAGATTTGAAAATTAATATCCTTGATGGCGTGAAAAATTGTTGGACCATCTACAAACAAGGAATTTTTAAAATTGGGCATAATATGCAAATCCATTGTGTAGGCTTTACAATATTTGCGCATGAATGGTGATTATAGGATGAGTTTAATTTTCATCAGCTGCATTCTATAGTAGATTTTTGTTAGTTCTTACATTAAAAGTTCAGCTCTGACGAAAGGTCTGACGAATACTATAAATTGTTGCAAAAGTATGGATAAGTTTAAAAATTAGGCTTATTTTTAACCCTGCCCAAGTAGTTTTCACATATTTAATCCAATGCATCCAATCTCAGATATTAATACTCAATAGGCGTGTTTTTTTGCTCCGATACAGAGCAGAATACAACTATGCCGCGAAAACAACCATCTAGTATAAAACAGCAGTGCATTTGCTAAAACTGACATATGTTGCTGTATTTGCTGTGGTAGCACACAACAGCTGAAAATAAAGGGAGAAAATAACGAATATACACTCCCACAATCGATAGAAAATAGAAAAAGAACTAACAGAAAATTACCTCTTTTAACTTTCTACACATAATGAGGGCTTTTTCGAATTTCCTAACTACCAAAACATTCAACATAACTTTGAAAAAACCAAAGCCACCTCACAGCAAAAAAGATAACTTCTCATGAGCTTTTCTTTTTTCTATCAGCACCTGAACTACAAGTGCGGAACAGAATTTCTGTACTTGTGAATTCACTGGTACAGGAGTGTTGTTGTTTCCAATGCATATACTCTATTCTCTCATCATGGATAGAGGAGCAAAAAAACACGCCTATTATTGGATTCCCGAGAGTGATTTTAATGAAGTTGGACAGTTTACAAACCTCAGAAGAGAGAGGTATAAGGAAATGAAAATGGCAGTGAGAAGTGAATTAATTTGCCTAGGCTGAGCGTTAGCGTTGAGCGTTGACATTCACTTACTGTGCCGAACAGAAAGATAGAGTGAGATAGATAGATAGAGTGAGATAGATAGATCTTTAAAACCATGTGCACGCGAATTTGACAATTACTAACTCAGCAACAACAAAAGCTATGGTATCGGGGAAACCAAGGGGAATATCTGAGGTAGCAATTCTCTCGATTTGTTCTATTTGTAGATTTTACCTTTGTAGTAAAATTGCTTCACTAAATTTCGTATATGTATACGCTTGTTTCATTTCCTTAGATCTCTATGTTCTGAGTTAAAAACCCTCAACTTTGCCTTTGTTGTCGTTATTTAGGCCATTTGATCCACGTATTGAAGATATGGGTATTGTATTTTTTAGCTGGTTTGCTTCTTTTTACTAATGTTCGAAGAACATTAGTATTAAAATCGATTCGGCCAAAAATTCATATTTCCAAATATATATATATATATATATATATATATATATATATATATATATATATATATATATATATATATATATATATATATATATCATCAAAAAATTTCAGTGAGATAATCACGGGAACGTGCCATCCGATTGAGCTGAAACTTTCAGGGTACATTGGTGTATATGCAGAATAGGCCCACGTTTCACTAAATGTCAATTATTGTTAACTCTTTGGCGCCGGCAGCCATTTTAGTGATATTGTTAATATACCTATTATTTCGTACACAAATAATTTTCGCATAAATTAGATTCACGAAATAAATTTTGAACGTGTTTTACATGTGAATCGGATAATGCTTTGGAATTTTTTAACCCTATGTGAGCGCTGGGTGCCTAAAAAGAGAACGGGAAAATTTGAAAATTTTTAAATTGCGATAACTTTTGACAGAGCTATTCAATCATTACGAAACTTTCAAGACATATTGGCATTATTTAGTTCTAGATTTTTTTAGCTTTTAATGAGCGTGCTGGCAACCCTGTAGCTAGGACAGGCACTGAAAGTGAAAACCTCCAAATCATCGTCCCTCTTGGAAAAATGCCCCTTCTTCAAAAAAAGCCATTTATATGTAAATTTTGTGCTTTGTTTACATAACCAAAAAAAACAAAGTTATGGTATTACGGGCACGCCTGGTAACCCTTGCCCAATTTACCTATATTTTTAGCATCAAAAACTTCTGTTCACGGAAACTGACGATCCGATGAGCAGAATTAATTGAAATTTACAAAATGTATTGGTCTTAAATAGGACCAGGTCTGATAGAAGTGATTTTGAAATGCGGGTGATTCTGTGCCAGTGGTGCCATCTTGAAAAATCACTAAAAAAGATAACTGCTTTTAGCCCTATAAATTCTGATTCAATTGTTCGATTTTGACAAAATTCACACAATACTTGGACCTTACTTTAAACCACGTTTGGTAGAAATTTTGTCGAAAAATTCGGTTGGAGCTGCCAGCTATGATAATTTTGGTGTCTTAAATTTGAAAAAATGAAAATTTGGAACTGAAAACATTCAAACCATCGAATATCCTAAAAAATGTCCGTTTCTTACAATAAAACCAATCTGTATACAAATCTTATGCTAAATCTACACTTTCAAAGTAAAACTTTGGAAATTTCATGTCGAACAAGAACGGTAACCCTTTCCCAGTTAACCTATATTTTAAGCATCAAAAACTGCTGTTCACGGGAACTCACGAACCAATAATCAGATACAACTGAAATTTACAAAATGCATTGGACTTGAGTAGAACCAGGTCTGATAGAAGCGATTTTGAATTGTGGGCAACTCTGTGCCAGTGGTGCTATCTTGAAAAATTATAAAGAAAAAAAACTGCTTTTTGCCCTATGAAATGTAAATAGTTAACCCGATTTTCATAAAATTGACACAATAGCTGAACCTTACTCTAAACTCTGTTTGATAGAAATTTGGTTGAAAAATTCGATTGGTGCTGCCAGCTATGGTAATTTTTGTGTCTTTGGTTTTGAAAATTCGCTCAGGAAAATAAAACTTTTTGCCCTATAACTTCCAGTGCAGTCATGAAATCAATACGAATTTCAGATTATTAATGGCACCTATTAAAGACATTATTCAGGCCAAATTTTGTTGAAAAGCCACGATAGGGTTGCCAGCTATTGTTGGTTTTGTGTTGAATTGCAATATCTTTACTAAGCGGTTTAATCGTAGAATTTTCAAATGGTAATGGTATTGTAGTGACAATAAACAGGAAATATTAAGTTTTCGATTATTTGAAAAAACTTGCTGCAGGTAACCCTAAAATTCTTTATACTCCTATAACTTCGAATGTAATATAACAACGTGAAGCAGATGTAATATATTATAGGCTTTGATACTGGCAAAAGGTTACCAGCACGAGTCGGTTGTGCTACTTATGTATCAATAAATGCTTACAGTTAGTATCCATACCGGAAACATTTACAATGAAAATAAATAACCAATGTTTCAATTCCCAAAGTTCTGCAAATTTTCGGATCGCAGCCCCAAACACCAACTTCAGTTACAGTGCTGCAGGCACTGAGCATTTTCTTCATTGATGTTTTATGAGCTGCTGCTTTGAAAATTTTTGTGAAATAAGCAACTGAGAGCGAATATAATTAACAAGTGTTGCTCTCATAAACTTTGAAATTCACGCCACTGGTAATATCTGAAACCTTTCCACCATATGAGTTATAAGACCAAAGTAAAACCTGGCGTTTGAATTAGTTTGGCTGTAATAAGCAGCTAGTGTGGTAGAATATGCACTCAAAATCTGCACGATTCTTCTACTGTTCTTCGAACATTAGTGTTTCTAGCGGTTCAGGTGCGCTAGAGCTTTTTTAATGATAGTGTAGTAAATATTCCACACTTTTCTCCAAACTTGATTGTCTTCTCGCTATGCAATTTTTTTTATATTTTCACGAGTTCATAATCGTAATTTCTTTTAGCTTGATTTTGGCTGACTGTATGCGATAGCTGAGAATATATAGATATTACAGAACAGCTCCGTTTATGCGATTTCAAGCATCCCCCGCTCAATATTGGTTCACAGAAATTTCCCTAATTAATTTTTTTAGTTAATTAAAAAAGACGATCTATTGGATGGCTTCTATGATGAGCAATGCCAATTTATGATTGTATGAATGGTTTTTGAGATTGGTATGTCACGTCTGCAAAATATACGATAATCTTTCGTCTAGAGCATGTTTATGAGCCCTACCAATATGTGTGCATTCTTGTCTCATGCGATAAATATACGAAATCCGTTTTTGAAACCCTGCCCAAGATCTGAGTAATGGTAGATTGACTGTCCGCGAAAATTGGTATGAAATCAAAAGAATCCTTGTGCATCTTCGTTACGACTGCTCATATACATAGTAATGGAGGAATTTCGGTATGAAATTAATAACTGTCTCTTCTCATTCACGTTAATCCATCATTTTAGACTAGAATGTAGCTTGAGATGGGTACGCAATCCAATTATTTGGGAAACTGTTTTTGAATAAGCATGATGCCAACCCTAAAATAATACAAGAACCGCATTAGTTTTCCAGTTTTTTTGATGACGAACTTCACTTTCTGAGCGAAAAATGAAAAATTAGTGGTGGTGGCGGAAGCGGAGAATGTTACAATCACTTTCCACATTATTTTCACGATCATATTCTTCATCGTGCTCTAAAGTGACTCCTTATTTTTGATGTGTAGTTTCGCATTTTTGATAAAAATTGATTCAAATATTTTGTGCTCGATTATGTGTTTTCTCTTTGCTAATTGGTTGACAGAGCTAAATATGACCCCAACAAGCCAATTAGCAATTTAATAAAAAAAAAACTGATGGTGTAAAATGAAAAAAAACTAAACAATTTTCAATATCTGGTTACATTTATTGAAATGAACGTTTCGCTCAAATATCATTATTTATTTTCCCTTAAAATTAACGAATGTAGTCATATTAAACTCGAAGATAAATTGTGTTTTATTCTAGGCAGATAAAATGTTTTATATATTTAAAAAAAAAAATATTTTCAATTACTTTCTATCTGAATTTTTAAAAACCGCAGAGCATCAATCAAATTCAATTTCATCATGATTGTTCTTCTTATTTTAGGGTGTCGTTGCTTTCAGTTCACAAGGCGATCGTATCGCACTGACACAAGTAGAACAAATGATAAACGGTCAGTACCTGAAATTGGGCTATTATGACATTCAAGCGGATAATCTGACATGGCGCAATACAGAACGATGGGCAGGAGTCAAGGTAAGTTTAAAACTTTGCAATGAAATCCACTGAACAGGTTGACTGGACGGCTTTCACGGTACATTCTCAACTTTCCTACTGCTATGACTGCTCTCCTGTTATCTATAGCTGTCTAGCTTAATCAAAATTCAATGTTCAAGAGTCAAGTCTAATCCTTAGCGTTAATCTTCAGGTCACACACAAGCTCAAACACTAAAACGATGCATCCTGTCCGCTATCCTAGTTACTTACTCCATTCGTGTCACGAACAAAGTTGCAAGCGCAAAATACTGAAAACTATAGCGTTTCAGCTAGCCAAGTATGAATGTAATTCAATCATCATCGTGCTTATCTGTGACATGAAATCTAAATTGCCAACAAAATCCTTTAAGTTCACTGGCTTTCGTTCTGCGTTCAGATTGTATGAATGGCAAGGTAACGACAAACATCGTCCTAGATTGCCATTATCCACGGTTGTTCTATGGTAAGAAAGGTATTGGATTTTATGCAGTGACAAGAGCACTTCTGAAGTCGAGGTTCATCATGGTCTGGTATTGAATAGAGCGCTTACTCGCGGAAACAATAATCGGCAACGGACTACGATTGAAACTAGAAGGCTGGTGTACAGAAGTGCATTCTGATCAGTGGTTCGGTCGCATGAGTGCATGATTTTCACGTGAAATGCAGAGAAATCATTGTTGCTGGGCAATTGCTAAGCTGAGTATACTGACTGACTGACTGAATACGATTATTTTGGAATGAAATAAATGGAATGAATGACATGGAGAATGAAGTTCTCAGATGTCTGGGGTTAAGCTGAGAAGCGTTGGTTTTAGGATTTTGTAGTTTTGTGTATTGATTTCACCTGACTGCGATTAATTTTCGGATTTACCACCAGTTGCCTTTCAAAGCGAAGGTCAATCTGTTGATTTATTGCACGAATTGTAAATTAATAGATGATGCTAGTCAGAATTTAACAAACCTGAAATGCTTAAATCGAATTATTTAGTTAGCTAAATTCAAACAATAGTGAAATTATTGAATCTGTGAGTAAATATTTTTTTTCCGCTCTCACTGTACACTTGAATTTTCAGTACATATAGTAGATATAGTTCGGCTACATAGCGAGCATAGTTTTTCCTTGCATTCAATACCATGTTGCAAAACATTATTCAATTATATTCAAAAACAGCTCTGCGCCCAACGTGGGCCTTATCCTTAACTGATATCAGCACAAACAACAACTTTGAAATCAACCAGGATGTGGTTAATGTCAAAATGATTTTCCATCAAGTGTATCAAATACTGAAACCAGCTTGCTTGTGTTAAATGATGCGGACGTGTCCGCAATATGTGTGCTGGAGATTTCCGAGAAAATTGATTTGAAGACATTTGTTTTCCGTAATATTTCGCATGACTTCTTTATAAGTGAAAATGCTTTGATTGTAAGCATACGAGTAAGTGACGATGCTTTTAGAATACATTTATTTGTTTGAAGCAAATGAAAAAGCGTTACATAGATGAGATTCTAAAGGCACAAAGAGCTAACCTTGTGTTAATTATTCTCTTCATTTCCACAACAATAGTACGGCATTTGACGCAGATATAAAAGAATAAAACTTGACGGAATGTGAAATTTATGAACTGTCTAAATTAAAGTTAAAGGCCACTATTAAAAGCGCTTTCTTTTGTCTTTTAATACTTTTTTGTCTTTAATTTTTTTTTAATCATATACGTCACAAGCTGCGTATTTTGGTCTCAGAGATTAAAGTTTGATTAATCATAAACCAAATACCCTATTTGAGCAAGATACTTTGCTGTAGCTAAAATCTTGACCAGCTCATATGAAAGAAAATATGAATTTACGATAAAATCCAGCCTCCAGTTATAATATCGCTGCAGGTTCATACACGCTACGTATAAGCTTAGTTTATTTTGCAAATTCATCCATAGATCACACAGAATGAAAAAAAAAATTATTTTTCTTGTCAGCTATGATAAATTAGAAAACTTAATATCCCTTAGTTTCAGTTTTTTTCAATCTGTTAAACAATTTTCTGAAATCAAAGCTTTTCATATTTCGAATTGGTTTTTCAACTTCTAATCTTTCCCAAGAAAACAAGTACTCATGTCTATCGTTTAAGTAAATGAAATCGATTTCAGTGTGTCAAAAATACTTCATCGCTTCCATAATATACCAAATGAAATGAAAATAAGATCGAATTTGATAAGCCTTCAGCGAAAAACATCACTGTAGCTCGGGAAATGATATTTTATGCAGCCATCTTTCACTTTCCGAAACGTTAAGCTCGAAGTAAAGTCTATGAACCAAACAAGACGTGAAATATATTACTTGTGTGTATCTACGCTAGATATGACATGAAGATGAAGTATATTCAATTTGATAGTATCTATTGCTTTTACGAGTCAGTTGCACTGGCCTGAGTGAAACATACCTTAGGCTTTTATGTCTATCGAAAAAGATTAAATTGCCCATCACATGGTGGAATTCGATATAAGATCTATGAGATTTCGGTTGGAAGACTGAATGTGATTGATATCAATATGATGTAATTGCTTGTTTGTTTGTTTCCTGAATGGTTTTGATGGAACGAGTTGTTTGTTCTTTGGAGATAAGCACATGAGAAATTGAGTTGTTTTTGTTATAGAGTGATTGAAGCTAGTTGTTTATTTTCATTTCTAGAGCTAAAACCAAAAATAATACGATAATCAAGAATATCCAACAGTCGAAAAAAATAAACTTCTAGTTAGCATATTCACATTGAATTGGATGTAGAGAAAAATAAAGGAGGATAAGGGTATAAAAGAATAGCGCCCAATGTGAGACAATTTCTATCGAAATCATATGTATGAAAAGTAAATATATATAAATTTCAGAAATGCTTTGTACTATTTCTATTTCTATTGTCTAAGTTAAAAGGGTCGGAAGTATCATTCTTTAACGATAGAAAACGATAGCAACCAGTCCTTTCGACGTATCGTTTCATCTTAAACGTCGAGTAAAATTTCAACACTTTTTCAAAATAATCTCCCTACCGATCCACAATGATTTTTATGGACTTGAGAGCATTTATAAATATCCTTTTTGTGAGTCTGCTCTGTTTTCCGCTTTACTTGATTGCAATGCGATGCACAAGGTTTACTCAGTAAACATTCAAAGTAAAACTTTTCTTTTTGCAAAACTTTTCCTCACAAACGTCGAAAGTAACATTCTCAAGCTCTTTACACTACCTACTTCAGCATTTTACCGCATCGGCAATGTTAGCAACAAACAAAAATTAATATTTCCCATACTTTTGCAGTAGATTCCGTGACTTCTTCAAGCACTCTTGTAGATAGCGTTCGTATTATTCTACACGGCTTATTCAGAACGCATCTCACACTGTTTCGTCGCTACACCGTAAACGTACTTTTTCCTTTTATCAATCGTTGGTGTTTGCAGCTGCCATAATGTTATAGCTGCTAAGAATTTATAGTTGCGATCTTTTTGCTGGTAACTGCAGCTATTCTGAGAATGGTAAAACAGTGAAAAAGACTGGCTCTTCGGCAAAGTAGTCCCGTGTGAGATAAGTGTCCTCGCGAAAGATCATATACTGAGCAAGGAATTTCACCTCCAGTTACGCGCACTTGCGACAGAATGGAATATATTTTAGAAAATGCCGACTGCATTCTATTCAAAGAGATAAGAGGTTTTGTATATGTTGGTGGATGTGCTTTGTTTTTGTAAACTTGGCAGTTGACATTGTGAATTGTGCACTACTGATTGATCGGCAAAACGAACTTTAGATTGATAACAAATTGGTTATGCAATTATTTGCAATTTAATCTCATCTCGCTAATTCTTGATTTGACCTTTGACCGTATGGTGAAATAGCCCTTGTTTAAGCAAGATGCATGCTTTTACAATAGCTTGCATATTCTGATGGCTGCTTAAAAAGATAAATTTAAAAAACTCTCTAGTGCATTAAAATCGCAATAAAGACTTATTTTCAAAAGAAAGTAGAGGAATTTTGTAGATTTAGAATGTATATTCTACCAAACATGCTGCTTATGAGCACCAGCTTCTATCCAATGTCTTGTACGACTTTGATCTAATGGCTGCATCGAAAGTGATAGGATAGAAAGATAATCAATATTATATGAATATGGAAAAGTAAAACACTTGTTATTATTTGCATTATATGATGTTTATTTTATTTTGTTTATTTATTTGAATAAACGAACAGACGTCCATTAAAATATAATTTCATAGTATCTGGCAAGCAACAATAAAATTAAAAAACTAGCTCAAATAAGCTTAACTTGTGATAGCTGAAATGCTATATTATATGTATTCTGAATATGTACATATTTCTACGAAACCCAAGATAAAAAAGAAAATTAATATCTGAAACGATGTCGGAAATATGAACGCAAGTTGCAAGTCATGTAAACTAAATATAAATTTTCTTATATTGAATTGATCCAAATTAAATAAATGTACATGAGTACACAATACGATTTCTATTGCTTTAGTCATTCTATATTTGAATGCTGCATATAAATTGTTTTGAACATCAAAAGTTAGAAAAGGTCATTAGATCTCATTACTCTGTTTGGGATTTTAAATGAAATATTCTGTAAAATAGCTGATGCAGCAGTGATTTTTTCTCCCTAGAGTAGATGACCAAAAAAAATCTATCACCACGGGATATGTGAAGTTTGACTCACTAAAGAAAAGACAATCTACAAGCCCACGAAATTTCGAGTCGGGACCCGATTAAGCACCGCTTCAACCTGCTTGTGCCAACTCATCTGTTGGTAACCATGAACTTCAAAAACTACCACATCTCATGGGTCGGTAAAGCAACCCTCCTCCCGCTTTCTAAGCATGCTTGCCAGTTCTCCTCGTTTCTCAGCATTGCATCCAGGATAGTCTCAGGTGTAACCCGGCCGATATTAGACTCAAGGGGGTGCTTCAAACTTACGAAGCAACTACACATAAAGAATGTGTTCTGACCACATTACCACACTCAAAAAAAAAATATATCGCTGACAGATATAAAACGACGGAAATATAATATATCTCACATGAGTATATGGGTGTATTTTGAAAGCCATTATATATTCACGGCAGATATAATATAAATGTTTATCGTATGTACGCAGAAAAAAGTTCAAGGGATTGCCCTTTGAAGCAAATGCTTAGCCATGGCGGTAGGGAGACACATATGGGAGAAGCCGATAACAACTATTCCATTATTCTTCTAAGTGCCACATTTATTTCTTATTTTCTAAAGTGCTAATGTTATGCTTAGTCGCTACTAAAGCTTTATTGTGGCACTTAATTAATGGAGCGCTGGTATTATGCCCAGTCGCCGACTGTTAAGACAACACAAGACGAACAAATACAACCATGGGCACGGCGGGATTCGAACCCGCGGGCAGTAGATCGCTGCTTCGGACTGACGCGTTAGCGAGCTAAGCTACCGCCCCTCTGCAAGCTCAATCTCAAACTATGAACAAAAGATGCCCCATAATTAGAAACGAAAATAGACCATATATCTACGAAATGCATATTACATTGTTCAGTGGTCATTTTATACCAGTCGCGTATATAACATACCAACTGTATGGATTTCATATCTATTGCTACCAGAAAACAGAGAAACCCATATAGAACTTATATCTGTAGCGTGCATAATTATGATTGCTGTGTGGATATTTTGTGTACCCGAGGTATATTTTTTACCTGTAAGCCAAATTTTACTTAAAATGAGTATAACTCTGGATTTCTATATACTCATAATACCTTTTAAATCAATAGTTATACCTGTTGCTTGTATATGTTATGTATCACACATAAATAGAACAAAAATATATTTGTTAGGGCAATTTTGTGCCCACTACGGTTAATTATGGCTATTACGGATATTATTATTTTTGCTGCACATATAGCAGAGCGAATTTTTTTTTGTGTGCAGCAGTACAGTCTGACCACCTTACCTATTCTGTTCAGGTATTTCCCAAGTAACTGTGCCCAATTTATAATAGGGTTATTCTAGAATCATTACTTTTAGGTTCAGTGAAATTTTATGCTGATTGGCATTGATCGGTATGGTATTGTTGGTGAAACCGATGTCGACAATGACGTCAACATGATCCGCGTGCGCCAGAGTCTCAGTTTTGCCCAGCTTTGGCCGAAAGTGGAACTTTTCCTTGTGGTCTTGCGCTAGTAGGTCGATTGGTATTAATCCGCATACCATCCGCATAGTCTCTTTTGAGACCGTGTGGTTGCTACAGGCGGTTCACTGGGCACCGCTGCGCTAGGCACTGGCAATGCATTTCCAGAGCTTCGTAGTTCAGAGCACATTTTTCCAAATTTTAACTTTATATAGCAAGATGGAATCGGTCATTTCCATCAGCAGCCTTCATCTCGTCTCACTGGGTCCACTGACGTTGACCATTAGCCTACTCAGCGAAGTGACGACTACTAGAACACTGTCACATGCCGTGCAAATATGATCCCAATACTTCAACTAGGTGTCCAGGGTCACTCCCAGATACCTGACCGACTTGTTGCTCTGGACCCTCATGAAACGAACTTTCATGGGTTTGACAGTTGGCATCCTCCGCTTTGTCAACAAAACAATCTCTGTACTAGAGACTGCCAGCTGGAGGGCGTCAGCTGAGTCCACCCTCCTCTTGACTTGATTAAGTCTGAGTTGAGCAAATTCGGCGGATCTGGAAGTGATTACTGCCGCAACGTCATAAGCGTAACCTACCAGAAACATATCCGCAGGCATTAGCAGGCGCAGCAGATCATCGAACATGATGTTCCAGAAGTTTGTTTCTAATATAACCCCTGTGTCGCTTCTATGGTGACAGGCCTCCATTTTTTTCCTTCGTCGGTGTCGTAGAGCAACCATCAGTCCCTTAGGTAGGCCCGCATGATATTTAGCAAGTAGTCGGGAATACTGAACCTCGGAGGATATCCGCTACCAGCAAGACGACCGGTCTGGCTTGACGACATGCCTCTTCCGCTCTTGCTACAGCCCCAACAACCTCTGAGATGGCATCGATTGTTGCTTGCCCTTTCCGGAAGCCGTCGTGCTTTCAAGAAAATCGCCAGCGAGTGTGTCTGCGGACAGCAGCCGCGGCGTGAGCAACCCTTCCAGAAGCTTCCCCGCAGTGTCAAAAATGCACAGCGCATGGTATTTTGATGGGCTGCTGGGGTTACACTTCCACTTCTCCAGAAGTACCAGTCGAGCTAGTTATGTATGCATCAGCACATACACCTAAAAATAAACAATCCCATGAATCTGCATCTTCTCCGTTAGATGCAGAAACGTTAGAAGCGCGGAAAACGGACACCGTCTGGCTAGACTTGAAAACATTCTTAGACAATTCTAGTAAACTAGACCAGACGCAGTGTCAGCGAGTTTGATCCATTAAAAGACGCGGGTCAAGTAACTTCTGCGCCAGTTGCCGTGCATAGATGCTCACGTATCTATAAGTAGACGATTAAGCAGCCCGTTTGGAAAAATAAATGATCATTGTCTGTACATCCGAAAAAAGTCACTTGTGTTTTCATTTCTAATTGAGTGAATATTCTTTTTTTTATAATCCCGCGCTCTCGACCACGTAATTGGCGCAGTCGGTGAAACAAAAAGTAACGCGAATTAAAATCGAATTACTTATCGGTCGATACGAAACTATATCGGCAAAGTGAAATCGCGAATCGGTAATAACCAGCGATTTAATCTAGCATCATTAAACTATCCCTTGAAAAAATCGTAATTTCAAGCAAGAACAGCGCAATTTAGGCCTCTAAGCTGTTTAAATCCTCTGGTAAGGCCGCTAGAGATCTTGCCTTTAACAAAAAGTGTGAAATTCAAGCGAATTAATTCAAAGAGTGATAGTGTATGCAGAGTAGAAGGGAGAAGCGGTACGTTCTTTACACTAAAGGAAGAATATCATCAACAATGGAAGCAAGGATTCAGGAATTGGAGCAGAGGCTTCAGGCAAAAGAAGAGGAATATGGGCAAATGGCAGCAGCGATACAACTACTTATCACGAACAATAACAGGGACGATCAAATCAGTCGTTTAACCGAAGCTCTTAACCAAATTATGATTTCACCTAGTAACACATTAGACCCGACGCAGAAAATTATGAAGGAAATACGGCACATGTCAACATTTACGGGGACAGGGGACGTCTCAATCAATTCTTTTATCAGCACAACCGAATTCTATCTCAATGGTATAGAAAATCCAGAACTCAAACGAATAGCGACACGCCACATCTTCTTCGAGAAAATTCAGGGGGCAGCCAAGGACGTTGTTATCAACATACGGGAGCCAAATGACTGGGACACCATCAAGAAACAACTACAACTACGTTACAAACCTGACACAGAGCCATATGAAATTTATCGTATGATAAGCAATCTTAGGACCAACACAGTAAGTGATCTTGCATTAAATTTACAGAAAATTAAATGTAAAAAAGATGAGCTATGTATTTACTACAAGAATTCCCCATACGTTGATCTTGGTAATGTTGATGCGATTCTCGTCAATACTGCTAAAGAAATAACACAGGGAATCCTTCTAGATAAAATTATAGAGATACACGATATTAATAATGTAATTGATATAATGACAAGTAGGCGTTTCGAAAATTCTTGTGTTAGATACGAATATAGAAAAGTGAAAAGTGATAGTGAAAATAGAATGTTCGGGAGTGATCGTGGTAAAAATTTTCACAGTAATAACAAAAGTAATCGAAATTTTGATACGGAGCAAGCACAATCTAATAAATCAGGACAATTTAAACAAAAGACAAACGACAATAGACAGAATCGTAACGTAAACGCAACAAATAACGAATCGAATACCTATTCGGGTCAATATCGGAATCGAAACAACCAAGCAAATAATTTCGACGGACAAGTCCGTTTCAATACGAATTCCGGACAATTCCGAAATAATCGTTATCAAGAGCCGAATAACCAAACTTTTAACAGAAATTCTGGCCAACGCCGGCTATCGGGTCAAAATAGATTAGAAAGAAACGAAAATTTTGCCTCTAATAGGCCAGAGCCTATGGAAATTGATAACATTGAAAGACTTCAATCGAGAAATTCATCACGAAATTTCTCCCAGGACACTTTTAACGAAAATATCAATCCCAGCTCTTGCGAAGTAGATCAAAGTTTTTTAGAAGCTAATAATATTAATAACGAGTCAATGTTTTTTCAAAACTAGCCTCGGACATTCTTCCTATGATTAAAATAACTATAAATGAAAAAAATTTTACTGCTCTTATCGACACGGGGTCATCATTCTCTATAATTGACGAAACAATTAACGGTTTTAAAAAAGTATCAATAGAACCCATTGTATTTAGTACAATTACAAACAAAGATATAATAAAATACGAAGTGCATACAGTTGCTCCAAAGGAATTTAAATTGCCATCAGCAGCAAGAATTAGATGGAAAGTTAAATCCTTACAGAGAAGAAAATATCAGTTCATAATTGGTATGGATCTTCTTAATACGCTAGACACTTTAATTGATGTTGAAGAGAGAACAATCTCTTTGAATGGACAAAGTATAAAGTTCATAAATATACCATACATTTCTAATGAAATTTGCTCGCTAGAAAGTACCCCAACTAATTTTATAGAAAGACTTAAATTAGATCATTTAAATAAAGAAGAGTATAAGGAAATTGTGAAGGTGATACAAAAGTTTGAAGGTATTTTCTATAAAGAGGGAGACATATTAACGAGTACACCATCGGTTGAACATGAAATCAAAACAGTAACCGATGCTCAGATAAACTCAAAACTCTATCGGTACCCCCCTAAACATGAAGAGGAGGTACGCAGACAAATTAAAGAAATGGAATCGCAAGGAATAATACGAAAAAGTTGTTCCAAATACTCGAGTCCATTAATTGTTATTCCGAAAAAGAGTGATAACTTGGGAAATAAAAGATTTCGGTTAGTGATTGACTACCGAAAACTTAACGATGTCACTGTAGATGATAAATATCCTCTACCAAATATTGATTCTCTGTTAGACAAACTTGGCAGAGCTCAATATTTTTCGACGATTGATCTCGCCAAAGGTTATCACCAAATTTTGGTGAAGCAGGAAGACAGACATAAAACTGCTTTTGTGACTCCTCACGGTCTTTACGAGTTTGTGAGAATGCCGTTTGGTCTGAAAAACGCGCCAGCGACATTCCAGAGACTCATGAATGACGTGCTCCGGGAGTTCATCAACAAAACTTGCGTTGTCTATTTGGACGACGTCCTCATATTCAGTACCTCATTGCAGGAGCATGTCAGTGCAATAACAGACATTTTTAAAGTTTTGAAAGAAAACCGGCTTAAAGTTCAAGTTGACAAGTGCAACTTTATGAAAAGAGAAACCAGTTTTTTAGGTCATGTTATTACCAAAGAAGGTATAAAACCCAACCCTGAAAAGATTAAAATTATTGAAGAACTTAAATTACCTCGAAACGAGAAACAAATCAAAAGCTTTTTAGGATTAACAGGGTATTATCGTAAATTCATTCGAGACTATGCCAAAGTGGCACAGCCTATAACAAAATTTTTAAGAAAAGATTGTAAAATAAATACAAAAGATCCAAATTATGTCGAAGCATTTGAAAAACTTAAAACATTAATAAGTTCACACCCAATCCTGCGTTTTCCAAATTTCAACAAGCCTTTCCAGCTCACCACAGATGCCTCAAATTATGCAATAGGCGCCGTTCTTTCGCAAGAAGGCCACCCTATTTGCTTTGCATCGAGAACACTGAACTGTCATGAACGGAATTATTCCGCGACAGACAAAGAATTTTTAGCTATAATATGGTCTGTGGGTTACTTTAGACCATACCTGTATGGCAATAAATTTAAAATTCTTACTGATCATCAACCAATCAAATACCTGCAGGCGAAGTATAAAGGCAAAGACCTTTCGCCGAGACATCAAAGGTGGTTGCTAAAATTAGGGGAATATCAGTATGAAATTGAATATATCAAGGGAAAGGAAAACCGTGTAGCCGATTTTTTGAGTAGAATGGAGACAATGGAGGAAACCAAATCAGTTAAGTCCGTTTCCCATAAAACAAATACAAATACATGTTCTGACTTGGGAATCCTTTTAAACATTGAAAAGGAGGAGGACGACTCTACCATGGCAACAATACACTCAGCGGAAGAAGAACTCCTTGACCACATCCCAATCAAAGAGGATATTGTCAACAAATACAATACACAAATTATTCTTACAAACAATAAAGTGTCAGAGATTGAATTTGTGCACAAGAAGCGTATCATTTATATAGCTGAATACGATTTTGAAAACCTCGAAGAAATCTTTAGAAAATATATCAAAAAAGGTACTACGGGCATATATTCCGAATTAACCGATCATAAATACAATATCGTTCAAGAAAAACTTCGAGAATTATTCTCGAACGATAAACAAACTAAATTTATAAAATGCTCATTTAGGGCTCAAGACATTGAGACTGAGGTAGAAGCTGTTAAACAAATTGCACTTTACCACGTTCAGGAAAGCTTACACTCTGGCATTGTAGAAACATATAACAAAATCAAATTCAAAATATATTACCCGGGACTATTTGAACTCATCAATGTTGTGATTAACCAGTGCGAAGTATGCCAAGCAGTAAAATGCGATCGCAAACCCATTAAAACAAAATTTAATATGTCAGAAACAGCAAAAGACATTAACCAAATAATCCAAATAGACATTTTTACAATAATGAAACAATCTTTTCTCACGATTATCGATAAGTTCTCAAAATTCGGGGCAGCATACTGGTTGAACGATAGAAACCATGTGACCTTAGTGGAGATTCTGGAAGAACATTTTTCACGGGTAGGCAAACCACAAAAAATTGTTGCAGGAAACGAATTCAATAGTGTCTTAGTTAAAGAGTTTTTGGATACGGAAAATGTGGAACTACACTTAACAAAGCCACACAATAGTACAGGGATAGCAGACATAGAAAGATTTCACGGAACAATAGTAGAAAAATTTCGTATCCTCACGTATCAAAAACGTAAAATCTCTATCAAGAGATCAATGCAACAAGCGGTAAGAAATTACAACGAAAGGTATCACTCTACAATTAAATGTACTCCGACGGAAGTACAATTTCACAAAATTAATTTCGAAAAGATTAGAGAACATTTGAAAAACGCAAAACAAAAATGGATTAAAAAAGCAAACAAAAACCGCGAAGACTACGAGGAAAATAGGACGACTGGTTTCATTAAAAACTACAAGGCTGCTAGATTAAAACACCAACCAAGATTTGTTAAAAGTAAGCTCGAAAAGATACATCCAGGCAATATCAAAAGACCCTTGAAATATAATTTGTTCCCTAATGACGAAGTTCCAAATGACAATAACGTAGAATTTCCCGAATTTACAGAAGAACAACGGTCAGTGATAAATAGCGCACTGAACGAAGGTACAGATGATGACATTTTATCCTCAAAATTCCGAATAGATATTACTAGACGCGATATTAGAACACTCAGGAATGACAAATGGCTGAACGATAAAATCATAGAATTTTATTTAAAACTTATTGTAGAACGCAGCGAAAAAGACAGATCCCGAAATCTACCCAAAGTGTGTGCAATGAACACATTTTTCATCCAACGTCTTCTAAGATCAGGTTACCAATCCATTAAGAGGTGGACGCGAAATATAAATATTTTCGATTTTGATATCCTTTTTATACCAATCAACATCAACCAAAACCATTGGACCATCAGTGTCATTGATTTTCCACAAAAGACGATCAAATATTACGATTCATTAGGAGTACCAAACCCACAAATTTTGGAAACCATAAAAGATTTCCTTAAAGAAGAGTCTGTCAACAAACAAGGAACACCTATTGATATAACAGAATTTACACAAGCTGATTTAGAAAATACTCCCCAACAAGAAAACGGTAATGACTGTGGCGTTTTTAGCTGTAGCATTGCAGAAAATATTTCTAGAAACCGGCAAATAGCGTTTACACAAGAAAATATATCTTACATCCGGAATAAAATGATACTCGAAATAATGCAAGGAAAATTATTACTCTGACCCTTTGATTATGTCATATTTCCCAAATTTCAGAGAAATCATCACCTAATCTAAGTATTCAACTATTCTCTTACAGCCATTTTTAACATTCGCCACAATACTGTTTCTCTTACTGACCCCAACCAACGGACAATTGACCATACATATGATTGAGGACACTTCAGGATTCACACAAATTCAACTAAATAAAGCCAAAATTCCCACAAAAGCTAATATAGTCCTACACGTAATTAACTCTACTGAGATATTGAGAGTAATTAATGAATTCAAATTAAACGCGGAACATTTACAAGACCAACATAGAGACTTAATCTTGACAGAATTACAACATCTAACGCTTAAAGTAAAAACAATTACACCATCAGACAAAAGACTTAAAAGAGGACTTATTAATCTAGTAGGTAACGCACAACACTTTCTTTTTGGAACAATGGACGACCAAGACAGAAATAACATTGACGAACATCTTAAGACAATTGACATGAACAACCATAACCTAATCAAAAACGTTAACCAGCAGATTGAAATTAACAGAAACTTGAGCAATACTATTAAAACCCTTGGAGATGTTGCAACTAGAGACCGACATACAATTACAAACCAATTAAACAGTATTTTGAACAATAGTCAAGAAAATAATCTATACTACGATCAAATATTTAAAATTCAGATCCTTAAAAACAGAGTAGAGCACATTCAAGATAATATTGCATTCGCAAAATACGGCATATTGCACCCCAACATTCTATCCGACGAAGAAATCAAAATGTTCGACATAGACGTAAGCAAATTACAATATGTAAAAGTTGGATTCTTCAAATGTAATAAAAATATACTTATTTTTGCCATTAAAATTCCGATTGAATTCATAAACATCCAACTTAAAATGATGCTGCCAATTACAAACAAACAGCACAAAGAAATTGATTCCCCAAATGAAATAGTTTTTATGAATGAAAATACACTGTACACATACGAAAGTAATAAATATTTTAACGAACTAAAAATAACGAAACATTGCGTCTACAAAAACAATTGCAAATTGGTTCAAAAAAAAAATATAGAAATATTTGAAATAGACAGAGAAACACTGGTAATTAAAAACGCTAAAAATCTTGTTCTAAATCAAACATGTGACGCTAGAAAATTAAATCTCACTGGAAACCTTCTTGTACATTTCAATAATTGTTCGATTGCAGCTTTTAATCATTATTTTTCAAACACTATACACAAATTCAACGAAAGATTCTCCTATCCCAATACAAATAATGTAAATTTTCCAGATAAATTGACTTTAGATGACATTGTTATTCAAAATATTCAAAATACAGAGAAAATCGAAGAGTTACAGTTTAATAAAATCACTAATGTTGGCATTAATGCAAGTTTAGGTATTATATTATTCGTATTGATATCATTACTAATATTGTATTACATAAAACAGAGAAAAAATCAAATTGTCAAAATTGAAAATAGAATTCAGGAGAATTCAACGTCAAAAGGGGGAGAAGTTATGTATGCATCAGCACATACACCTAAAAATAAACAATCCCATGAATCTGCATCTTCTCCGTTAGATGCAGAAACGTTAGAAGCGCGGAAAACGGACACCGTCTGGCTAGACTTGAAAACATTCTTAGACAATTCTAGTAAACTAGACCAGACGCAGTGTCAGCGAGTTTGATCCATTAAAAGACGCGGGTCAAGTAACTTCTGCGCCAGTTGCCGTGCATAGATGCTCACGTATCTATAAGTAGACGATTAAGCAGCCCGTTTGGAAAAATAAATGATCATTGTCTGTACATCCGAAAAAAGTCACTTGTGTTTTCATTTCTAATTGAGTGAATATTCTTTTTTTTATAATCCCGCGCTCTCGACCACGTAATTAGCTAGTTTCCACCTCGACGGGAAGACCCCCTCTCCGCCACGACCGGCACACCATCAGGCCCCAGAGCCCTCCAGTTCTTCATCCTGGACACTGTACAGTTCAGCTCCTCGTCCGTAAAGAGGATAATCAGTCCTTGGCAGATGCGCCAGGAATAGCGAACCAACGATACGCTCCATGGATATCGCATCCATGAGAGTGCTAGGCCGCATGCAGCCAAGTCTACGAGTGACCGATTTGTTGCCACGGGTCTGAGTTGACCTCCTCACAAAGGACTTGCCATTTTTCACGTTTGCTGCTCGTAATGGCCTTGGTAAGCTCTCTTTTTGCCACTTGGTGAGCAACAGATAGCTCCTGCACTCCCGGTCTACTACTGGCTCGCTGCGTTCTGCACCTGCACGCTAAAGCAATGCGTCGCAGTTCGGCGATTTTTTCGTTCCAAGTCATCAATGTAAAACATATAAACCATTTAATTACTTTTCATATATATTTCAAAATCTGAAATAATTTAGCTTGCACCCATTTAAACCACGTCGTAACAAACACAGAGACATGCTAGGACGTTGATTCAAACAAATATTACAAGACATGACAATTCTGTCCCATTTTTTCTGTGAGTTTTTTTCCATGCATTATGTCATAGTTTTCACCAAGCTGCTGTCTACGCGAAGCTTTAATATTTGTATATCTATGTGCATCGATTGCACACCTTTGATGAATTAAAAGTCATACTTTGCTGTCATTTATTGTACCATATGACACTTCGAAAAATAGATTTTCCAACAATGTCAGCTGCTATTGTTGCGAAATGGATGGCATCCAAACAAATTGCTATGCATCGAAGATTATTCATGGCATATGGCAGAAAACCAAGATATCAGAGAACTTTCAAGCAATCCAGAATGATATCACATAGCGAACAGACAGGTGGGTGTATCAATGATAAATTGAAAAACAGTATCGAGCAAAAGTTTTGAATTGACACTGAAAAAATGCATTTTGCTGCCATTTCAAACTCTCTTTGACACAGTGTATTTGATGTTCATTTTATTCATTACGTTGTAAGTTGGAATTTTTATAATGGATTACAAAATAATTTCAAAACCACGAAAATCCCACTGGTGAATAAAAAACTGCATCCCAGACTTTTATTTGCTTAAGCTTTCAAAACGCAAGCAGATTGTTTTTCGCAAAACCATAAATAACCAAGAAAATAATTTGAAAAAAATGCAATCAGTTTGACATATTATACTCATATTAAATTGCATATTTGAAACTCTAAAGACACAAAAATTTTAAAGATTCGCTTCAAAAACCTCACATTATTTAAAAATTTAAAAAAATCAACAAACACCATCCCACCTTCAAAAACTGCCCAATGCTTCCACAACAGCAAAAACCACTCACGAACGCGCTATTCGTCAGACTTTTCCCTAGAGCACTTCCCGCTTTCATGAGCAAACAATAGAACCGTGTACCACCAGGTGTGAGACAATATTTCTTTGGTGATTCTCTTCGGAAAAGAGAATTCCGAATTTTTTCCCTGCTTTCCATTGCTTGCACATGCTGCTGACTTTAGCATGACCATCCATCAATTTGAACACGGCGACCGAAAACCGAAACTAGTTCGCGTCGTTCTAATCCATTGATCTTTAGAACATTCTCAGGACTATAACCATCATCCTTCATTTATAGGTATCTGTGTACTTTTAAGTATATTCAGGTGGTTCTTTTTGAAATGCTCTCCTACCTCTCTTCCCACACTTGGCTCTTGTAGCCGATTTTTTCAAGTTGGAAACAAAGTCTAGTCCTGGGTAAAGTCTTGTGCTTTCTAAAATACAGCTAGATTCAGTAACAGACATAATGTCTATGGGTGTGTGACCCGAGTGTGAGCCTGTATGTGTAGGTATGTGTAAGTCAGCAAAGAAGACGGAATTTCCGTCTTTTCAGTTAAAAAAATTCTGCCATTGACATGAGGGTTTGGTCGGTTCATTTTATTCCCCTTTGAATTTTTACTTCAGATTGCTTGAGGGAACGAAAGTCATCTTTTAAGAATTCCAGACACTTGCTTGAGTGCATCATTTACATGACTGGAACGAAGAAGATGAGCAGACTTCCGCCGTCATTCAAATTCAAGGACTTTGAAAAATATTCCTAAGCGATTCTTTATCTAGGGATTATTTTGCGTAGCATGAAGAAGGAGTCGGAGAGTGCAAGAAGTTGGATAGATAAGAAGGTTGAAATGGTAGTGTTATCTCTGGGTTTATATTTTCTAGTTTTGTTGCTTGCAATGAATCGAGAATACGCAAGTTATAGCTGTCGATTGAATTCACAGTTTGTTTATTGTGTTTGTGTTATCTAGAAAATTATATTTCGTTCACTGAAAAGTCAGTGATTAAAGTTGTGATATTGCAAGTAAAAATATTGATTTGATTTGGTTTACCGATTTTGGTACAATAATTTCTGAAACTATTATGTGAAACCCGCACGATTTTTCCAGAAGTAATTTTCTTAACTACCAACTCTCATTTTGAAGCCAGTTTTTCAAATATCTATTAATTCACGTCGATAAAATAACGTTCAATAATTGTTACTTAGTGTTTAGCCCACGTTGGGCGCTTTTACTTTGCACCAGCTTTTTGTATGTATGCTACTGAAAAACAGTATCAAATCAAACGCTATATCACGCAAGTTTACATCAACTCTGTTTACATATTTAATAATGAAAAATTTCGATATAAGAAAAGGTTTAATTCTCATAATCGATCTATTATGACAACCAAAACATGTAATGAATTTTCATAATTTTTATGGCACCCATTTTTATGTTAAATTATTTTGAATTCTTTCAAATAAAATATTAATGCAGTGTTGTTATTCAAAACTATTAAAATATATGTAAATTTTTTTGTCCACATGCACAAAAGCAGACCATAAGAAAACGAGGAAATGTGGTTGGCTGGAGCTGAAATCTGGACCTAGTGCTTGTTGCACCCTAATTCTATTTCCCTATGAGGGTGTTCTTGATATCTAGATATTAATAACTTACGTTTGGTTATCGAAATGCAGATAATTTGTCTATGCGTTGCCTAATGGAGCTCTAAAGGTTTTTCTCTGAGCAAAAGTAAGTGCCAAGTGTGTGGCGGTCCGCTTACAGGTATTTTTGTTCCGACAACAATCATTTTTGTGGTGAACGTTGTGCTTTGTGCTTCTTTTTGATTTTGTGTGCTGCTTTTGAAATTTCATTTTCGGAAGTATTCTCGAAGCGTATCTATGGGGCACTCTCGGTTGCTCTTAAACCGGATCCAACTAGCTAGGTTAAACGGATAGGTTTTCAAAGGCCTTAGCATCGTCAAACAAAAGCAAACCTGGTCACTTCTTTCGATTTATTTCTGTTCAAATGTAATGGACCACTCCCGTCAGCTGGAGCTCAGTAAAATAAAATGTCTTAAAGCTAAATTGCTCTTTTCGTAGAATTTTGTTCTTGCTCACATTTGTCTATTATGTATAAGAAGTATAACTAAATTTATTACTTTGGTGATGGGAAAAAGCTGACAAATTGGCCTTCAATTTTGCGTAAAAGTGAGATTTTCGGCTGGTTTAAGGAAGACTATGATAGTGGCTATGATAGTTTCCGGATATTTCTTTGAAAGCAAAACAATATTTATGATATTTGTTAGTGTCCACAATATGTTTTTGAGTTATTATATTAGACAAAGATATTGAATATTGTCTACTTCAAACAATTTTTACCTGCTTAACATGTCTTCCCAGATCTTTATTTCATCTAGTTTCACTAATTGCAATAGCTCCATCTCGAAGAAGTCAGAGTCAAGGATATTTCTAAGTGTACCTATGACTCCTTATTTGGCTCTGTTACTTCTTACGGCTCCCAAATACTGGCTGTAGACGTTGAGGTAATCTTCGATAACAAATAAAATACGAATGTGTTGAGTGAATTGCTGGCCATGGTTGCCAGGTTGTGTTATTTTTCCCACCGAAATTGGGTATTTTTTACTATTTGCGGGTGGAAATGGGAAAGACGAAATAAATTCATAAATTTTGGGGGATATTGGGGCATTTTAAGCAAACCAGTTACACTATTTAGTAATTTTTATTTTTATTTTTACTGAATTGACCACCTGTATGAAACAATTTATTATATTCTTCGCACACTTTTGTCAGACAAAACGGTGAATGAAATTTATGGTTGATTTCTTTTTATTTATTATTGGTTTTATGCCCTTGACAAAATCAATGTTTCCATGGAATGGTTCCCATGTAATGATTTCCCGGATAAATTTAGCTATTACTTATTTTATTAGCTATGCTACATTTTAGTCGGCAGCGAAAGGAATCACTCCATTACCTTTTGGTGTTCAAATGATGTGGCGATAATGTGAATGAGTGTAACTTTTGCTTGACACTTCCCTTATCGAGAAAATATCGAGAAAATATGTATCGAGAAAAAAGAAACCAAGCATGATATACCCTAACGTAGCATCAGTTACACAGCTAGTACCACAGGCAACCGATTTGCCTGCTGCTCAGCGTGAAAAAAAATCAATTTAATGGAAGTTGACTACAATCAGCCTATAACCCTAGGTTAGGTTAAAGTGGCTGCCGGTCCTCAGAGGTCTGCCGACCGACAGCCTACAACCCTAAAGCGTAAGAATTTTCCATTGAACATTATATTTATGTCGAAATTTATATATAATAATATAATAATGATAAAATTTTATTCACTACATTGTACATAGATAACTTACCTAAAGGGATATTTAACATAAAATAACTTATACTTAGCGGCTATCCTATTTTGGCCTGCTCGCTCTTATTGGATTTTTTTTTTTATTTTTATTTTTACCATTCATTTATTTTTCGGTTTATACTTATTAAATATTACCCAGGTAGTACAACACCTGGGGTTGACTTAGCTATATAATACTTAAATACTAGCTTAATTTGCTAAACTAAATCAAGCTTAAGTCTAAATACAATTAGCTTAGCCTACTTAGACCTAAGCTTAACCTAGGTCTTAACTATCCTCTCCGATTCGTTGGAAGGCCAACATAATTGAACAGCATGTCCATGAGCTGCCGCTGTTCTACTATCTCCACCGGACGCATAAATGGCTCATTAGAACCACTCATACGTCCGATACCCCGTTTTCATTTCCGTTTTTAAACCTTGTCGTCAGTTCTACAACCCGGTCCCTAAGCGGCTCAAGACTTGTCTCCTGATATAGGAGAGAGTTCCTCGGACACTTTTTAGTTACCGGGTTGTAAAACCTGCCAGTGCAGAAACGCGAAATTCTCGGTTAGAACATCAGGATGGGGATGCGTGTGTTAGGATTGGCCGAATGAGTGTTTTGTAGCAAATGGATTTAGCTTTTGTCGTCAGGCCCATCTTTTTGGCGAAAAGATGTCTGATGCGCTGAAATGCGGGCCTGGCTACTTTTATTCTATGTCGAACCTAGGGGTTAAATTTCAAGAATTCATGCATATGTACTGCAAGGTAGCGCAATGTAGGGCTAGGAGTAATTCTATAAGTTCCGAACAAGACAGCGACTTTTTTTTGCCTTATTGCGGATAGTTTGGGACTCCCGATACTTGGAAGGGTTCTTGAATACAGTCAGCTGTGTTTTGCAACTATTTAGTTGATGCCCCATTCATCAAAATAAAATTTAAGGTTGACCAAGCAATCTGCAAGGCTTTTCAAAGCTTTGAGTGGTTCTTGGGTCGACGCGAATAAGAGCGGGGCATCTGCATATTGTAGGACCTTAACTTGAGGATTGCCCACTGGAAGAGGGAGGCCAGCAGTGAAGATTGTGTATAAAACAGCGTCAGTGGCAGAAGCTTGTGGCACTCCTGATGTCACAGGTCCCCGGAGTGAATTTGCTCCATTAAAGCTATCATAAAATTGTCTGTTGCTAAGGAAGCTTGTGGCGAGTCGTATTACTATTTCTGGAAATCTCAACTTGAACAACTTGTATAGAAGACCTCCGTGCCATACACCATCGAAGGCCTTCTCGATATCCAAGGCACAAACAACCGTCGGAGTGTGTCGCTCATTCAAGTGTGACACAATCTGTTCGTGCAAGTACGAAATAGCGTGCTGGGTCTCATGCTTACGCCTAAAGCCAAATTGATATTCTTCTCAATGAGCTTTCCCAAATTAGGAAGCAGAGAGATCGGGCGAAAATTGCTGGCCTCATTATTTTTGCCTTTTTTGTGAATGTGAACAGTGTTAGTATTTTTCCATGTGTCGGGAAAGGAACCGTTATCCAAGGCATTATTGAAAATTATGGAAAGTTATCTGAGAAAGTAATCAAACAATAAAGCTAGACACCCCATCATGCCCAGATGACTTTTTACTTTGTATACCACCTAACAATTGCACCAAGTATTCACTGTTGACAAAGTAAAATTGGTCACTTGAGAGTTTTGGCTTTATTTGAAAGAGTAATCATTCCCATTAATGATGGAACACAATTTCGTTCAAGTGGCGGCTCGGCTGTCTTCGCAGTAGTGCATTCTGTCACTCCAATTTTTTGTTTCGGGCTGTAGCTCACAGACTGCTTGGATGATATTGGCCTGAAATGCTTGAATCGTTTCTGGATTGTTAGCATACCATCGGTCCTTCAAGGTTCCTCACCAAAAAAAGCATACAGGGGTCAAATCGCAGCTCCGAGGTGGCCAATTGACATCGCCAAGAAGGCTGATAACACGATTTAGGAATTTGGTGCGTAAAAGATCGATTGTGGCATGGGCTGTGTGGCATGGCACGCCATCCTACATAAATCAGAGGTCATCCTAATCCATGTCTTCAACTTCAGTAAAAATCAAGTCGGATAACATGGCTCTATAACGTTCACCACTGACCGAAACTTTATTCCCAGCCTCCTACACTCCATAGTCCGCAAGAAACTGCCACTCTCCGCAGATGCATTGGCTTCCCGACAATAACGTGGGGGTTTTCCGAGCCTCAGATGCTGCAATTTTGTTTGTTAACGTAGCGACCGAGATGAAAATGCGCCTCGTCAGAAAAGATGATTTTTCGCCCAAAATCGTTGTCCAATTCAAGCTGCTCTAAGACCCAAATTGCGAAGTGATAACGAAGCGGACGGTCGTGCGCCTTCAATTGCTAAGTCAATTGGACCTTGTAAGCGAATAATCCGAGATCTTTGTGCAGAATTCTCCTCAGGCTAGTGCGTGAAATGTTGAGTTGTTAAGATCGACGGCGAGTTGATTTTCGTGGAGTGAGGCTCACACTCTTGGCTACAGCAGCCACATTCTCGTCTCTGCGCATCGTACGATGACAGGAGCCATGAGCATTGTCTACTACCATGCCAGTCTCATGAACTTTTTGCACAAACTTGCGTACAGCAGGCGCAGTGGGTGCTTCATTTCGGCCAAAACTAATTTTCAAAAAACGCACTGTTTTGGGCTACATAGCACTCACTTTGGAAATAAGTTTTCAATATTTCCCAGCGTTGTTCAAGCATAAAGCGACTCATTTCGTTCTGCGGAGGTATGATACTGACTTTCTGTTCAGATTTCAAGCGGGAATAGATTTCAGTGTCAAAATAACCTATGATTTAAAAAGAAACCACTAGATGGCCCACCTGTACAAGACTTAAATTTGCCAAAAGACTTAAACAATGTATTAGCTACAACCGGTTGTTAAAACTTATTTATACAGTAACCCCCGTTATAACGGCTTAGTGAAAGTTTTGAATTTTGAATATTATCTAAAATAATGGAGGCTTTTCATAGACCCCTCAAAATAGTTTAGAGACTGTTCTTGTTTCCAACGGTGATTTTGCTGTTACACAGTGCATGCTAAGAAACAAATTATTAATTTTAGACAGTTTATCATAGGCAGAGCCTCTATGACAAATTTACGGTAATCTGCAGGTCATAATAATACCAAATCAAAAAATACCAAGAAATGTTATTTTTTGTGTAAGTAACTAGGTATTTACATCACATAAAAAAATTGAAACGCAAGACTAAGAAATCTGTGTCCTGGAAAAAAGAACGGCATGCACCTTTCTCTAGTAAAACCCCTAAAAATTCACCTAATATATTTATATTTGTGATGAATGACTGGATAGCCCAAAGAGTTTTCAGAGTGCAAACATTTCAGATCCTAGGCTGAAAATGAGTTCCACCTGCCAATTTTCATTCTGAAATGGAATAAAAACGCAACCTTCAATAATTTAAGCAAGCTGATAGAATTTTTAAATGAAACCGAATTTGATACCATGTTCATTTATGAATCTTTTATTAAACTTGACAATCATCTTCACATTTCAAGCTGAATTCTTACAAAAATAATAGGGTGAATAGTTAGTGAGGAAGCACTGCTATGCCCGTGAAATGGAACATTAAATACCACCTTCTTCCAACCCCCATCCTCAAAGGATCAGAATGGCGCAAAATAACTCTCTTGGGTTCCTTTTAGTTTCAACATACATGGTTTCTAGATCACAGAGCCAGGGCTGCCAGCTTATTTCTTGCCAAATTCCTCGAAATGATTTTCAGCGACAGCCACCAGAATTGATGCCCACACAATTGACAGATTTTGAGCTTTCTTCGCGAATCTCCTTGTAACCTTAAAAGTGGTGGAGCCTATAAAATTGACTCGTGAATTGGCGTAAAAATCACTCGACGAGTGTCCAAATTGTGCGTAGCTCTCGAATTTCTTCTAATGATCTGCTATAGTTACTGGATCAATCAGAATACCCAAATAAACCCATTTGGTGGTTTCGAATTTCTTTGAGAAGATAGGTTACTGAGACCTACTACTCTAGCTGCCGCAAAGCTATCGAAACCGGTTTAGCTTCATTAGGAAGCAAAAGGTGAGTTTGATCTACTGTGCGAATATGTATTGCGTCTGTATTCTATGGATTGATCTTATATATTTTGTTGCTTTTACGTGACAATATCTTTGTGTAAGTCGAACTGCTTGCACTAGTTTCGGATTTACTCATCAAGTTGGCTACTTTCTGTGAAGGAAAGGAAGAATAGGATATTCCATAAGGTCCATACTTTCTGCGTTCAATAGAAAGTCTTATATGTTCCAATATAGCGGTTTATTCTGTGTATGAGAGGGTTGGGGTATCGTACACCAAAGTTTCGACCTCTGGGAAATATTCACATTCCGCATTTAAGAACAATGACGTCGGAAATGAAAACGGGCTTGTCATTTGCTTTCTCTTTCACTTATTTATTTGGTTCTTTGCATTACAATTGGTTTTTTTAGCAAGCTTATTTAACAGCTGGGATAGAATCAACGTTGGTACACTTTTTTCAAAGAGGTCGTTTGGTGCTATCTTCAGCTGCTCCAAAATATCGTTAATTTATTCACCAGTTTTTTAAGACTGTTTTTTTATACCTCGGTCATTAAGTTGACTTTTTAAGATACCGATCAAGCAATATTTGTCTCTGTCATGATCAATTATGTTTAGTCTCATCTATTGTTTTACTCTGAGCACGTCAAATAGTTTCGAAGAAAAGATTCATCAATCGTCTCACATCAATTATATTTGCAGATATGCATTGATAAATGCCTTCAAATATAACAAAACTAAAGAAGCACTAACATTTTGAGCCTTCTATTTTATTATTGTCAATGAATCACGCTAAACTTCTTTCTAAGGTGGACCAGTTCTGCCTCCAACCACCGTTGGGAAGAATCACATTTTTGATGTCAGTTACGGGTCTCACTACTATTTGCATATTTCTATGTTTAAGAATTTGTTGATGACACTCTGCGAACCATTACTGTAACTGAGTAATGAGACAATGTATCATCATAGGATATGCCCAGGTGCTGAGCCCATCTTCAAACAAAAGTCATAAATTCGCTAATCTGGACTTACTGAAATCCCATTTGCAAAAATATTAAAATAAAGTTTCGTTCTCATCCTTTTTTTCTCAAAACATATATCATTCACTATATCCAGTTCATTACCAATAAAAAATGACTCCATTATTCCATGCGATTCGTTTGCATTAGATCGATCACACCAGTCCACACCCACCACAAACCTTACCATAAAATTCAACTTCTAAGCTCTCAGTTGACTTCAACTTCACGTTCTATTATCCATCACTGATACCTCAGTATCTTTTATCTTAACGCAACGTCACCTATGACAACAGCACTCGACTGTGATTCGCATCTGGCAAAGGGAGAAGTATCATTGCCATAAACTGGAGGGACAAGTAAATTGCTTCAGATTTTTCGCGTATCATTATCTGGGTCCTGCTTGGCTCTGCCGATTTACTTGTACAGATTTCTATACAGCACTGTCAAGTTTGTTTGTACATAAATACTAACGTGAGATACTTACAGCCGTGTATTTCTTTCAAATCAGAGTACTACTCTTGTCCCCAGGGAATAATAAAGTACATTTAATTTATGAGTAAATTGTCGACATGCGAATCTGGATTCATTATTTCATGGCCCTGAATATCAGGCCCTGTATATTTACGCGATTTCACAGGGATTTAGTGATGAACGAGTTTCTTGTGTTATGGCGATGTTTATTGCTCGAATTATTCAAATACCGAATTAACTTCAGAATGATGCTGATATTGATGTTCGAGCTGATACTGTGTTATGTCCTCATTCTGTGTTGCGGTGCAAACGTTGACGCAATCGTATTAGATTTAAGAATACCTGTAAATTTACGAACTGTTTACGGTTCTCGCAAGTGAAAGTCGAAGAAACTTCACAAAGATAAGTTGATGCGCTTAAGCAGAAGATAAATTGTGATGAAAAGAAGATTTGATTGCAAGTGTATTGTGATCTTTTGATGTTTTACAAAGTGTTTTCAGTTGAGTTGATCATGTTTTACACTGTCAGCGTGGTGGGTATGGTGAATGGAATGGCAATCTTGTGGAAAGATTATATATTTGAATTTTATGTTTACTTTAGGACGGAAGGGTTTTTATGATTCTTTTGTATCAAACAGTATTATTTTATATTTATTTGAATTTGATGATGGAATTATTTGTCTTCAAGCTTTACAAATTGAACGACGTTTTGTTTATTTTTATTTATATTTAATAATAATATTTTTTATGTTTGTTTATCCAATTTAAATTCAATATAATATAACTGGTAAAATTATTATTTGTCTTATTTTACTTTACTCGGCCGGTGATCACACTTCAAGTGAAATCTGCCTTGCTGTATTCAATATCTAATATTCAATATCTGCAGCGAAGAGAAAAGTTTTCGTTGTCAGTTTACTAGAACACTACCTCCTCCCCGTTTAATTAGAAAACACATCTTACGACAGTTTTGCGAGCCCTCTCAGATCTTCTTGGTATATTTCTGAACAGCTCATCAGGAATGGGGCTTTAGGTAATCTCATTAGAATTCTTTTCTGAAGTTAACTTTTCTGATACGATACTGATTTCGATAACTATCTCAGTTCGGATGATGTACATCATATCTCTCAAAGTCTTGACAATTTTACCTGGGAGCCACTTCGGCCCTTTCGAGAAGTTTAATGCAAAGACTGGCTCTCTGCCATTATATTTCCTCCAATAATTTCGAGAAATCTGTGCTATTTGAGGATGAAACAGTGATAGAAGAGTTTTAGGTTGTCTTCCATGTGATAGCTCAGCTAGGAATTTTTCACTTTGTCCAGTCGTCGTTCGACAGTTGTTTAGGCATTTCAACAAAGCATGGTCTGTCAAATATCCATCCAAAATAAACTTTTTTATATATATCTTTAGAGCTCTGACAGAGGGTTCTGCTTTTCCGTTTGAAGCAGGAAGGAACGGAACAGTTGTTAAGTGGACAATTTAATTATTTGTGCAAAAATGGGAGAAGCTATATGATGTAAAAGATGTTCCGTTGTCACTAACCAAACAATCAGGTAGTCCTTCAATGGCTAATATAGCTTGAAAAGCTTGAATAGCTGACGTGGTCAAAACAAAATGCGTCAACTACCAATAAATACATATGATTTAAAAACGGTCCAGCAAAGTCAACATGAATCCAACCCCATGGTTTTGTAAGTACTAGACAACTTTTAAATTCCGAGTTCGCTTTTGATGCAGTCTCTTGACACTTACTACATTGTTTGAAAATACGTTCAAAGTGATCATCAATGCATTTTCACCAGAAATGTCGCCGCGCCAATTACTTTGTTCGTATCATTCACCAACGTCCTTCGTGCAATAATTTTAGGTTAGGTTGTTGCAGCTGGAGAGGTATAACCACGCGTATATGATCGTTTTGTAAAAGGATGACTATTTTTAACTGATTGTGAATTTCTGCGGTTACACTCAGAAAAATTTGTTTCCGAAAATCAAAGAAAATATTTACTTGTTTACGAGATGTGAAATCTTCCACAAATCAAATAAACTTTTATTTGATATCAGTAATTTGTATAAATATAATGTAAAAATTTCTTACATTCAACGGAATACCATTTTTACTTTACCTTTACTTTACCTTTACTTTACCAAGTAAGTAATTTTCCTCAAATCTTGTAAATTATGTCTATGAATTTAGTAAATTATATCTACAACGCGAACATATTTTTACATATTTGAACAACAACCACGCTTCAATATTCGACGAAAAATTGATAGTTTTTATGACTTTTATCAACATTTCCTCTACACAAATAAGGGGTCGATAGCTTAGCTCGCTAACGTGCCAGTCCAAAGCAGCGATCTATCGCTCGCGGGTTCGAATTCCGCCGGGTTCATGGTTGACTTTGTTCGTCTTCAGTTGATTAAATGTCACATTATAGCTTTAAGTGGCGTCCAGGCATAAATAATACTAGCGCTTAAAAAAATATGGCACTTAAATAAAGGAAAATTGGAAAAATTTATATTGACTCTACTTGTTTTACTTATTTTGTATTCCCTTCAAAGTATGATATGATAGGTTTTTATGGGAAAATAAAATCTTCTTCAAATAAGAGATAGCGCTACTAATCACATTTCGAATCAATTTTTTTTTCGAACCAACTAGCTGTCCTAAGCAAGCTCTCGGAACCACGCCCCATGCAATTTCTATGCATTGAAATTCACCTACCTCTTAAACTACTGGCCATCCCATTCTAAAACTTTTATGATAAAATAAGTATACTTTAAGCTTTGTTTTGTTATAAAAATAAACAAAATTAACTTGGTCCAAATTATTCAAATTACGAGTTTAAGTGTCTACTTCCGGTTTCACGTAGGAAAAAAAAAATATTTTTTTAGATCTTATTTCAAAATTAAAAAGAACAGTTAATTTTCTATACCAATCAATATGTCTAATGTTTTTTAGATTTTGTTTTGAATCTCAGAATCCGATTTCAAAAAAACCTTTTATCAATTTCGTCTATTATTCTGTAGCCCATAACTCGGCAACTAAACCTCATAGAAAAAAAACTTGTGCGTTCACATTCACATCTTCAAGAAGTACCATTATGCACAATATGAACGAAATCCAGAACCTCGATTTTTTTTCGTTGCCCGCTTCACGTGAAATTTCCCATTTGTTCTTTGAAATGAAGAAATTTCTTTCTTTGGATTGAGTAAATATTTCTTTGGCGCAGAAACATTACCAATTTTCTTTGATAATGTCTTCATTTTTCTTCAAAAATAGAAGTATTTTTCTGATTGTAAAATAAAACTGTAGTTCCTGGTGCTTTTGTGCTAACTGTTCCGGCCATCAATTTCTGATAAACTTTAAAACTTGACTCAAAATAGGGTTTTTCTGAGTATATGTCGGAATGATTTGATAATCTAGCGGATATTCTATAAGTTTGTTCTCATAAACACATGTTAGTTTTTTTAGGATTCTCCTTCCAGTCGAAATCCGGATCCGATCCTGCTGGAAACCTGGAAAATACGTCAGCATTTCCATGTTTCTCTGTCGATTTATATTACATTAGTGTTATTGCCCACCGTTGTAACCGTTGTACCGTTATCACTGAAATTTTGTTACACGAACCGAAGAGCGAAACTAATGGCTTATGATCGTTTATCAAAATGAATTTTATACCATACAGTTACTAGTGAAATCTCACACACCCAAAGCTTATAGAAAATGCCTCCTTTTCAATCGGACTATAACGCTTCTGTTCTTCTATCAGAGTCTTTGAAGCGAATGCTATGGGATGAGACAAAACTGTTCCTATTCCATAGCAAGCGGAAGATTTCATCAGAGTGTAGCATCGATTTTTTATTGTTAAATACCTTTCCCCGTTCTGCTGTCCACTGGAAAACTACCCCTTTTCGTCTAAGTTCATTAAATAGTGCTGCACTCTGCACAAAGTTCGTTATAAATCTACTGTAGTAACTTCTCTGACCTAAATATGGTTTTTCGAAACAGGATAATTTTTTATAGCTTCGATTCTGTCATCAAATGGATACGACGAACCATCTTTACTTATAATGTGGCCTGAATAATGAATTTCTGATTGAAGAAAACTGCGCTAGGCCAACTTACTCCACAATTTAGAATATTTGAAACTTTGAAATAACTTTGTAAGTTTTTCCAGATGCTCTTTTTCCGTTTCATCCGAAACGTAAACATCATCAATAAATCAAGCTGTTTTGTTTAAACTTGATATCAGTTGCTCGATAAACTTCTGAAAAATTGCAGGTGTGTCAGCGACTCCGTATGACAATCTTTGAAGCTGAAAGAATACGAAATGCGTACTAATAGCAATGAACTATTTTGAAACTTCACCTGATAGTATTGCAAAAATGTCTCGGTAAAATCAATTTTTGACAAGAATTTTCTTTTCTGAAACTTATGAGATAATTTGACAGCAATGGAAATCGGATACTGTTCAGTCGTCAATTGAGAGTTCACGATTTTCTTAAAATTACCGCAAGCTCTAAATGAGCCATTTGGTTTTGGTACTACTAAGATTTGCGCGGCCGATTGACTGTGTTGCACAGGTTTAATAGCACCTGCATGGACCCATCGTTCAAATTCTTCCATCGCGGCCTTAGTCATTGCAAAAGGTATCGGCTGACTTTTGTAGAATTTAGATTCAGCATTTTCTTTTGAAGACAGACGTGCTTCATAAGTGTTAACAGTACGCCAATCACTGTTAAAAATGTCCTTATATTCATCACATAGTTGTTTTATTTCTCTTTGCAATTTTGATATTCCTTTTCTTTGATCCCTCATGTACGGTCTCATTCATGTATAATACTTCTCGATGCACTTTGAAATTGAAAGCTTTTATCCAATTTCTACCGAAAACATTTATTCCGTTATGGTTATCTGCCGCGAATAAAGGTAATTCGTTTATGTCATTTACCAACTTAACTTGGGGTTCGAATTCCCGTAACACTTTTACGTAAATGTTTCCGTATGTATTTAAGGTTTTTGTTTTTGGATGTAGTGAAGACTTTCCTAAATGATTATATCCCAGCAAGCCAATTATTAGAACTGATGCACCAGGATGAAATGCAAATTTCATTGGCTTATTGTTTATATACAAATCTAGTTCAAAGCTAACGTCTTTTGATACTGTATGGTTGTGTCTAGTTTGATTTGGATGTGATCGCTTTGATCAGATTCATCATTGTTAGTGTTTCTGTCCAATGATGCTGAATGAATGTTTATGTCCAATTTTATATTGTAGTCAGTGGAGCTTTTCTGAAACTCGTTTCTTCGGCCCTTGCTCGAATGCTTAGCTTTCAGTTTTAAAGACATACTATACACACGGACTGAATATGACCCACTTTCTGGCACTTCTGGCAAGTAGAAATCAAAAATTTGCACTCACATCATGTTGTTATTAATAATGCTTGACTTCGCGCCTTGGAAAATTCCAATGGACTATTGAGTTGTTTCGCAAGCTTGTGCAATTGGCATAAATTTCTCTAAAGTTGAGGTATTTTTCTGCAAGCAGGTGGTCTTTACAGTAACATGCATTGCGTACATAGCTATCAAATCCCGTACGATTCTTGGCAGCTATCGCCTCTGCATCGAAACTCATACCTTTTTGGAAGTTCCTTTAATTTCTTTCGACCATTCGTTATTCGTGGTCCCTAGTTTCATCCGAATTTGCAGAAATTTGCCCCTTGTCGCAAGTATATGAACTTCTAAGCGAAAATATTGGTTTATTCATGTCAATTCAGGTGTACCTCAAGTTAGCCATCTTGGCCCTTTACTTTTTAACATTTTTATATCAGACCTTTCGGAGGTTTTTCATCTCATCTACACTATGCGGACGACCTGAAAATTTATTATACTATAAAGTCGCCTGCAGATGCCAACTTTTTTCAATTGAAACTAAATAGCCTCGAACATTGGTGCAGCGTGAACAACCTACCTCCCAACGTCGCAAAATGTCATGTGATTAGCTTTTCTTGAAAAAGTACGCGCGTACATTAAACGTACCTTTTAAGCAATAGGGCACTTAGTAGGGTCAAAAATATTTTCGACCTCGATGAAGTACTGGATAAAAAGCTCCGCTCTAATTTTCATTGCTACAAAATTATCTCTCAAGCAAGTAAACGACTTGGCTTCATTAAGCGACGCGTCAGGGAGTTTCAGAACCTTTGGGTTACAAAATCTCTGTACACCGCGCTCGTTCGCCTTCTTCTTGAGTATGCTTGCATTATCTAGAACCCAGTTTTCGAAAGTCACAGCCAATGGTTTGAATCTATTCAAAAGCAATTCTCGCTATTCGCTCTTAGAGGTCTTTACCATCCTTGTGATTTTAGCAATTTACCGTCATATGAATTTCGCTTTAGACTTCTAAACCTATCACCTCTTGCATCCAGAAGACTGATGTTATCCGCCTGCTTCAGTTTCAACGTCATTAGAGACGCTGTTAATGTCGATTACAAACAGGAAAAATTTGTGCTTAACAAGCCCGTGGGAGTCACTAGATCCCAATGAATTCTAATTAAATATAAGCATAACACCGCATATGCTGATAATGAGCCAATAAATAGGTGCAGCAAGATAGTCAACAGCATGAGCCAACATTTTTCCCCCACAATTTCGAAAGCGTCCTTTAAAAACAGAGTTACCAAGGCTCCCTTATCCTACCTTCTCTAGTCTACCGGCCTAGTATATCCTCTTATGCATGCATTACTGCAGCCCACGATAAAATAGAGCCATCTTCTGCCATCATTTCCGTTAAAATGTTCTTCTAATTGAGCTATATAGTCTGCAAAGTCTCTTTTCTGCTTGTCGAAGGTACGAAATGCGGGAACCGTAGAGCTATCACATGAGCCTGCTCCAGCTATTGTATCTGCTATCCATGTGCGCTGGTCCTTAAGTAATTTTTCCATAAAAAATTTGTCTGCATCTAACAGCTCTTGCACATTATTTAATTCCATTCTTAGGTTCGTTCCCTCTTCTCCAATTCTTTGCTTGTTTGTTCAATTAAATTCATTATTAAACTACAAGTAATAAGTATAAATTATTATTTGTCTTATTTTACTGTCACGATCACACTTCAAGGGAAATCTACCTTGCCGTATTCAATATCCACTGAATATTGAAAAGAGAAGAGAAATACCTATTTGTTCCATTATCGCTGTCAATTCACCAGAACACTACACTCTGGTGAAAAATTCACGTTTGTTTTTGAAGCATTTTAATCATTAGTACGACTTTAATTGGAAATTAAACTATGATTCCATGGTGTAAATTCAAAAAAACCCTAGCGCATCAGAACCGCTAGAAATACTAATGTTCGAAGAACAGTAGAGGATTTGTGCAGATTTTGAGTGTATTGTTATATATTGTTGTTATACTGTTGTTATTGTCTTATATATTATATATTGTACGTATTGTCATATATATTGTTATATATTGTATATTCGCGATGTGAATACTTAATGCAAGCATTTATTGGTACCAAAATAACAAAAACACCTCGTGCTAGCAGTCCTATCTGCCTCACGTTGAAGTCAACCTGCTCTGCGAATTTCGTGTTGATCCGATCACTGCATTGGAAGTAATAGGGATACAAAGAAATTTAGGGTTACCATTCGCAAGAGCTTTCAAATTTTCTAGATCTTAGTATTTGGTGTGTATTTTCACTACAAGACCACTACGATTTGAAAATTTTATGATAAAATCGCTTACTAAAGCTATTTAAAAAAATACAAAAACAATCATAGCTGGCAACCCTATCATTGTTTTTCAAAATATATTTATACTGAATATTGTCTACAATAATTTAAATTTGTCATATGAATTTCGTTATGATACCATGACTGTACTGGAGGCTATAGGGCAAAGAGCTTTATTCAAATAAAATAACATTATATAAACAACTTGGTGCAGTTGTACCAATTTTTGACGATTCTAAAAGCATAAAGATATATAACTTGGATGCTTTGCTTTTATATGATGTTTTAGTGCTTTTATATAATCGAAGTCGTTTGTTATAAATTATGCTTACCATAGAAGGGGGATGATGCAGATGAATAAACTAATAAACTCGGTTATAGGTTCAAGTAACAATAAAATTCCCAAAGCTCGGAATATTTAAATATCGGTTGCTTATTTTATTGTAAATAGTTTGCTTATGAATAGAAAATGGAAGCATCTGTTGGTGCGATATTTACGAAATTGTCCGGTGCTGGCAATCATGTGCTAGCACCATGGCTGCTTCACGTTGTGTTAAACCCACCCTATGAATTTCGTTTCGATTGAATGTCTGTGCTGTAAGTTATAGGAGTGAATTAAATTTTAGGGTTACCATCGTCCAAACTTTTTAAATTTTTGAAACGTAAATATTTGATGTTATTTGTCATTGCAGGATCATTCCCACTTGGAAATTTTATGACAACATCGCTCGATAAAGAAATGTCAATAAATTACAAAATTCATCATAGCTGGCAACCCTTTCACGGTTTTTCAACAAAATTTCTACAGAATTAGAAACGCAACAAGATATGCTATTCACACGAATTTCGTTTTGATTTCATCACTGCATCGGAAGTTATAGGGAAAAACCTTTATTTTCCTGAGCAAATTTACAATATTTAAGAGACAAAAATTGCCGTGGCTAGCGTCCATATACTAATTTTTCAACCAAATTTCTATGAAATCTATCTTAGAGTAAGGTTCACCTACTGCGTGAATTTTTTTAAAATCTGGTGGCTAAATCGGAAGCTATAGGCCAAAAACCAGTTTTTTTTCTCAGTGATTTTTCCAAATGGCACCACTACCACAGTATTGTCCATATTGAAAAACCGCTTCTATCAGACCTGGTCCTAATTAATACCAACATGTTCTGTAAATTTCATATTGATCGCATTATCCGATTGTCAGTTCTCGTGAACAGAAGTTTTGGGTGCTGAAAATAGAGGTAATTTCATCACGGGTTGCCGTTCTTGTTTACCGCGGAATTTTTGAAATTTTTATTTGACTTGGTGGACAAAAGTCAAGATTTGTCAACAATTTGAATTTATTTTCAAAAATCAAAAATTTCTCAGGAGACTCGATGATTTGAAGGATTTGTTTTCAGGAACCTGCTGTAGCTACAGAGTTGCCCGCACAGACTTGAAAGTGTGAAACCATGTGTGAAACCATGTGTGTTAAATTTTAGTTTACATCAATACGCTGTGCAAATTTCACGATGATCCATTGTTTTTCTTAGAAGTTATGATAAATCGAAATTTGAAAAAAAATCTTTGCCTACTTTTAGGCACTCAGCGCCTACACCTGGCCATAAATTTTCAATTCTTTATCATAAACAAACTACAAACATAAAAAGTTTTCATTCCTAGTACTTTTTTTAACAAAAATTTACACTGCTTGGAAATATAGGTGTACCTGAAAATTCACTTAAATGCCCGCCGCCGCCAAAAGGTTTAAGATATCTGAATTCTAGCAAGTCATGGACCTACCTGTTATATACATCTATGTTCTCCAAAAATTTCAACTCAATCGGATCGGCCACTCCAGAGATTATCTCTCTTAATCACTTTGCTGATATATATATATATATATATATATATATATATATATATATATATATATATATATATATATATATATATATATATATATATGACGAATTTTCGGCGAAGCGATTTTAATACTAATGTTCTTCGAACATTAGTAAAAAGCAATGCACAGTGGCCGATTTTCCGGAAAAACTGGCCAAAATTGGAAATTTTTTTTTTGGAAATTATCAAGTAGCACATGGTAATGTGTACCAGGATGCACTACTCTGTATAGCTGCGGAAGCTTAATGAGCTTTCATGTGTACTTTCTGAGTTAGAGCAGGTCGAACAGACATGTTTCAGAGACACACCTATCAGTTGTCTCGAGTTTATAATTTTGCTCAGTTAGTAAAGTATCGGCGCAGTGCTCCAGAGTGATTTTTCTCTACCTAGTCCAATGGAAGGTGTTGTATTGAAGGTATTTATAACAAATTATGTGAATCGTTTGCTTTAAATGAAAGAAATACCTGTAAATATGCATGACCGGATTTTTGTCAACACTTTACCTATACCCACGTTGAAAGTTATGAGATTAATGGAGATTATTGGCATACCAACGTTTTTTATAACGATTACAGTGTAATTTATTGATATTTTGCAAGATCTCGTGCCACGAGGCACCACTGCATTTCTGGTGTCTGTTTTATTGCGCGGTGCGTTGGTGGCCCTGCAGCGCGTGCTGAGAGCAAGTTGCAGTAAAATCGAGTTTTTGGTTCCTTGGGGACTCCCTGGCGAATGCGCAGGAAGGCCCTGAGGAATATGACTTTTTGATATGATTGTATAGTATATAAAGTGTTATACGAGCAGTGACGTAGTGTGCTTTTCGGGGGTCCATGGAATTTGTTTTTTTTTATTAATTTTCCAACCTCTAATTTTTTCTTAGTATTTCAATTACTTTTGTAAACGATTTGAATTATTCCAGAGATTATCAGTGTTGTACAATGTAGTCGCCGTGAAGTTTTCAATGCATTGTATAAACAGTTGCTTTTGGCAACAAAATAAATATTCTAGAACAACATCTATTCAAAGATAATAGGGGATCTTTTACGTTCGATACAAGCGAGAAAAATGCATTAAAGGATTTCTTCAACACCTTGAAAATAAAATGGATTAACAGCAAAAGAACGCATGAACGTTTTGTGACAAAAAACGCAGAGTGGTTGAATGGCACTATAGCCTTCAAAGTGTGTTTAATGTAGACGGAATTATTCACAAACTCATGCTATGTTTAATAAAACGAACTTTTAATTTTTTAAACCGAAAAAATAGCACACTATCATCAGAGGCACCTATTGAGATTTCGAGTCCAGAGTTGATAACAGATAACTCTGACGCAAGCTGATATAATTTTTGATAGCGTTATAACTCGTTAAGGGTTAATTGAGTTATTATAATTATAATGACTGACTGCAGTAATATTATTTTGTACAATAACTACTCCTTTTTTCTTCTGCGCCTTCCACCAATCCTGCAAATAAATTAGGCTTCAATTGGACGGCCTCTTTTAGATTGTAGGCATATTAAACAATAATTTTGTATTTTTCTTTTTACATTTACCGAAAATATAATTTTTTTTTTTTTTTGATAATCAACCGAAAAAACCACGTACTTGTTGTTTGGCTTCAATTGAAAAACATAAATTTAATATTCACAGTACAAGTCCACCATTTTTTATCCGCCATTTTGAATTTTGAAAAAACAATATCATATTCGAATTGAGCAACTGAAAAAACTACAGTACTGAAAGTTTTTCTGTGATCGGATAACTTTTTGGATTTTGGCAAGCTTTTCCGGAAAATCGGCCACTGTGCAACGGTTTGATTTGAATTCACTGAAGAGAAGGAAAAACGCAGAATGACAACCTTTTCTTGCAAAAGAGCGACAGCTACAAACATTTGATATTTTTAACATACAGTGAAAATAAAGTTAAATTACCCCAATAAAAGCCCGTTTTTTCATTGTGATGGTGAAACTTTCATTCGAAATTAATGTCTATAAACATAAACTGATCCGATTGATAAGTTTCATGGTCCACTTTAGAAAATACATGATGAAATGCAAAACAAAACTAAACGGACGTTGGCATTGTGAAATGGGCATCCTTAAGACAACTTTTTCTATGCGTTTTTTTTTTTTAAATTTCTTCCGATTTTAGCTACCTTATCTGTTCAATCTTAAGTAGACATGAAAAGTGCTTGGACTTCAGGCAAAACATTTAAGTGCTAAGTTTAACCACCAGTTGTAGCCCCACCAAAAAACAAAAGGCATCACATTCACTTTTGAAATATTCTAGAAGTTTGAAAATACTTCTACATGATTATCTTATCCAAAACCATGCAAAATCACGATATTTGTTGTTGAAGGAGCTTTGAAATAACCACATTATGACCTTTTAACGTGTTTTTCTGAAGACAATAGTCCTTTTTCAATCATAAGAACATCCTTTCGACCATTTGGTTTTAACATCATGTAAACCAACATGTCTGTTCACATTCAATAGGCCAACGAGTTTTCTCGCTTTTCATGAAAACAATAGGACAACTTTTCTTTTAACATTGCTCGGATTATCATTTCAGAAGCTTTTAGTTAAAAGCATACGGATAAAAACCGTGCTCATAACTTAGCTTAGCAGCTCCTACGAGATTTAATCTAGTTGTGTTTTATATGTATTTTTGCGGTGAAGATACTTTTTCCAAAAAAAAAAGTGATAATCCAGATTAAATGGCAAGGTGCAAATTCGCAAGCAAAAGTTATATTTTTCTATGATAGAGCCAGCCGGGAAGTGTTTTCAAATTTTTGCTCAGTGGATTCTTTTCCGTTGTATTTTCCGTGCATTTTTTATGAAAAAAAAAGCCTGCAGAATAACAAAGCCAATGTTTAAAAAAAACCTTGAAGAAAAAAAAGCTGTCACTTGTAATTTTCTCTTTCAATGTTTAACTGCTGCAACTCTTTCTGAGAAACATTCTTTGAGGATTACATGCATACTCAACTGCATAAAGATGAACATCCAATAACAAGGACATGACTACCTACCTTCAACCGACCACGCATTTCTTCCTGTGCTCCAGCCCAGTTTGTCGTTTTATCGCTTTCCGACTTTACATCTATCTATAAAACAGCGTATAGCTCAGGGACGTGAATGAACCGAAGAAACTGAGCAGACATTTTCAGATGGATGCATTTAAAAAGTTGTAAGCATTGAGATTTATCCGAAGACGAAGAATGAAAAATGTGCAGCATACAACAGGCACTACCCAGGCAGTTGTAAATATTTATGCATGCAAACAGAACTAAAGTAGCCTCCAAGTTCGTTGCGCCTTATACATTGAACTAACTTTCTCCCCATGCTTAAGTTCGATAATGTCTGTAAAGAAACTTGATCGCAAAATACTGCAATGGTGACCCTAGTGACAGGAACAACAACGACATGAATTACGTTGACGTCTGGTACTGCATATCTTATGTATGTCTTCTGAGTAGTAATTCCGTAGTATTTGAATAGCTAAGCTTGGCATAAGAAGGCACGTGGTAGCTTAGTACTTTTCTTGAGTAATTAAAAAGGGGACAAAAAATGGACCTCCGTCAGAATAGTAGTTGCTGGTAGTTATGAATAGTAGTTGCTGGTAGTTATATTTGATTGTTGTAGACTTTAGTTACTTCCTAATAATACGAAAAGAGTCATTGGCTATGAATGTGGGAAGACATCTTCAGACCTTTTTACCAAGTAGCATTCTACGCTAGAATTTTTCGTTTTAAATGAATGCGAAGCACTTAAACTCCTCCGAAACTCCACTTAAAGTTCATGACGTCGAGTGATTTCTAAATGAAAGTCTGCATAAAAAATACGCCATAATATCGCTACGACAGTTCACCCGATAAATTTTATTCCAACTAATGGTGTTACTTTCAGGTCATTGTGAATAAAAGTCATTTTCATGTTGCACCATTCTTAATTTTCAATTAGTTCTGGTTTTAAGGATTTAAATTTTTCCCAAGGTAGCTATATAAAAGTATTGGCAGTTAGAGATTGTTTTTTAAATTTTGGTTATCAAAATATCAGCATAAATTGCTCATCCTGCAACTAAACTATTTTGCGCCCACTGTGGGATTGAAATCATTCAATGTATTGCATTTTTTGTGGGAAAGTTAGTTTTCATAAACTTGTACTATATAATCATGATCCATTTTTTCACTGATAAGATAAAAAAATATCCTATGCGACAAAAGAAATCTGGGAGTACTGCGAAAATCAAAAAAAAGCAAACAACAAATATGATGGAAACTTTTCACGTGTTTTCAGTATCTTAAAAGTAATTGCATGTAATATGTGATGCTTAAACTAGTACATGAACTAAGATATATGATCACTAAAAAAACATAAGCCATGAAGAGTTGAATGCCAAGATAGCTTTTTATTAAAGATATTTTTTTTGAGATTGAAGACTCGAAAAACGATTATGTAATTTAATTAATCGTGCTCTTCAAGTTACTCAAATTTAACACGAGTTCTAGAATGGATAGATTTCCGCTCTCCCAGTGGCATAACCAGACCATAGCATATCTTCTGACTAAATCATCAGACTAATTATGGACTAAACGTATGACTTGAAGGTTTAAAGCCTGAAAGAGTAGGTTGTCAAATTACTTGGAAATTTTAAAATTTATCGTCAATTACTTGGCCTTAATTTAGATATTAGGTGTTCAATATCTTCACGCCATCAAAAGAATAGATGCAAGCATACGTAAAAAATGAGGTATCTCACTGAAGGATCACAAAAATAATTTACTAAGTAGTATATTTATTGACTATTTTCAATTGCGTATATCCTTGAGATATTTTTTGTTTGAGGTTTCTAGCTTTTTATCATAAAATCTTGGTCTAGCATCTTCCATTTTCGTTGAAATAAATTTAATAATAATGTGCCATTTGCTTCAAAAAATGTTATTGAACTAAACTCCCAAATTTTCCTTGAAAAAACAACATTTTTATAATCGGGAAAATATCGTTAGATTGCACATTGTGGCGTATTTGTTTATTAAAATATGACAAGGAAAAAATGTAGGTCACGTTAGGTTTTTGATGCGATTGGTTTTCAGATCAGAATAGATAGTTAGCATTTAGTTATTTAGTGCAAGGTAGCAATGATTCAGAAACAGCATGCGATGTATGATTAATTCAAATGGCATTTTGACATTTTTGATTATTTACACTTATGTGTCGTAAAAAGTATCTTTCCACGTCAAAAATAGTGAAAAAATTGTTGAAGCTATAACATGATAAATATCTATATTATTGGTCCCCAAAATTATGGCAGAAATAAAAAAAATCGCACTTCCCGTGCAAATACAGTGACTGAAAGAGGAAGAAAATCGCTTCTGATTCCGGACAGTTGACGACTAAAACAGCAACTTCGGAGGTTTCTCTCAAACTCAATAGGAAAAAAATGTACCGCAATTCTTTTATAATCCTGTAATCCGGAACACTTCTGGGTCTACATCCGTTCACTTAAAAAATCTCCATATATTCACTCTGTGTTGTAACTAAATTATTTATCTGCTTTTTTACTGCTAGAAATATCTTAGCTACTTGCGCTTTTCTTTTTTCCAGCAACCTTGTTAATATTCCTCTTACAATATTTATGTATTCATCTGATCATAATAGCTTTTGCTCTTCTCCAACGAACCGTTTTGAAGTCGAAGGTTTACTTGCTAGCCTAGATTGTAGCACTACCTGTGGCTTTAATGTCTTACCGAATAGTTTCGCAAAGGCACTGTCATCATCCTTGTGTGTTCTTTTATCTGTCTACCTCAGTCTTAGTACCTCATCCAGTATGTTTTCTTCTTCCAGCAAATTTGCTAATACTTTTCCCACCCTCAAATATGGAAATTCGTCTTGCGTCCACCCCATATCCCTTCTATCTTACTTTAGGAAATTTATCGAAAGAGTTGTTTACAATAGAGCGTACCCGATAATTGAACCTTTTCTCGCTTCTGAGCAATATGGTTTTGTTGAAGATAAGTCAGTTATATTCAACATTTTGTCAGTCACTGCTACTGTTCCTTATTTCATCGATCAGCAAAGGCAACTTAACGTTTACATACAGACTTTGTGACAGCTCTTGACTCTTCAAACTAAAATGTCCTGCACTCAAAATATGATGAATTCAATATCACTTCCGCTGTTAGTTTTCTGCATCATTCGTGATCGTGCTTCCCTTGTTACGGTTAGTATTTTCTCTCTTCTATGCCACTTCTGGTGTTCAACAAGGCTCGAATCTTGTCCCTGTGCTTTTCCTCCTGCTTGTAAAAGATCTTGTATCTTTTGTACGCTGATGATCGAAAAATATTTAATCTGATTGAGTCAGCGGACGACTGCTTCCAGCTGCAGGATAATCTGTCTGTGCTAGCGATGGATAACACGTGAGCGAAGCAATCGAGATGTATCAATTACTAGCCTTCAACACGTGTGTCGGCACACTCCATCCTGAGCGAGTTGCTTTACAGTTGAAGCAATCACTTGCACGCAACATGTTTGTCGACTTCTCTGCATTATAAGCGAGTTGACTATTTGTGATCATGTGTTGTTCACTGTGGCCGACACGTTTGTGAACAGACAGTAGAGCTAGAGATGAGCAAGTATATGAAAGAGGCAATCAGTTGATGTGTGATGAAAATATTAAGTACTTTACAGTACTTTTGGCATTTGCAGAAACACAAAAACAATGAAAACAAACGGCAAACTCCTCATTTGTTAAGTTATTTAAGTCCGTAGTAATGTCGTCGTCGTCGTAGCACTACAGCCCCTCTCGGGCCTTGGCTTCTTCCAGTTGACGCCTCCAGTTGTCTCGGTCCAATGACCGCGTCCTCCAATTTCGAAAGCCGAGCAGCTTTGCGCAGTCTTCGTCGACAGAGTCAGACCAGCGTTTTCTGGGTTTTCTCACTGGTCTTCGACCCTCGGCCCTTCCGTCGAATACCTTCTTAGGTACTCGATGCTCGTCCATTCGTTGCACGTGACCAGCCCATTGCAGCTTCCGCAGTTTGACAATTGTAGCAACTTCTGGCTCGTCAAAAACCTCGTACAACTCGTGGTTGTACCTTATCCGCCATTGGCCGCACTCTTATTTAGCTCCAATTATACGCCTGAGGACTCGTCTTTCGAAGGCGTTCAACATATTTGTGGATGCTTGAGTAAGGGTCCAAGTTTCACATCCGTAGCACAACACAGGTCTGGTTATTGATTTGTAGACTTGGAGCATCGTCTTTCTGTGTATGCAGCTGGTCTTCAGTTGGGCCAGAACGGACTAGAAAGTTTTATTAGCGAGCTGTATTCTCCGTTTAATTTCATCAGTTTCACTGCCTTTCGTTGTCAATTTCTAGCCTAAGTATATAAATTCGTCCACATTTTCTAAATTATATTCGTCCAAAATTATATTTCGTCTAATGGAGGTCTGCTTTCTTGTTTGCGTCATGATTTTTATTTTTGTCTGATGGATTTTCAGGCTTACTTCATTGGCTTCCTGGTCAAGTTTCATCAGGAGTTCTTTGGCGGATGTGATGGAACGTGACAAGATGTTGATGTCATCTTCCTTATCACGTACTCAAGTGCTAGGTTGAACAGCAGAGGGGCCAACCCATCGCCTTGCTTTAGTCCATTTGTGTCAAAGGCGTCAGTCAGACTGTTGTTGATTTTGATTTGTGATGCTGTCGCCGTCATCGTCATTTTCGTCAGTCAGACTAGTTTTGCCGGGATGCCGAAGTATAGCATTATTTTGTACAGTTTGTTTCGGTCAATACTGTCATATGCTTGCTTAAAGTCCACGAAAATCTGGTGGACGTCGATGTTAAATTCCCAGCATTTTTCGAGCACTTGCTTGACTGTGAAGATCTGATACGTAGTTGGTCGACCAGACCTAAAGCCTCCTCGGTACTCCCCAAAGACATTTTTAGCGTATACGTTTATTTTATTTGTTAATATTTTCGTCAGTATCTTATAGGACGTACAAAGTAGCGATATGCCTCTGTAGTTTTCGCAACGAAGTTTGTCTCCTTTTTTGTGGAAAGGGCATATGATGGATTTGCACCACTCCTGCGGTATTTTTTCCTGTGCTGGATCAATTTGTGGATGGCTTTGATTGGGCAACTTTCACCGTATTTGATAAGCTCAACCGGAATCTCGTCAATGCCCGGCGTTCTATTGTTTTTCTGGCTTTTTATGGCAGAATTGACTTCTTCCAGCGTTGGAGGTGCGATCGGGACTTCGTCAGAGACATCTTTTGGCTCTGATATTATTGAGCTATGTGCAGGATTAAGGAGTTCTTTGAAATAGCAGGCCTACCTCTCCTTAATCTGGCTATCTTCGGCGATGATATTGCCGATTTCGTCTTTACAGAGTGTCGTCTTGGGCTGGTATCCGCGTCTTAAAGATTTCACTACCTTGTAAGCTTGCCTAGTTTAATTGCTCGCCAAATTTTCGTCAATACTCTTTAATTGCTCGTCATAATATTTTCGTTTCTTACATCTAATGATCTTATTTGCTACTCGTCGGAGGTTTTCATATTTTTCTTTCTTCGTCCTGGTGTTCCTTTCAAGGAACTGTTTATGTGCCTGATTTTTCTTGTTCAGCGCATCCTGGCATTCGTTGTCAAACCAGTTGCGCCGGGCTTTATACCCAACCACTTGTTCTGCAGCGGCTTTGATTGCTGTCTTCATCTCCATCCAGACCTCGTCAACTGGCCTCACTGTGTTATTTTGTAGGATGGGGGTTAGCCTAGTCTCAAGAATTTTTGAGACGCTTTCTGCTACTGACGCCGTTTGGAGCTTTTTGATGTCAAACTTACGCAGAAGACTGGTCTTCGTAATATACGCCTTTGACATGCGACATCGATATTTGGATTTGGCCAAGTAGTGGTCCGAGTCACAATTTGCTCCTCGAAACGTCCGAACGTCAAGTATGCTAGAAGCCCATCTCCGCTGAATAAGGACATGGTCAATTTGGTTAAAGGTATTGCCATCTGGTGATGCCCATGTTCTTTTGTGGATGCGTCGATGTGGGAGTAAGTAGTAATGTACGAATATGAATTTTGTGTCATTAAAAAATGAACATTGTGTTTAATGAAAAATGTGGATAATTTCAATAACTCTTTTCGCTATAAACGAAAAGTATTTTTAGTTCCCTACGAATTGGTTGAACATTTTACCATTCCATATCTAACGCTTTTCACGTTCATTCGTTTTTAGGTTTTTTTTAATATTTTTTCATTAAGATACCTCATACAAAGACGAATTTTGTGTAATGTATCTTAATGAAAAAATACGCCACTGCGCGAAACCAAACATTATTTACACACTTATAAATTTAATGTTGATATATCCTAGTGATTGCGAGAATATATCGATTGGTATAAATGTTTGCCTGAAAAGTCTAACTCACGGCAAAATAAATCAAAATCAACGCAACAGGTATTTGTAAAAATTGTATTTAGCAATTATATAGCGCCGATAAACTATATAGAGCCAACTGAATAATAAAATCTTCGAATGCTTAGCAAAAACGAGAGGGGGCCCGGTAGCTCTGCCCGAAAAGCGGCGGGCCACGGGGCCTGCGGGTTCAAATCCCGCCAGTGCCATGGCTGTAAGTGTGAATGCGTGTGATTGTCCATGAGGGTGGCAAATGGGCCCAAACTGGTGGCCTAGTGCTGGCCGCGTTCCCGGCAGTCCTCTTCACTAACCTAACCTAGTAAAAACGAGAGTATTCTTCAGGTTGCTACCTTATTTTCTTTCGTTTCCAAATAACTTTCTTCAATGTCAAGCGACCTTTCTTCACCAGAAACTCGTTACAGAAAATCGACTTCTCTTCCCTGCCAATTTATATTTGGTCCCAAGCCACAGCCATTTAACAGAGCATTACTACTGAAAATACTAAGCAATTTACTCTCACAATATCCGAAAATATATCCAAATGACACAAACGACTGATATATTCCAAACAAATACGACCAATACTCAAAATAACAAAACCATCATAATTCCATATGTTTCAAATATGTAATACGAAAATATTTTTCGAAACTTACCCCCAAAGCGACAATAATAAACATACAAGTTTTTTCATTCATTTTTTTTTTTGTTTTCATGATGTCTCGTGTTTTGCAGGTTCCACAGGACAGGACGATAGTACGACGTGTACTCAGAACAGTATCGTTATCCCTATTCGTATGCATGGGTACGATATCGAGTTGCGGGATTATGGTTGCAATGGCTCTGATTGTGTTCAATATATGGAATAGTCATAGAAGGTAGGTGGTGGAATTCATACAGAATAAAAGTTTTGATTGTACATATAAAGACTTGTTGATACGTTGTTTAGCTTGGATAGAATTGTTTCCCTAACGCAGTTTTATGTGTCTGTGAAGGAAGCAGATTTTATCAGAGCAAAACATGCTGCACTAGATATATCAAATTGAAATAAATACTGCAGTTAACACTCTTACCAAAGCTTTAGAGATCTTTGGTTCTATTGAAATCTAATCTGCGTTGTGTGTATCGTGGAATCTCAGTGTGAAAAACAATAAAATAATCACACATCTTATTTACTGGGGATTAAGTTGCTGTCATATTTTTGAAATGGTAGTGATTTCCTAAATAATTGATTTTATTTCGGTATCCATTTTGTTGATGGTATGGAATGCATGTTTTCTCGACGATCGATTGGTCGCTCAAAAATTTCAGAGCTAAAAATAATTTCTTTAGACTTCTAGAAATTATACATCACAGGCACCAAATTCAACCATCATATGGAAAATAATGCAGACAAAATTTTTTTCAATTACTCTTTACTTACTAAATGAATGCTAGGACTAATAATTTTCGGTATTGATATAAATAATACACCATCCTTATTTATTTTTTACGTATTTTGCGATTGCGCACGATTGTCACTTAAGTTAAATCCTCCCAATACCTTCAGTTTGGCTGCAAATCTTTTCACCTCAACATTTCTTCAAACTTTCAACATTACTTCCGACCCGCATCTCAAACCTGCTAAATTCGCGATTTCCTAATGTCCTTAAGCGTTCAAGTTAAAATATCATAAAAGCATTCTAGACAATTAAAATTCCTTCCTCTCATCGGCTGACTCAGACGACAAGACAAAGTGATTTCCTGTCTGCGAATTTAGAACGAGTAACAAGTGAACAATTACATCAAAAGAACAACTTCACTGTTATTTTTCTTCCCTTGAAACACTTCCGACGCAACGACGACGATACGGACAAGTCAAGTATACTTTGAGAAAAGTCAAGCTTTATCCAAACGCTCCGAGCTATATTGCAGCCAGTTAGCTACCTTGCCGAGAGCAATAATACTGGCCGGAGACTTTGTTTTGTTTTAGAAACTAACTAGCCACCGGCCATGTCATCTTATCGCTAGACAGGCGAAACGAGCCTGATGTTGTGGCGTCGAAGTCCTTGTAGCTAGAGAAAATGTACTTTGTAAATAAAGTCGTTCAAGTTTTCTCATTATGATCGGAAAGGACAACTTTAGTGTTTGGTATAGAAGTCAGCGATTTCTGAAGACTCATCTGAGAAGAAAAGGAAAAAAATGTGATGATGGCTTTTGCCGGAAAACTAAGCAAAAACCCCAAGGACATAGTTGCTGACGAAGAAACGCAGGAGATAGTAAAGTAAAGAATATATTCTTAATTAAATTTTCAACATTTGTAAAGTTGAAGGGTAATTAATTGATAGATTTGTTAAGCAATGAAGAAAAGAGTATAATAGCGATTAAGTTATGTTTGAATATGAATTTCGTTTGGATCTACTGTCGAATTTTCATTAGAGTAAAGGTGTTGTTGCTTTGTAGCATAGCCTATGGCTTAAAAGTCATCTTTATATGAAAGATTTTGAATAAATATTTTGCTGAGATCAACATCACATTGTTTTAAAGAATGCATTTCAATTTCCGACTAACTTTTCATGAGAAAAATCTCAGCGCCCAGTGTGGGGAAGTTTCAACTTGAACCAAGTTGTTTATTTGAAGAAAAAAACGTTAACAGAAAAATTGATGTGTTGAAATGAAGCAACAAAATTAAATGAAAAAAATTAACGATCTTTTTGAAATAGATTATGGAATAGAACTAATATGTTGAATTGTAGTCGAATTATTATGATCCTTGGGTATCAATCAAGAAGCTTATAGATTTCTGCTTAGGCAATCAAAATTTCTAGAAATATTTGTTTACTTATATAAGTATAGATGAAGCAAATGCTGGAATGCACAAACCAGCAAAGTGAGTTCCTGGAAAACTTAAAAAGTGGAAAAATCACTGAATATAATAAAAAAAAACAGAAAAATGAAGAACACGCTAGAAAAAATAACACTTTCAGTAAAAAAATTGACTTGTGAGCATCGAAAGTAGAAACAACTTGACGAACCATTTGAGCTCTTAAAGGATGTTGTGATATTCTTTTATCTCTGAGAAGTTTTTCAATTCCTTTTCTCGGAAAAACAGCTCACATCAAGCCCTGGCTTTTTTAATGCGTTATGTCTTAAGGTCACGATTTTCCAATTTTAAATTCTAAGCAGCGCTGCACTGATACCACCTGTCCGTCAAATATTTCGTACAACCAGCTGCTATATATCTGCTTAGCTATTTATTTTTCGTCCCCGATGATCGTACCATCTTTGCTTTTAGAGAAGGTCCTCTTTGCTCGAAAGCCTCTCATGAGACTTTTCACTGCTGAGTATGGTTTTTCTCGTTTTTTTTTGCTCGTGAGGTTGTCAGTTTATTTGACCAAAAGTGCATCAATTCCCAATGACTGGGAGTTAGTGCTCGCTACCAGGCTACACACGCATATAACATTTTGCAATCAAATACAATACATTTGCCACCTAATTACTGCATGGCTGTATTCGTCTTGGCGACTAGTTGTAATTTGTCTGTGGACATGGTTGATGCTACTGAAGTTTGATAACCAATTATATGCGCAGACGATTGGCTTCTTAAACACAGTTTGTTTTTGGTGCAAGTGACTGATTTGGAGCATATGGAAGATAGTTTGAAGAAAACTCGAAAAAAGTTAGCTGTGAAATCCAGAAAGGAGTATTTGGAGGAAATTGAGGTGCTTTTGGAGGAGACCGTGAACCAGTTTGCATGAAATTCTGGTCCTCCCCTTTTTCCGGAACAAAACAAGGAAATTGATGAGTGCGTTTTTTATGGAAAGCCATCAATATTGGAAAGGCAGAAGTTTTTGTTTGTAAAAGCTGGTGCCACGAAAAACAATACGAGCGCAATTACTTGGGTATTTTTTTATTAGCTTCAGGTGTTATGTATTAGTATAGTAAAAGGACGATTGGAAACATAAACTTATTCATTCAAGTTTTGCTGGTTGAATTGAGCGTACAAAATTTCCCCAATGATTTTGATTTTAACTACCATTTGTCAAAACCTGAAAAACTTTGGAAATATTCAACGGATCGAACTAAAATTTCTTTGCGGTAATAATGGTAAATAGCTAAATTCAAAAGTGTATTGAAAAACGCATTCATCAATTGGGCTACGGCCACAAGGACATATGTAAAACATTGAGGATCCATAAGAACACCGTAAAAAAATGGTGCAATGCCAAAAAAGGAAACGTGGATGGTATGATAAGAAGTGGTCGACCGTCGGTATTTTACACGGAATCAAATAGAAAAATTCGAGCATTGGATAACAGTGACAAAACGTCTTCAAAACTTCCCAGAGGCCGCTAAAACTGAGTCGAGGTGAACTATTCAGCGGTACATTCGATCCACTAGCTGAAAACGACAAGCTTACAGACAGTGAATCAAACCTTTACTTTACGACAAGAGCATTTGAGACCAGCTGAACTTCTGTTAAAAGCGGAAAAACCTGGGAATTGCTGGTCAAACTCGGCGGCAAAAATCCTTTTCGCCGACGAGTCATGGACTCAACTGCATCCGATACCTAATCGACAGAATAAGATAGTGAGAACTAGTGACCCAGCAAATATTCCCGTAATACAGACCCCACAATCCAGCTTAAAAGTCATGTTAGCTGGCGGAGTGTGTATTCCTGGAAAAAACCAACTTCATTTTGTTGAGCAATTCCAAGCCTTTTAATGCAGAATGTTACAGGAAAAGTTTCCTCTCTGTTTTTGCACAATGCTTTTTTTTTGCTCAATTTACACTTACAGTTTTGAAAAACTATGAAGTGATTTATGAGCACTCTTCTAACGCGTGATTGGCCTGTTAGCTCTCTTGATTTAAACCAAATCGTTCGATCTGGATGATGGATTTTCGTACAGCTACTTCTGATTTTCCAATTATGTCCATATCATTTACATAAGCCAGTATCTGGTAGAACTTGGTGACGATAGTCCGTCTCGTTGACGTGTCAAAGTCTTGGATTGCTTTCTCCAGTGCCAGGTTGAAGAAGAGGCAGGCCAGACCATCCGCTTGTCGGAGCCCATTAACGATGTTGAACGGTCTGGATAGCAATCCGGCTATTTCAACTTGGCTTCTTATATTGGTCAAAGTCAACCTAAACAATCGTGCCAGTTTGTTTGGGATGCCAAATTCTCTCATGTCTTTATACATATCTACCCTGGTTATGCTATAATAGGTGGCCTTTAAGTTTTTAAATAGATAATATAGTGGAATTTTGAGCTCCAGAGCTTTTTCCATCGCTTGCCTGAGAGTAGAGGTCTGATCAATAGTTGATTTGCCTGGGAGGAAGTCACATTGATATTGTCTGATGATGACTTTAGTGGATGGGGCTATTCGTTCTTCCAGGATTGAGGAGAGTATCTTATAGAAAGCACTCAACAATATTATACCCCTATAGTTGCTGCACATTGTTAAATCGCCTTTCTTATGTATGGGGTATATTGTATAATTACATAAATTGCTTGGTGTAATGTGGGCCTGCCATATTTAATCAGCTCAGCTGTTATACCGTTGACTTCAGGGCCTTTGTTATATTTCAGCCGACTTATGCTCTTCTCATTTCTTCGATGCTTGGTGGCAGCAGCGTAAGGTCGTCTTCTTGCATTGGTGGAGCCTCCAATTTTTCGTTGAGCTGACCATTTAGCAATTGACTAAAGTTCGCTCCCCATCGCTTCAGAATGCCTTCAGGATCGGTGACCTCTTTGTCCTTACAGTGCGTGCAGTGTGGTGTGTACTGCGTCATGCTTTGAACTATTTGGTAGAACTTTCGTGCCTGGTGCGAACCTCGCTCTCTAGCTCCTTCTATTTCACAGATCAGGTTTTTTTCTCTTGCTTTCTTCTATCTGTGAAGACTCTTCTCTGTTCTTCTGAGCTTTTTGTATTTTTCGTCATCTGCCCCGTGTTCTATAAGATTGATTCATTATATGGTATGCAACATTCTAACGCAAAGCAATTTGCGCTCGGAGAAACATACCAGCAAGATAGTGGTCCGAGTCTAGGGTGGCACCTCGATATGTTCCTACTGTCATCAGGCTCGAGTAGTGGCGGCAATCTATCAACAAGTGGTCTATCTGGCTACAAATGGCTCCATCAGGTGATACCCAGGTGGCTTGATGGATATCTTTACGCGGGAGCCTGGTACTTTGTTGGCATTCACTTTGGGAAAAAATTTGTTTATGAACATTTTTTATCATCATAAAATAATTATTTTTTTTAAATCGTTTTCGGGTAAGATATTATGTTTGGTGAAGAAGTTATATTGATATTTTATATTATTTTTTGGTATTTTTGGATAGTTTAATTGAAAATTCAAGAGAAAAACATGGAACATACAGGGCTTACAGACGAGTCCAATTGCATTACCATAAGGACAATAACTCGATTCTTTTATGTTTCCCTTTTACAATGTGTGTATCGTCTGTATTTCAGTGCTGTTTTTATGTGCGTGCCGTAGCATGGTAGTCAGCACCGTGACGAAACCTTCGACGGGTTGAGTTAACTGGCGGGTTTTCCATGCAGGACTTAGCAGACTCGGAACTCTTTTTGAGTTTGCAACTTTTTTTTTAAGTTGCAATGACGGCGAGTTGGTTGAGCCAGATTTTGCGATAATTTTTATACCGTTGTATGTATGTGTCACTTTTATCAATAACTTTTATTATAAGATAAATTTAGAGCGTAAATAAACATGAAAGTTTGCTATCCACCTTCGTGCTTATAAGTCATTTGTTTCTAGCATTTTTGAGAAATCGGTAAGTCTTATTTGTGGACAGACCTACTGAATTTATAAATTTATAATAGCACTTTTTGCTGTTTGGCATAGGCTTCATCTCTTGATTTGCTTTTTTATTCCAATTATTACGCAATTATACTTTCAGCCCGAGTGTGAAAATAAGATTGCGATTTCAAAGACGTCATTTTTCAAAAAAAAAAAAAAATTAATTGAAAGAAAATTTATTTATAAATCTATGCAACAAAGAAACAAGATATGATTTTATTTAGTAACTTATCAAACAAGTCATGCAAAATCTTTCCCATATTCACGTCAATTCGATCAGCCGGTTGCGTGAAAACTCACTTTCCTGCACTGAAAACACCCTGGCTTGAATTCGAATACAAACTACCTCTTAACGCGGTCTAGAATATACTGTACTCCTACAAAAAAGTTTTAAAACCAAAGCCATTATTACTTAGAACCTTAAAAATACCACAAAGAATTATTCAAAAGCACTTCGTTCCAAAAAGCTTAAATCTCAGGTACGAATGCATTTTGAAAAACAAAATATTGTGGGTACAATACAATATTTTCTACGTGGGTGCATTCAAAACTTAGTATATAAAAACAATACTCTCTCCTACAACAATGATTCTGTACTTAGCATGCATATGTGAAGTTTTAAGTGCTACTTTTGTTTAGTAATGGAACGCTTCATTAAACTCAATGCTTTGATGTGTTCATTACTTAGCGACAGTCATGTAAATTTCCTCTCATAGTTCTTGGAATTTAGAAAGGGAATCTTCTGTGCACATGTTTTAAGATGAATGGTCTTTGAAAGGAAGAATTCGAAGAATTTGATACATCGCTGAGCTAAATTGCAGCTAGAACTAATGCATAAAAGTTAAAGATGGGACCGATTCGAATAAAAATTTGTTCCAATCATATACATATAATTTTTTTCTGCATGAGCTCCACGTACCGAATCAGACTGGGTAGATAACATACTAAAACGATCGTTCAAGACCGTTCCTTGCAGTAAATTGAATATGTGGGAATCTGTTAGTAAAATTGAAGTGCTATTTGTTTCTCCCATTAAATTTATTTGTTTATTCAAAACATACGGAATATACAAAAAACCATACATGTACATAAACTTATTACTATGAACTTCTACATCCAATCTTATTCAATCAGTGAAGAATATCCTCCAGACATGTATCTTCCACGCATCAAGAAAAGTTGACAGATTTACTATCAAATCATGCAAAAGATATCTCTTCTGAAATAATTTGAAAGATAGCTGTTGAGATCTTTCATCATTCTTTTTTATTTCCTCTGCAACCAATTCTACAAAAAAGTTCAAGTTCAGTCAAGTGATCATATTCGCAGCCTCAGGAAATGCTTTCAATTTCCATTTGAATCTCTCTAAAATTTAGAAACTGGACACAAAATTTCCTCTTCTTTATATGTAGATTAAAGTGTCTACATCGACCGACAGAAAAAAAACGCTCGAACAACAAATACATGCGTCTTTGATATAAAAATGCAAACCAGATTGTCCGAAATTATAAGTTAGAATGGAAGCCAGAGCGATGCAAGTGAAGAACAATGAACAGGAAAATATGAAAACTAAAGACAACAACAAAAACTGACACGCTCTCTTAACAAACTTTTCGCTATGAATATTGTTGAGAAAAACTTTATTCTTTTGCCCTGCCGGGCGTAGTGGCCGTGGCGATGGTATGGCGGTATGGCTACAGCCACTTGAAAGTTTCCAAGTGGACTCAGGCGGTAAGTGAAGCTTAACTGGATCAACTGATTTGATATTGTGTAGAGCGATTTTGAAACCGTGAAAGTTACTTTGTAGGAGATGTGCTGATGATTTTTTTTTCAAAAAAGAATGCCTAGCGGAAAATTTTTGTGTTTGGTTAGAGTAGCTAGGTGAAAGTTTTAAATTCTTTGTAAGACTGAACGAATTCCGTTTCGTTCGTTAAGACTTAAAAAAATGTAAAAATTCAATTAAGTGCTTTTAACTAATTTCAATTAAAGTTAATTAATATAATTTAAAAGCACTTAGTCGCACTTAAGTAATTTTGATTGAAAAATTGTAATTGCACGCAAAAAAAAATATTTTTATGTCCCTGTAATAAATTTCTATAAATTTTCGTAAGACTACAAACATATTTTTCCCAAAACAGTAAGAGATAGGTGCTTCATTTTTTCTAGAGTTTGCCCACTAGTTACATTCAAATAGTCATAGGGGTTTCGTGAAATTCTTTTTATTCTTAATAATTTATTCTTAATAATTTAATAAAGAAACCCCTATGACAATTTTTGCATATCAATGGGACTAATGTCCCACGAAAAGTTCATTTCCTTATCTGTAACATTTCTCATGAAAACTTGCGTTCAAAATGTAACTGCCTATTTCTCCCTCGCACGAACAGCTCTTGTTCGAAGGTTTCTAAGGCACTATGGCACACGTATACAGATTAAGTTAACAGCTTACGGTTGGAAAAGTAGGAACAAAAGCATAGATTCTTTCCAGGGAGACCTAGTTTTAACCAAACAATGAGTGAAAATAGCTTAATTTCGACCCTCTAAACTAATTTAATTTGGAAAAAGAAACGAAAAATTGAAAGTAACGATTAAAATTGTATTGAAAAATTGAAAGTAACCATTAAAATAATATGCTTGCATTATATTAAATGATTGCAAGTGCTTGCTGTAATTTTTTCTTTCAAATTCGTATCAAAAGAATTTTTCAAGCAATCCGAATGAATATAGCTTCTATTTCAGTCAAAATACCCTTCTTAACTACAGCGCCCAGTGTGGGCTTATATGCAGTATATAGTAATAGTGTACTGCAAAAATAATTGTAATTGATATTAAAACAGGTTGCTTCGAAGCTGTTGACTATGAAAGCGATAAGCAGTAATTACAAGTAGGCAAGGTAATTAAATGTGAATCATAATATTCGTACATATTAAATGTGAATCGTAAAATCGTGGTAATATTAAGGGAGGAGTAAGGGTTTCAGCGTCAGAAAAACACTTTTTCACAAATTTTTTTAGAAATATGGATAGAGCAAATTTATTTAAACCTTTTGTACATTATTAATTATCATTTTAATAACGTTGTATAATTTTTTGTGCAAAAATATCAACAAACAAACCGGTGACAAAGGTTTTCCAAGAACGTATTTGGCAAAAGATGATTTGCGGCGTTCATTGTATCTCAGCTGAAAATTTTCGAAAATCAAACAACATTAAAATTTAGTCAAAGTATTATAAATGACAGCTAAACTCCGAGGTGTCTGAGCTACAATGATAGAGGAGATAGGACTAAATATTCAATAACTTCAAGAGTTTTGCTTTAATTGACTTCAAATTTCAGGACAATATTTTTGAAATGTTTAACCATAAGATAAGATAATTTTTTTCAGAAATGCTTGAAAGATGAAGAGTCCATAAATAAGTGAGTTTAAATAAAAATAATACATGGCACTGCGGACAATCAGATTCATAGTTATATATAGAATATAATGTCAATTTTATAACTAATTTGAACTACTCGAAAAGATATTGTACTAAAAAAAAAACAACGTGGCAGACCGCGTGGTTGTATGCAGGTTTGAGGGCTAGGAATGTTTTTAAAAAATGACACTAGTTGAGCACTAGTAGAATTTTCTCGGGCTATCTGAGCGAAGATTTTTTTAATGCTATTGAGACAACCACCAGAGCTTGCGAGATGCTTCCCGCCACAGTAGACACATTTTGGTTTCTATTATGGGTGTTTGTTTCAGTACTTGTTGTGATGAAGACCATCACAGTTTACACAACGGAATTATGCGTGGTAGTTATCAAAGGAGTGGCGGAATTGTTTGCAATTGAGGCATTGTGAAATGTGTCAGTAATATAGTGGACACTGGTATCTGGTAACTGGCTATAATTTAGCTCTTTGAACCAGAAAAGAGATTTAGACTGCTATTAGTTTACGCTTTGGCGAACCTGTCGCCGCTATGCGAAAATAGTACAGTCTTCTTTTCTTTAATTGACCCTGCTAAGACTTGGCTTTGGCGAGCCTGTCGCCGCTACGCTAAGTCAAGGGAGTCTTGATTTTATTTGAGAATAAAACTATTGTTTTATTAATTTTGGTCGCTGCTTGTTATTTGGCTTACCATCCAAGACTGTGTTTTACTGTTAATCATTCGATCTTTTATATCAATAATAGTACAGTTATAACAAATTCAAAATCTGCGCGAATCAAAAATAATTATCTAGTTCCGAGGATTTACCACCGCGTGCAATTAGAGCGCTCTAGTCGCCATCTGTGTATATGACATTTCGACAAGTGTCGAAACGTCAGTTTTGTTTTCAGTGTACACAACACCCTCTCTCTTTGGGAAAAAAAAATTTCTTGTGTATGAAAAGAAAATTTTTGGAATTTTAATTTTTAGATTCGCACATTACAATTTCATATAATTTGATGCTATTATTATTTTTTTTTTTTTTGACTTAATTCTATTTAAATCGCAATTTCATATGTATATATTTCTTTTCTTGATATTTTCTTTATTTTGACTTAATTTTATCTTATAGTGTACATATTGTTTGATTCTATTCTGTTTTTTTTTGTGTTTTTTTTATCTGATTGTGGAAATTTGTAGTTGTATGCTTATAGTTTATTACATTATTAATCTTGTCTGTGGCTTGTATAACTTTAACAAATTGTTGTGATATCTTTTACATTTGTTGTTTATTAAGATATCTGAATTTACGCCATCTCTGAATTTAATTTCGTATGGTCTGTGGTGTTTTTTTTTTGTTGCAAATGTTTCTAACCAAAACTTTTTTTTTTAAGTTCAATGAGTTCATTTTACAATCTAATTTGATTTTCCTCCTATCTCTTACTTTTTGAATTCTATCACAGACTGAACTGATACTGTTTACTAGTCTAATTCGTAGTTCGCTGGTATAATTAAATTTTATTAAACTTTCAATTATTCTTTGTGGAGTTTTGTGTATAACTATATTCAAGGGTTCGCTATTCTGTATTTGTATGACATGTCGCATTTGATTGGACGTACTCGTATTTATAAATTTCTTCATATTCAATATATTGGGCATTTTATATCTTTTGCTTCTGCACTTTTTTCCTATTTTCTTCTCAGTTGTTTCTGATGTCAGCTTCTCCAATGCCAAAACTAATTTCGATGGATTATCACTGCATCTAACTGTAATTTTATTATTTTCCATTATGTGTCTTGGAATATTCTCTATATTGAATTTTGATTTCATCAAATTTTGTATATCAGCGGTCGAATCGCTGTTGCAAAGAAAAGCTTCCTTATGCTTCATATTGTATTTAATCTTTATCGTAAAATTGCTGTTATATAAATCAGCTTTCTTATGTTTTGTATTGTGGGTTTGTTTATGTGCTTTTTCGGATTTACTTTTATTTTTTCTTTTGTCTTGCCCTGTAGTTTTTTGGTTTTTGATTATTTTTCTTGTACGTGTTAGTACTTTTTTATCATTGGTATCATTTTTCTGTGTTGGTTTAATATTTGTTAATGTTTCTGAACTCATATGGTTCATGCCAATACTTTGCATTATTTCTTCATCATTGAATATTTCGTTTGTTGGACCTTCGACTTTAATCGATCGGTATTCATTCAATAATTCAGTTTCTGTTTTAATATTATCGATCAATTCATCTTTTTTATTTGTGTTTGATACTTCGATGTGTTTCACACTCTGTTCTGAGATTATTGAGTTGCCTATATAAATTTGAGGTGCAGTTTCCTTCATAGTATGGTAACTATTTCTTTGGTTTCTAGTATTTGTGTTAGGGCTTTTTAGATTATTATAATAACTACTATAATCATTTTTGTTAATCATATCCTTGTTTTCATAATTTTTCCTCGTATTTCTATAACCATTGGTAAAGTTATTATCATTTGTGCGTCTATTATATACATTTTCTGTATTGTTTGGTCTGCATCTATAACTGTATTTTAATTGCCGATTACTGTTGTAACTTTTATTTATGTACATAACATTTTTGGTCGCATTATAGCTCGACTCTAAGTCCGTTGCGATTTGAATCGCTTCTATAAGTGTTTTCGGTTGTGCCGCAAAAATTGTGGGCTTAAGTGACTCGTCTAAACCGTTTTTGAAAATAGTAAGCGCATAAGAATCGTTAGATTTCTGTATCGCTACTTTCTCTGCTGCAGATGGACTCTGTTCTAAGTTATAAATTTGAATTTCACTTAATTCGCTAATGAGCTGCAATATATTCTCACTGTATTTTTCAACTGTTCCAGTTTGATATAAATGCGCTAATTGTGTATGGATTTGTTGTGGGCTTTTTCTATTCTTGAATCTACCTCTTAACATTTTTTCTAATTCTTCATAGCTGCTTATTTTTGTACTCAAAAGTTGAGTCTTTACGCTAGACCCTAATTTAACATTTTTCGTAAAATTTAGTAAATCCTGTTTCCCGTCTTTATTGAGGTTTTCGTTGATCAATCCTAATATGGTTAAAAAGGAATCTAATTGTTTTGCACTACCATTGAAAACTGGTATGCATTCTAATGCAAGCTTAACATCAAAGTTACTCATCTTCTCATTTTCAAAATTTTTCAAAAAATGTTACATTTTTTTTAAATATCACGCTATTGAGACTCTTTTAAAGAAAATCTATTTTACTTCCATTCGTACTTGTTTGTTATGCCACGGACCATGTACATTTTTTTTTCATTATTCTACTTTATGACATTTATTGCCAATTAATCAGATCAGTTTGAATTCCTCTTCTTGTCTATGAAAACCATTTTATTTCGTTGGTGAAATCTATTTAACTTAATTTCATTTCTTTCAATTTTAATTTAAACATATTGGTTGATAGTATGTTTTATATATTCTAGGTTTTATATAATTGACTACATCATATACATTTGTTTTCAGTGTCATGTTTTTTTATGTAATAATACTTTTATATATTCTAATTTGAACAACTGTATATACTTTTTGAAATATTATATACTTTTTATTATATACTATATTATATACTATATATACTTATATTATATACTATATATACTTTTTGAAATTAATGTTATTTTCGAGTATTTCAAGCTTTTATTGTGTATTGTTTTTTGAAAAATTCCCATTTTGTGTTTATTTGCAATATACTATTACTTGGTTTTGAAGTTTTGTTAATTTCTAGCTATAATTTTCAATTTGTTTTTCTTTCTAAATGTTTATAGTTTTTGCAATCGTCCAAGACTCGTTGTCGTTCCAGTACCCGATATATGCTTCGCTCGAAATTTTCGAAAAAATATATGCAAATATTATCCATGTCGAATTGTTGTTAAGTTGATGCCCTCGAAAAGTGCAGGATTCTCATTCGCAGGAATGTAGGCTGCAGAATTGTCTTATCAATAATTTGCAAATATCCAATTGCAAAATTTTGTCGCGCTCCAATTCAGCAGGCGCTCGAAAAATGCAGGACGGTGACTCACAGGGTCGTAAGCTACTTGATCTTGATTCCCAGGATCGTACGTTTGAGGATCACCATGAAATGTGTCAGTAATATAGTGGACACTGGTATCTGGTAACTGGCTATAATTTAGCTCTTTGAACCAGAAAAGAGATTTAGACTGCTATTAGTTTACGCTTTGGCGAACCTGTCGCCGCTATGCGAAAATAGTACAGTCTTCTTTTCTTTAATTGACCCTGCTAAGACTTGGCTTTGGCGAGCCTGTCGCCGCTACGCTAAGTCAAGGGAGTCTTGATTTTATTTGAGAATAAAACTATTGTTTTATTAATTTTGGTCGCCGCTTGTTATTTGGCTTACCATCCAAGACTGTGTTTTATTGTTAATCATTCGATCTTTTATATCAATAATAGTACAGTTATAACAAATTCAAAATCTGCGCGAATCAAAAATAATTATCTAGTTCCGAGGATTTACCACCGCGTGCAATTAGGGCGCTCTAGTCGCCATCTGTGTATATGACATTTCGACAAGTGTCGAAACGTCAGTTTTGTTTTCAGTGTACACAACAATTGGCCTTGACAAGTTCATGGTTTCTGGGCCATAACTTGACACAATAGGCGGCAGATGTCCTGAATGTTGTAAATATGTTTTTCTGCCCGCAGAAAAATAACTTTAATTAGCTAAGGAGTATCCTTCCTTGTTTTAAAATAAAAAAAACTCTATTGCGTTGAATAGAAGTTTTTTTTTATTTTTAAACCAGGTCTAGTTTTACCTCTTCAGTGGTGAGTTCGTATAGGCCGCAAATAACAACAGTGAGTAGTTTCTTCTCAGAAAAATAGTGCGTATGGTACCGTGTTTTTAACTCCGTTCAGATCTTCGTAGCCTTTCTGTGGCCAATAAATGATTTTGTATAGATTCGTAAGCCAAAATAAAATCTTTTTACTGAAACAAACTCTGCATTACGTTGACTCGTACCAGCCCTACCCACTGTTTAACTTGGCAAAAAATACTTTGATACTTCGGGGCGGCTTGTGGTTCTTCAAGTAGAATGAAATCTAAAAGGTAGGTTGAACATTCTTGGTCTGTCAAGAAAAATTTAATGAAGCCGGTCAAGTTCTTTATTTGACAAAGAATTGATAGCTTTGTTGATAAAAGATGCTTTAGAACCATCTTGGTTTCTATTCGGTTTTGGGCTAGTTACGGGGACCTCTACAGTCGGTTTCTGGCTTTCCAAGAAAACTGCCATATCAAAGAGACTGTCCTCTGAGCTTGAAGAATCCCTCGTACCTGTGCAGTGGGGTTTTCTGGTGTTGGAGGAGGAGAATGCCTCAGAGGATGAGGTTTGAAGCCATCTTCTGTTCTTATTTTGAATATTAGAGTTCTTGATTTTCGCGGTATTCCGACTAAGTTTATTGAGAAGCTCATTATTTTGTTTGATGCGATGTGAGTTGAGGCGGTTTTGCTCGGCCAGCTCATCTTGTGTTTTCCTAGCCTCATCTCATTCAATTTCATGTATATTTCAATTTGCATTGAGTTATCAGGAGACGGACCATGCTTTGAATCTGTAGATACTGAGGAAATTTTCGTGTTACTCATTATAGTTAACTCGCTAGCCTGCCGCTTGCGCATATTAGATTTTACCCCAGACAATGGCCAACCCAGGAATTGAGTTTAACTTTTCGAAATATTCCAAGCCTAACAAGAATATAATTTTTGGTTTATGCTTTTAAAGAAGCAAGAAAAAATAAAGCAATAAGTAAAGTACTACCACAGTAACGCCAGCAGATGTGCTGATACTATACTCCTCTGCTGGTACGCTGAATCGGTTTTAACGAAACTCCTTTTCTTCGAATCCACACGGTGTGATTGAATTCTCCTGCGTTGCTTTTTTTCAAACTGTGATGACAGGTTTGAAAAAACCTATTCTCCTCTGTGTAATAACACCACGATATACCTGTGAGTGACATAGTATCCTCTTCTGCTTCTTGGTGATAAACTCCGCTATTAACCTGCCTGTACCGTAGTTATCGACTAATTGTTGGCTAATTATCTACTCTGCGTCGCAGCAATTAAATATGCTGTTTGCTTTGATTTTTGTCCTCTGTGATGTGCTCGTCTTGGCTGCTCGCGGCGAACTGTGTACATACATATATATTAGAAGCTCAACTGCATGTATAGGTTAAGAGTAAGGGTGTTTTTTAAGCAGAAGATTCAGTAATGGTGTTTGAGTAAGCAAAAAGAATATTGAATTGTAACACAAATAAGCGAGTTGTAGTAGTAGTGCACTGGAAAAATAATTGGAACCGATATTAAAACAAATTGCCTCTTAATCGGTTGGCTATGGAAGCGATAAGAGGTACTCACAAGTAAATCAGATGACACAGTTTGTAACTAGTTAACAGTACATAAGCCATCATTGCTTGAATCGCTGCAACTTTTTGCTTCCATTTGGGAAGAAAAGGGTAGTATGGACTGCTATAAGCACTTGTTCATATTCTGAAAACAGATTCACATTATGTAAGTAGATTTCTGACATCATACTCCAACCTGCCACTTGGGAAGTGATTAGTGACTACTGATAATTTGATCCTGATAACGAACTTTTCGATTATGAAACTTCGCCACATAATCTATCAACAAACCAATGAGTTCCGACGGAATCATCAACAAAACGAACCTTCATAGCTATCTCCCTATCATTTCGATAGCACATTTCATATTTATTGGAATCAGTTTTTCAGAGAAGAAACATAAATCATTCATAAACAGCAATTTACTTCCATTTCGTGAACTCAGGACTGGAATTTTATATCTTATTGCTACATCTGTGGTTTTCATTGTCACTTCTTCTTCCTCATCTTCCTAATTCAGCCCCGAAATCATCAAACCCATTCAAGACTAGCAAACAAAACTTCACCGCTTCAGCTTCTTAGAATTAGGCCGGAAGCTTTCAATCGAGTAAATCATATTTTGGAAACTTTCACTCTGAAAAGGGAGAACCTTTGAAAAGTCTTTTCGCAACGCTACCGCGTTTCAAGAAAATTCGAGCATTTTTATTTCACCCATTCACTCAAAATGTGGATGTATAGCCATCGAATTGAATAGAAAATATGTCCCTTATTCATTTCTCAGTACAAAGTGTATAAAAGTGAGTGTGAAGAAGTGAAAATGTATTTTGTCCTACTAACCATAAAGGTTCTATCTACATTTTTGTCATTTTTGAGCTAACACCTGATTCAAAAACTACATACTCTATGACATCGTTTTGCAAAATTTGAAAAACCTACCTTTTGTGGAAGTTTGTTAAAATCAATATTAAAAACTCTAGCGCACCTGAACCGCTAGAAAACTAATTTTCGAAGAAATTTTCTTTGAGTGACAAAAAAGTGTGGAAAGACGTAAAACACTGTTTTGTAGAATTATATCAACCATTCCTTATCCAAAGCAACAAAACTCAACTATAAAACAAATGATGAAAATGTTCAGTGCTGGCAACCCGAACGAAGTAGTCCGAACGAAGTAGTCCGAACGAAGCGTCCGTTCGGCAGTCCGAACGAAGCAGCAATAAGTTTACCATAACAAACTCATACTCAAATCAACTTATCCTCTGAATTTAATTCTCATCGCAGGATTTTATCGAAATTTTCAGCGGTTAAACGTTGTTTGAGGCTGCCATCCGAAAAATGTTCAAAACTCGGAAAATTTCGAAATTGGTTTCTTATTTTTATTGCAAATTCTTTGCATATGAGAATGTAATTTGAAGCATCTGTTGGTGCAATATTTACGGAAATGGCTAATGCTGGTTACCCTGTGTAAGCAGCAAAGCAAAACACATACCAAATCTGCTTCACGTTAAGTTAAACCCAACCAGTAAATTTCGTTTCAATTGAATCACTGCGCTGGACGTTATACGGGTGAAAGGAATTTTAGGGTTACCACCCTCAAAACTTTTCAAGTTTTTAAAGCGTTAATATTTGTTATTAATTTTCATTGCAGGATCATTTCCATTTGCAAATCTAAGGACATAATCGCTCAGTAAAGAAATTCCACAAAATTACAAAAATTTTCATAGCTGGCAGCCCTTTCATGATTTTCGTACGAAATTTCTACGACATTTGGTTCATATTAAGGTTCATTTACTGCGTGAAGTTCGTTCTGATTTTTACACTGGACCGGAAGTTATAGGGAAAAAAGCTTTATTTTGCTGAGCAAATTTGCAAGATTTAGGAGACAAAAATCACCATAGCTGGCAACTCTATTCTAATTGTTCAGCCAAATTTTCACCAAATGTTACATAGAGTAAGATCCAAGTATTGTATGAATTTCGTCAAAATCTGATGGCTGAATCGGAAGTTATAGGCCAAAAACCGGTTTTTTTTCTCAGTGATTTTTCAAGATGGTACCACTGGCACAGGGTTGCCCGCATTTCAAAATCACTTCTATCAGACCTGGTCCTAGCTAATACCAACATGTCCTGTGAATTTCATTATGATCGAATAACCCGGTCGTCAGTTCTCGTGAACAGAACTTTCGAGTGCTGAAAATAGAGGTAGTTTGGTGATGGGTTGCCGTTCTTGTGCGAATCGGAATTTGGAAAACTTTAATCTGACGTGATGGACAAAGATTTAGATTTATCAATGATTTGAGTTTTTTGGCAAAAAGCAAAAATTTTTCAGGAAGGTCGATGATTTGAAGGATTTTTTTTTAAGAGCCTGCCATAGCTACAGGGTTACCTACACTGTCTTTAAAATCCATGTGTGCTAAGTTCTAGCCTACATCAATACGCTCTATCAATTTCACGATGATCGAATGTTCCTGTCAGAAGTTATGACAAATCAAAATTTGAGAAAAATTCCTTGCCCACTTTTAGGCACTCAGCACCCACACACGGCTCAAAATTTCCAATTCTTTGTCATGGGCAAACCTAAAACATAATAAGTTTTTATTTCCAATACTTTTTGTTACAAAAATTTTACACTGCTTGGAAATATAGGAGTACCTGAAAATTCACTAAAATGCCCGCCGCCGCCAAAAGGTTAAAGATAACTGAATTCGAACAAGTCATGGACCTACCTACTATATACATCTACGACATCCGAAAATTTCAGCTCAATCGGATCGGCCACTCCAAAGATTACTTCTATTAACCGATTTGCTGATATATATATATATATAAATAAAGAAATATGAATTTTCGGCGAAACGAGTTTAATACTATTGTTCTTCGAACATTAGTAAAAATCTCCAGTACGAATCAAAACACAAATCACTGAATATCTCGAAAGCGCTAAAATGTAGATATAACCTTTATGCTTAGTAGGGCAGTATTGGAGATCAACTTTTTTCGAGGCAGACTTTGTTGGTTGATAGTAGTTACTTCAGATATCTGAATTGGGATATTCCAGAAGTTTTTCTTGCGCTCGTTTGTCCGTTATAAGTTGGAAAGCAGTCAATCGTGGCTCAATTTGTGCTTTTTTCACTAAATTTAGGAATAAAAATATAACACTTGGTGACGGAATTGTATTATATGCAAGTGAATACAGTATTATGTGCTAGTGAATACAATATACCAAACGTTATCAGTTATACGTTTGTCAGTCTGCTCGTTGCAATAAATATAATGTGAGTTGGGGAACATGTGCCGGATAGACATGATAAAAAAATACAGTACATCTTATTTACGGTGGATTTGGTAATCTATTGTGTATAGCAGTGGCGGCTCGTGCCATTTAGAACCAGGGAGGCAGGTTAATTTAAATATTATTCGAAGGAAGGAAATATGAAGAATTATTGCTGCGAATGACGCTATGGAAACATTTTACTTGAAAATAAAATTCAGGCATCTTTTTTTCGCGGTAGCGAAATGTAGAATAATATTAACCACATATACAGTGCCGGATTGATTTGGGATTGAAATTGGTTTCGACAGGTAGTTTAAACGTGTCCATTTCACAGTTAGAATGCGGTTTTATCGACGCAGCTGTACTTATACCAGCTGTTTTCGTTCTCTAATTTATTGAAAAATTAACATCCGATAACAATGTTTGTCCAGTATTAAGTTTTCATTCTTTTAAGCTTTTGATTTTTTCTGAGCAGCTCTATGAATTTTGTGATTTCTGCCATAGCATCATGAATTTCATTAAAATATAAACATTTTAAAAGACAACATACCGTATAACTATATTCCATATCAATTTGTCACATGTATTTTTCTCAGTTGAATCAACGACCATACGTATGTATGTATGAGAAAAACAAAGGTTGAAAAACTTAGCTATGCCCATGAGGTTTATGAAATCCATTTATACAATTCATAAACTGGTTAACTACCTCAAAATAAAGAATTTCAACGTTTGCCCAGAATTTCGGATACGGTCACCATTTTTCACCCATTTCCCAACCGAAAAAATTATAAACAGATTTTTGATATGTGCTACAAACTTGTGAAAAAAACAAGGCCGCCTTTATAATTTTGTTTTGGCTCGGTTTAAATAAACCAGTGGAATTTTTTGAATTGGTGTTTGATTTAAGCACTAAATTATATATATTCATAACATCAAATGTTTGTTGATGGTTCATTACAATGAAAAAATCTTTTGTTTTTCAGGGGCTTCTGAATAGCAAGTCCTGGCGCGCTTCACAATAGTAAGCTTAATTGCAAGATTATGTGATTATGACATCGATTATGACGGAAGCGCACCATATAGGGTTTTCAATTAAAATAAATTTGCTTATGCCACTAATAGTTATTAGGAATAGAAGGAAGAAATATGCATGGCAAGCAAAATAGTTTCTCAACTGTATAACTAACGCAATGCCAACAATTTTTATAATACCATTCCACGTGAATGAATGATTAACTCTCCCGGCAGCTCTAATGGTATCTTCTATTCCAGCTCTGATGATTTTAACTTTTAATGTCTTCTAAAGGCATCTTCGAGAAAACTGCCTTACTAATAACCGATCAATTATAAATATAATAAACAAACAATTATCAAACAGAAGTTGATTGAAACGACAATTAATATGAAAATAATGCAAATCAATAATAAAACAATAATATGAGCATACCTCTATCCCATGCCACTCAATTCTCACAATAAAACAATTTTGACACATGTAAATACATACGTTTCAAACTGTCAGTAAGCTGAAATATTATCACTGATCAACTACATCACCTAAGGATTTAACAGACATATAAAAGTGAAAACAAAAGAAATGTCCCTTAAAAAATCAAAAAATCTATGAAATTATAAATCATTCTCATTATATTTTAATTTATATGCGCGTATTTGTAAGCATTTAAACTTTTCACTAACCGGATATAAAATATTAAAAAAACATATGAAACAACAAGTGCCAATCCAAAAACCCAGAAATTTCGATGTGCATAGTTCTTAATTTGTTAATTATTGCCCTTCTCTGCCTTAAAATTACCTTCCTGATGTTCAAAGAAAACTAAAAAAAACGACGTGACTACTCGCGGTTTTATTTCAGTAGCTGTAGAGGCTTGCCTCTACGGTCCTCCACGTACTCGACACTGGACGTACGAAAACATAAAAAAAAAGTGCAATTTGTCAATGACGGGAAAGCACAACTTCAGACGATTTCATTGATAAAATTGTCAGTGGTGAGGCAGATTTGATTTTGCCTCATTTATGTTTTTCTTTCTTTTTTATTGTGCGTGAACTATTTGTATTGTATTACGGGTAGGTTTAACAGCCCCTTATTTTAATTTTTTTTTCTACTTTTTTTCGTTGAGGCAGAGCTCTGGATAATGGAATCGATTTTGGTGATTTTTTTTTTAGTTTTTGCATTGAGGTCGTGCTTTGAATGTTAGTTTGGACTATGCAATTAACACAGATAGAAAAGTAGAGGATACTGGGAACCAAAGTCATGTTTTTGCAATGAGCAAAATATAAATTAATGATAAATTTGGTTTATTTTTTTCCAAATTTTACCGAGGAGGCACTGCCTCCTTTGCCTCCTCTGACGAGCCGCCACTGGTGTATAGAGTGTGATCGGTTCTAAATACGTTTGGGAATGGTAATACCTTTTGTCTTATGCTTGTCGAACAAGTCGCCGCTTTGCAACGGACTCACAGTATTATTAAAAGGAATGAAATAAAAACACTATTTTTCTATTTTCATTAGTCTGCAGTGCCTATTTAGTATGGCTCCTGTTATCAGACTCTACTTTATTATCATGAGTCTTCTACATATATAGCTAAACTATTTACAGTTATTCTTTGATGTATCGGGTGTTTTTAGTGCTTAATAGTTATGCTTAATGCTGTTGTCGCTATACAGCTGTTACGAGGTGCGCTGCTCGCCGCGCCGCGTCACTAGCGTCATTCATATTTTGACATTTTTAGTTTGCGCGATCAGTCACAACAAGGGATCAAATTTTTACGAAACATATTATTTGGTGTTCATTCCCCAACAAAACACTAGCATCATTTCCTATGTATGCAAAATATGAAAACAGAACATTTATTCATTTATTTATTTAAGTAATCCATTAACAGGCAAAAAGCCCAATTACAAATAGAATAGCTAAGTACTAAAAAATTGAGAAAATTAAGATATGAAAAACAAGAATCGAATGACAAAAAAGATAAATAAGATTAAACATCAGCAAAAATTGTGTACATCTTATTTAAACTACGTAATAGGCGCAAAAAGGAGAATGAAAGTAAGTTTTAGTACGGGCAAATGGTACATCAAAGACAACGGAGGACCTAATTTGCCTCTCACACTGCCGTTCAATAATCAACGATGCAATAGATGAGTTCAAATGGCCGCGGCAAATTTTGAAAAGGAAGCATTCACCAAGGTAAACTCTGCGCTTTGCGAAGAGAGGGAGATTAAGGAGCGATAAGCGTTCATCGTAAGGCATGTAAGGAAGATTATATTTAAAGAGTAGGGTGCGATTGAACCTCCGTTGAACATATTCAATGGCATCGGAAAGATAAGCAAAACGAGGAGACCAAACTTGAGTGCAGTATTCAAGTTTGGAACGAACAAGGGTAACAAATATCTTTACACAAGTAAAAATATTAAAAGAATTGTGACAGGAACGTATAGCAAGGCAAGCAATCCGCGAGGCACTATTAGTAATGTTACGAATATGGATATCAAATTTAAGTTTACGATCAAAGGTTACACCCAGATCAGTAAAATAATCCACAGAGACAAGGACGGATTCACATAGTAAGTAAGGAAAGGTATTAGTCTGGGACTTCAGAGAATAAGACATGGCAAAACACTTAGAAACATTTAACGGTAGGCAGTTAGAGTTACACCAAACAGTAAGAGAGTTCAAATCATCCTGAAGAAGTAGATGATCATCTGAGCTATTGATTACTCGAAATAATTTTAAGTCATCTGCATAGAGCAAACAAGATGACGATAGAATCATAGGAAGATCATTGATGAAGAGGTTGAATAATAGCGGTCCTAATATAGAACCTTGAGGATCACCAGAAGAGGGCGAAAATGGTAAGGACGAAACGCCAGAGAAGGAGACAAAACAAGTGCGGCTAGTCAAAAACAAAAGCATCCAAGAAAGTAAGCGTTCACAGATGCCATAGTGATTTAATTTGAGTAGCAGAAGATTGAAATTGACAGAATCAAAAGCTTTAGAAAAATCAGTATATACAGCATCAACTTGAGAGTTCCGATCTAACGCCGAGGACACAGCATGAGTAAATTCTATGAGGTTCGTAGATGTGGACCGACCTTTAATAAAACCATGTTGCTGAGGTGTGAAAGTATACTTAAGAGAGTCATAAATTTTGTTAAACACAAAACGTTCAATGATTTTTGAGAAACAGGGAAGGATTGAAATAGGACGATAATTTGAGGCAACATTGCGTTCACCAGATTTGAAAATAGGGAAAATGCTAGCCAGCTTCCAGGAGGAAGGAAACTTGCCAGAACCAAGACTTAAATTGAATAAAATTGATAGGAGGACACATAAAGAAGAAGCAAGATTTTTCACAAAAAAATTAGTAAGGTCATCAGGTCCAGGAGAGAAACTAGAATCAAGAGAACATATAAGGGATTCACCTTCAAGAGGATTAGTCGAGAGTGAAGAGAGACAAGGAGGGTGAATAAAAGGGACACTATAAGAAGAGGGAACCATTGAATCAGAATATACAGAAGAGAAAAACATTGCGAAGAGATCACAAACATTCTGAGGAAGAGCAGTAGTGATATTATTAAATGTAAGGGAGTCAGGGATAGGAGAGGAGGATTTTAAGGAGCGAAGGAAAGAAGTTTATGAGTCATTCGAAAGCAAAGAAGATTCAATATGCGATAGATAGTTGCGCATGGCAAGCCTTATTTGATTCTTGGCAGCAGCACGAAGACGAGAAAAATCAGCGTAGTCCTGGGCGGAATTAGAGCTCAAAAATTTACAACGTGCTGCATTTTTAATACCCAGGACGCGTTTAACACTCTTAGTGAACAAAGGAGCATCATTACGCTACGGAAGCGGAAGGATGGAGTATGAACAGTGATTAACTCAAGGAGAACAGAATATAATTTCTTAGCTGCAATGTCAATATCAAGACCACAAAACAAGCCAAACCAATTAATAGAGTTGAGATCGAGAGCTAAGAGGTCAAAACTAGTTCTTTTGAAATTGAAACAAGGCTTGTCTGAAACTTCGGCACGATTAGATAGATTAACAACAATGTCAACAAAGAGGGGAGGATGATGGGGGTCAGGGTGCGTTTAAGGCGAAAAGGAGGGAGAAAGCAATAACGATGAAGGTTCGATGTTGTGAGAAACAATACGGGAAAAACCAGATTCCCATTGGACAGATGGAATATTAAAGTCACCACAGATGATGACAGACGAAGAAAATTTATGTTAAGGTAGGAAGATAGCTCGGTGAAAAAACATTCATAGGTAGAAAAGGGAGAGTTGCACGGAATATATACAGAGGCCGCCAACAACGAAGATTTAAGCGACAGGGACACACAAACTGCTACAGATTCAACAGGAATACTGGGAACGAAATCAGCGCAGAGTTTACTTTGAAGGGAGTTAAGCACGACAATGAGCACCCCGCCACCATCAGACTTCATAGTTGCATTCTGCTAGTAAGCATTCCGACTTTCTGCCAAAACTACTTAGTTTATTTAATACCAAAGTGTCAAATTTGATATTTACCATTCAATTATCAATTTACTTGCTCTAACGCCCGTCCGCATCATAAATACATGCCAATCAATTCCAGCTAAAAGTTAATTTAATCTAATGGACAAACCATGAAACCCCTCGAAACAAACCATGAAATCTCCTTGAAATGTAAAAAAACGAGCGGGATTCCTCAATTTAATTCCTACTAAGTACTAAAAATTCCAGGAAATCACAGCAGCTTCTAAACGACTCGACGCTGATACAATAAAACAGCTCACCTTTGAAAAACAAAAATACAAACCGGTTTTATGTTGCCTTTTTTTAAGGACTTCACCTTAAACGAGGAAATTAGAAAAAAAACTCGGAGTTACTGAATGATATTTTTTGTTGTTATGAAAGTTTCAATGTGCAGTTGAGCATTTCAACTCTTTCAACAGATTACTTTGTTTGGATCCGTAATCTCTAGGAGAAAAATTATTCTGCGAAGGTTGATGAATTAGTAGAAATTCGAGTTGAATTCAAGTTGGACGAGAATGGCAAATGAGAAAAGAAATGCAATTCGAGCATCTGAAGGGAGGTTGAAATTTGTCTACCTTAATTTAAAGGAAAAAACTTGAACTTGTCTCTGAACCTCCAAAATGCTTTCTGCTAGTAAGCAGCTTAAATTTTTTTAACAAATTCCTGGAAATTTTGGACTTTTGGACCAAAACTCACAAATCAAACATACAAAACATGCACTAAACCTTTTAATTAGCCAACACAGAAAATACACTGCAAAATTGTAACAGACCTCATTAAAATATACTAAAAAAAATTGCATATTTTCATCGTTGAATGATTGATATTCAATCATTATTTTACGACTTTTTTCACTATCTCTAACAACTTTCGCTTAAAAACTAATTTCTTTGTGGGCAATAAAATCACCCAGTCTCACAAGCATCGTAAAATCTCTCCAAAAAAATATCAATATATTTCTCCTCTTTCATCCACTAATCCCTCCACAAACAAATATTGCAAAACCACTCCACAACTAATTCAAATTCGAAAAATTTCAACCCATCTAATCCTCTTGATACTCGTATATGTCAAATTATAATTTCTTTTTGTTTACGCCTTACCACAATATTTGTGTAATTTCACTGGTTTTCGTGCCTTCATTCGTATTCTCAATGTTTTTCTTTTTCCATTTAATTACAGAGTAATCCAGTCATCTCATCCCGTATGCAATACAATTATGTTGGCCGGAGTTATAACGTGCTTAGGATCTGTTATACTGTTGGGAATTGATGGACGCTTTGTAGATCCTGATACATACCCACAGGTAATTCGTTTGTTTTTTTTTGCGTTTTTTTCTCTTTGTGAAAAATAAATTCGAAATCCAATTTTTTTTTGTTAAAAATGAAATTTTGTTTGAGGTTATATGCTCTGTATTGCGCATTTCGGAAAGTTTTGAATATTCTGAACATGATGTTATGTGCATTTGTTGATAAATTTTGGTCAAATTGAGAATTTGACGATGAATTTATAGCACAAAAGAAGAGAGGACTGAATGCACGGACGGCCAGTAATTTAATAATGTTGTTTTTGGCTGAAAAGGATGTGTGTGTGCATTGCATTTTATGCAGAAAATATCGAAATAAACTATTACCTTTTTGTATTATTTCACTCATGCATTCTATATGTACATATTTTTTGGAAGATATTTTTCGAATTAATTTTTTACTGATTTTCGAAGAAAATTAGTATTAAACTTGTTTCGCCAAAAATGCACATTTCTTTATATATATATATATATATATATATATATATATATATATATATATATATATATATATATATATATATACTGTTTAGAATTATAAGTGTATATGTAATTTTCATTTAACACAAATACATCATAATTTACGATTGAATAAAATGTAGAATCATAAAGTTGACTCATCATCATACAGCTATTACGATACGAACATGTACTGACCCAATTCCGCAGGTTTATTTGTCGATGTGATTGATTTGCATTTTTTACTCGCGCAATCAATGACTATGGTTTCATGTTCTTACGTTCTCACGATGTAACATCAGCACTATTCACGTAAATATTAATTTGTCATGAATCGCGTGCGCATCGATAAGTAAATATTGACAATCAAGTCAATTACCTTGCATATCAGCATTGTTCGTTTAACTTGTTCTAAATCGTAAATAGGTCGATAAGCAAATATTGTGAGCAAATCGATCACCTCGTATGTCAGCAATTGCAAAGTGCAAATAAGTATGATGATGAGTACACTTTCTTTTTACTATATAAGATCGTACCAAGTGTTAATAAAGTAATTACTCTTAACGAGCACTCAAGTCGTTTCAGTTGATTAGTGAAGTTAAGGTGATTCTAGTGGTGCAAACCAGTTCGAATGATCTGGCTGTAAAGTGTTATAGTAAACATTCGAACATTTTTTGGTCCGTCGAGCCGGATACTAGACAACCGTGAAGAAATTCTTCTTTACCGCAATCTTTTTCTCAAGCTTTCCACCGTGAAAATTGAAATAAAATCAATTTGGTGCAAACGAGAATCAGAATTCCGGTGCAAAAGAATATAAAGTAAACACTTGTCAGTATCGTTGAACTATCTGCGAGGCGTCAAGATGACAAAGGAAGGGATCTTGCTGCAGCAAGATAATTTCGGTAGCCTGAGCAGACTTAGCCGAAATCACTTGAAAGATAGCAAGGACAGACATTCCCTTGGCTATTTTCAAGCGAGACTGCAGCGGTTGGAGGAGTTGTGGCGGGCGTGCCAGGAACTACATGGAGCTGTCCTGGACGACCTTTCAGCAGACTCCGACAAAAGGAAGTCCTACTTGGAGGAGTACGAGAAAATCGAGGAGACATATTTGGATTTGCTCACTCGCTTCAAGTCGGGCATGGTGGAATATCAGTCCACCTCATCACCCACCGACAACAAAGGTCCATCAGCAACGAATCGGTTGCAGTTGGAACGACTGGCTATCCCAAAGTTCGATGGGAAATATAGTCAGTGGCGCACGTTCAACGACATGTTTAATTCGTTGATTCATAGCAACGAAACGCTATCTGCTGTGGAAAAGATGCAGTATCTAAAAACGCATGTCCAAGGTGATGCTGCAAGAGTTATTCAGCATTTGGACGTGAACAACGAAAATTACGAGGCAGCACTGCACATGCTGCGAGAGAGATTCGATAATAAAAGAGCGATGGCGTGGAGTTACCTTCATAAATTTCACAAATTGCCAGTGGCAAAGGAAGATTGCGATCTCTCCATTAAGCAAATTATGGATGTCACGGCAGAATTCATCGCCAACATGAATAGTATTGGTGTCAATACTGAACACTGGGACTTGTTGATCATCTACACAACAAGCCAGAAATTGGACCAACAATCTCGACGATTATGGGAGGCGTCATTAGGAGCAAGCTCAGAGCTACCTAGATTGGAATCGTTTTTGGTATTCCTGACGAGTCGGTTCAGGACATTGGAGGCGTTGAACATCCCTCGCAAAGCTGCTAAGATTGAAGCATTAACTACTACCACAGCAACGGGTTGCAGTATATGTGGAAAGGACCACTATATCAACCAATGCGATAAATTCAGGGCGATGGACGTGCAACAACGAAGAAGCGAAGCAAAAAAACAAAATTGGTGCTATAATTGTTTGAAGAAAGGGCATGGCATCAACCAATGTCCATCAAGTAGTAGGTGCCGAACATGTTCCAAGAAACATCATTCGTTGTTACACAGCAATGGAGCCACAAACGGGACACAAAAATTAGCAGCCGATGTTAAGCCTTTCATCCCGAGTGCCCAATCATTATTGGCAGGGAATGGAGCACAGGACCAAGCGATACTATTAGCGACCGCTCGAGTCAACGTGCAAAACAGTTCGGGCAGATGTATGACACTGAGAGCTCTGATAGACTCCGGGTCGCAACGGAGTTTCATTACAGAGTCAGCAGCTCAGTTACTTGATCTGAAGAGGCGATTCGCGAAAGTTCAGATATGTGGAGTAGGAGCAGTCACAAACCTTCAGAGTAAAGGTTGTGTGGTCTTGGCTATTAGAACGAAATATGGAGATTCAACAATCAATGCATCAGCTTTAGTATTGCCGAGCATAACAAACTTGTGCCCGTCAATCACGATGCCAATCAAGCTCCCAGTAGGACTGTCAGCCGACAAGCTAGCTGACCCAAATTACGGAGCTCCGGGACGAATCGACCTACTGCTTGGTGCGGACATGTACGATGAGATCGTGCTACCAGGGTTCAAAAAAGGGTCTCCGTGTGCGATAAATACCAGATTTGGCTGGATTTTACTCGGTGCGACCACTTCTCCAAACAATCAAGAAGGCATACTGTCGCTGATCACTACTGAAGACACCACGGATAAGCTGGTCGAGAGATTTTGGGAGATTAATGAAGCACCTGCGAAACGACCAGTAACAGCTGACGAGCAAGCAGCTATGGACTGGTATCAGCAGACTACCAAGCGAGACGAATCTGGTAGATATGTAGTTCGACTCCCGTTTAAGCAAGATGCTGAGCCCGGGAAAATTTTGTGCAATTCCCAGCAAAAGGCGCATATTCGGTTCTCACAGTTGGAGAAACGATTACACAATGACGATGTTTTGAGAAGCCAATATGTGTCATTCATGGAGGAGTACCTAAGCCTAGGCCACATGGTAGAAGTACCAGCAGCAGAGAAATTTTCGAAGCAGACATACTATTTGCCTCATCACGCCGTACGCAAGGATGACAGCACAACCACGAAACTTCGAGTTGTGTTCAATGCGTCCCAAGCAGCACCAGTAGGCAAGTCACTCAATGATATCTTGCTTATTGGTCCCAGTATCCAGAATAGCATTACGCGAGTACTGATGAAATGGAGAACTCACCGATATGTGGTTGCAGCTGATATAGAGAAGATGTACCGGCAAATACTTGTGCATCCTCAGGATCAAGACTATCAGCGGATACTGTGGCGAAGTCATCCATCAGAACCAATCAAGCATTTCAAGCTTACAACCGTGACATATGGCACTGCCAGCGCTCCTTACCTAGCTATGCGCACGTTACATCAATTGGCGGAAGATGAAAGGTTATATCACCCAGAGGCATGTCGAGCTATTAAAGAGGATTTCTATGTGGATGATGTGTTAACCGGAGGAGAAACGATCGAGAAAGCGCAAAACCTACAACAGGACCTTATTAAAGTACTGCAAAAGGGAGGGTTCAAACTACGAAAATGGGCAGCAAATCACGATACTCTGCTGGAATATATTCCTATTTCTGATAGAGAGGCAATATCACCGCTAAATATCAATGAGGATGACCATGTCAAGACGCTAGGATTACGATGGCATCCAGCGAAAGATTGCTTCTTCTTTAAGGTCACTTTAGAAGACATCTCAGATGACTTGCTCACAAAACGACAACTGCTTTCTGAGATAGCAAAGTTATTCGATCCAATGGGATGGCTACAACCATGTATTGTAATAGGGAAAATAATGATCCAGCAGCTGTGGTTGCAGCAAACAAACTGGGATGAACCAGTTGCAGAAGATATTGGGGTGAAATGGCGGAACTTTCGCTTACAGTTGCCGGCTCTCCAAGAAATCTCGATCCCAAGGTGGTTACATTGGAGTAATGCAGCAGCAGTTCAAGTTCATGGATTTTGTGACGCCTCAAAAGCAGCATATGCAGCAGCCATTTACGTACGCATTGTGGAACGTAACGGCTCCACAATTGTCCGACTCGTAACATCAAAGTCTAAGGTCGCACCGTTGAAGGTTCAATCAATTCCACGATTAGAGCTGTGCAGCGCCGTGCTTCTGTGTGATTTGATGACAACTACACTAGAGGCCCACGGTTGGAAGGATGTACGTCCTTACTATTGGACAGATTCGATGATTGTATTACAGTGGCTCCAAAGTCCAGCAGCAAAATGGAAGGTGTTTGTCGCTAATAGAGTAAGCCACATTCACTCTACATCTGACATCAAGCAATGGCGACATATAAACAGCAAAGCGAACCCAGCAGGTGTCGCTTCTCGTGGAATTTTTCCAAGCCTTTTGCAGAACCATGCATTGTGGTGGAACGGTCCAGACTGGTTGAAGGAACAGCAAGATACATGGCCGAAATCGAAATTTGTATGCAACGACGCTATGGCTTGTGTAGAAATACGACCAAGAGCAACGTGCCTGACAACTGTAAAGGTGGAAGAAAAGGAGAACATAGCCCAACGATTCTCCTCATTTACGAAACTCATCAGAGTCATTGCTTACTGTAGAAGATGGAGGTCTAAAATTCGCAGTTCATTTTTGAGAACGGATGAGTTACAGCAGGCTGAGAGCACAATCATTCGTATGATCCAGCAGGAGGCTTTTGCAAATGAAATTAATTCGCTCAAAAGCAACAACAACGTGGAAAAATCGAGTTCATTGATTAGACTAACCCCGTTTCTTGATCAGGACCAGATGCTGCGGGTAGGAGGGAGAATACAGCAGAGTGCTGTAAGTTTCGCTACGAAGCACCCAATACTAATACCCCGAGGACATATGGCTAATCTAGTCATAAAACATTATCATCATATGATGCTACATGGTCCTGCCCAGCTAGTACATGCGACAGTTCGAACAAAGTACTGGATCGTTGATGGGCTCACCGCAGTGAAACAGTTTGGGAGGAAATGTACCCATTGTTTCAAATTGAACGCCAAACCAAGCCATCAGCTGATGGGTATATTGCCTCACGAACGGGTGCGACCAGGAAAACCCTTTGCTCGAACCGGTATGGATTTCGCTGGTCCAATCACAATCAAATGGAGCAATGGTAGAGGAGCGAAGAGCACCAAGGCATACATAGTTGTGTTCGTATGCTTATCAACAAAGGCGGTGCATCTTGAATTAGCTAGCGACTTGACATCGAAGACTTGTATCGCAGCTATTCGAAGATTCATAGCAAGGAGAGGTCTGTGTCATACTTTGATAAGTGACAACGGCACCAATTTCGTAGGGGCTGACAAGTTGTTGCGCGAAGCTGCGAAGAAGATGATTGCAGAAACCCAAGAAAACCTTGCTGTCATCAACATCAATTGGAAGTTTATACCTCCGGGAAGTCCTCATTTCGGAGGAATTTGGGAGGCAGCAGTGAAAACCATGAAGCGGCACTTGATCAAAACTCTCGGTTCGCACTTGCTAAACGTGGAAGAAATGTTCACGTTGCTGGCACAAATCGAAGCCTGCATGAATTCGAGACCATTAACAGCACTGAGTACCGATCCACACGACCTTAATGCGCTGACTCCTGGGCACTTTTTGACAGGAGAACATCTTTTCGAATTACCAGATGGGCATATGGAAGACAACGTTATAAGGAAATGGCAACTAGTGCAGAGACTCAAACAACACTTTTGGCAGCGATGGAGTCTCGAATATTTAACTCAATTGCAACAGCGTGCCAAATGGTTCACTGAGAACAAAAAAATTAGAGTGGATGATTTAGTCCTAATCAAGTATGAGAATCAGGCATCGTGTCAGTGGCCTTTGGGAAGAATTTTAGCAATACATCCTGGAACCGATGGTCTGACTAGGGTAGTGACATTGAAAACGAAGGATAATATCATCAAGCGGCCGATTACGAAAATCTGTCCATTACCAAACAATGAGGAATGTGGAGTCGAGCGACCATCAGAAGACGTTATCACCCGTCCGAGTACCCACAAAAGAAAGCAAGACGCTAGACCTTCGAAGCGAACATCAAAGATATCTAAACTAATGGTAAATTTGTTCGCTTTACTCGTTTGTGTCACGAATGCCAAAGCCAGCTATACCATCAAGCATCCTGAACCAGGAGTATACGTTGAGCACTTGGGACAAGTACGGCTGATAAAGGGACATTTTCGATTGAATGTTAATGTCTCGAATGAAGAAATTATCGCAGACCTGCAGAATACCCAACAAATATACACTAACATATCGCACATATGTAAAGAAGGACTCCGACTGCACCCAGATATACGCTGTACAGAACTTGTCGACCAGTTAGGACAAGAAGTCAACAGGACTATGGAGGCGATCAAGCCGTGGGTTCAGGTGAGAAAGCGACGTGGGATTCTAGGAAACATACTGCAAGGAATTTTCGGTGTAAATGATGAAGTTTACACAGATATCGAAAAGTTGGACGAAAATCAAAACCAAATTATCAAGACCATGGAACATCACGGCAATCTATTATTAACCACCACCCAATTGTTAAATGAGACACGAAGAGCATTGAACACTAAAATGAATCTTCTTGCCAGAAAAGTTGATCAGGTTTCCAAAACAATGGCAGAAACTACTTCCTGGTATATTGATCAAAACCGTATCAACATTCAGTTCTTAGCAGCATATCAACTAGCATTTGGTTGGTTGGGACACATCCAAACCCACTATGAAGTGTTTCATAAAATCAAGTCAGGAGTAGGGAGCATCATGGAAGCACTGTCCGCAGCAACCATAACGAATACTCTGTTACGGGCACAAGAAAAATTAGGGGGCACGCTTATTATAGTACCTAAGGAGGTAGGCAAAACTCGCATTGCCACCCTACAAAGTGGAATTACGATATTTGGCAGCTTCCACCTCGTTGAGCCAAAGAAGTTTGAACTGATGCATTTCACTGGCATACCACGCCATTTAGGAAATGGAAATTACTCGGTTCCCGACATCACACAAAATTACTTTGGAGTACGATATGACGACCAGATATACTTCACGCTAACTCCGGAACAGCTCACCCAGTGCGAGAGAATTGATACCATCGAACTTCATTGCTCAGTTAATATTTTGTTGAGCATTGGTGACCATCCGAATTGTGTCTTGGACGAAATCTACGACCGATTCAACAAGCGGCCTTGTCCTCAACACATAATACAAGTGAAGAGTATAATGTGGAAACAGCTAGTCCGGTCTAACACATGGCTGTTTCTCGCCTCCACTGCGAACCCTGCTGCACTTACGTGTAACGGGCAAAGACAAGATCTCAAAATTGAAGGCGTCGGTATTCTGGAGATGGAACCCTTGTGTAGCCTCACAAGCTCCACCGCTATTTTGCGAACGAATCCAGCAACATTCAACAGCGTTACCGTTCACTACACATATGTTAAACCGATGATCCAACAATTCAACACTACCAACACGACATTTGTATACGTGCCATCAAAGCTGATTCTTGAGCAAGATGACAGTTTTATTCAGAGCATCCAGCATCAGGAGGCCATGCTTCGAACTGATATGACGACTACCTCCTGGCATCACTTGAGACGACAAACCATAATGATCGGGTCTAGTTGTGGACTCGGGTTTCTGGTTATCAGCGCCATTATCGGTGCGCTCTTCTGCAGAATTTACCAACGGGAAACCTGCCAGTCAACACCACAAGCAACAGCAGCTCCGGAGCCCACAAGTCAGTGGTACGATCTCACCAAACGATAGCTCGCTCACGCACTTTGGAAGAACCGTTGGTTCTTGGCGGGCAGAATGTTTAGAATTATAAGTGTATATGTAATTTTCATTTAACACAAATACATCATAATTTACGATTGAATAAAATGTAGAATCATAAAGTTGACTCATCATCATACAGCTATTACGATACCAACATGTACTGACCCAATTCCGCAGGTTTATTTGTCGATGTGATTGATTTGCATTTTTTACTCGCGCAATCAATGACTATGGTTTCATGTTCTTACGTTCTCACGATGTAACATCAGCACTATTCACGTAAATATTAATTTGTCATGAATCGCGTGCGCATCGATAAGTAAATATTGACAATCAAGTCAATTACCTTGCATATCAGCATTGTTCGTTTAACTTGTTCTAAATCGTAAATAGGTCGATAAGCAAATATTGTGAGCAAATCGATCACCTCGTATGTCAGCAATTGCAAAGTGCAAATAAGTATGATGATGAGTACACTTTCTTTTTACTATATAAGATCGTACCAAGTGTTAATAAAGTAATTACTCTTAACGAGCACTCAAGTCGTTTCAGTTGATTAGTGAAGTTAAGGTGATTCTAGTGGTGCAAACCAGTTCGAATGATCTGGCTGTAAAGTGTTATAGTAAACATTCGAACATATACATATATACCATATATACCATATATCAGCAAAAAGGTTAAAAGGAGATAATCTCTGGAGTGCGTGATCCGATTGAGCGAAAATTTCCAGAGGACATGTATGTATATGTGTAGAAGTATGTCATTAATTCAAATTAAAGTAATTTTAACCCTTTGGCGAAGGTGGACATTTTAGTGAATTTCCAGGTAAAATAAGTATTGGAAAGAAAAGCGTACTATGTTTTATGCTTGTCTTTGAAAAAAAAATTTGATATCATAAACCTCATGTGGGCGCGAAATGCCAAGGATTTTCTTCAAATTCCATTCATAGCTTTTGACAGAAATATTGGATCATCGTGAAATTGGTACAGCGTATTGATGTTGACTAAAACTATACACACATAGCCTTTTCAGATTGATTTTTCAACCCTGTAGTTACGGCAGGCAGTTGAAAAAAAAATCCTTCAAATCATCGACTATAGATTCGTTTTTTATTTGAAAATGTTTCAACTTTTGATTTAAATTTGATTCTGTTAAATGTTCAGTGATGAAAATTTTCGGAGTGTAGTAAATTAACCTTATTGCCAAACAAATTTTTCAGGAATGTTGTTGAAAAACCATGAAAGGGCTGCCAATTAATGTTGGTTTTAGTAAATTTTTTCACATTCTTTACCAAGCGATGTTGTCATTAAATTTTCAAATGGGAATGATCCTGCAATGAAAATTAACAATAAATTTTAAGGATTCAAAAATTTGAATAGTTTTGCGGGTATAACTTACAGGGCAGTCATTCAATCAAAACGAAATTCGCAGGGTGGGTTTAACTTAGCTCGAAACAAATTTGGTGAACTTTTGGCTGTGATGCTAGCAAAGGGCTGCCCACCAGCACCATACATTTTTGTAAATATTGCATCAGCAGACGCTTTCATTACATATTCACGTGCAAAGCATTCACAATTAAAATAAGCAACCAATGCTTAAATCTTCCGAGTTGCACAAATTTTTCAAATGGTAGCCCCAAACATTGTTTTGTCGCTGAAACTTTCAATGAAATTGAAAGGATAGGTTATTCAAAGGATATATGTAGCCATAAAACTGTTTCTCATCTACTTGATTTGAAATATCCACAAAAGGTGTGCAGGCACTGAGGATAAAACCAAAAAACTTTGATGTCAAAGCAACAATATATTCATCATGGTCAATTTTAAGCTTAGAGTCAAAGACAACACTGAGATCCTAAAATTGGTCAACCTCGTCAACAAAGGAGCCACAAGTATAATTAGACGTAATGGCAAAGAAATTTTACTAAAATAGTACCAATTGTTCAATGTGCAAAAGATTTTTTTACTAATTTTTTTTTTTTGAAAGCCTAACGATCAGAAAATATCATCCGCGCATCAAATGCAGTTTATCAACGAAAAGAAGTCATGAACAAACAATAAAAACAAAAGGGAATCGAAAATAGATTTTCGCAATAGCTCAGAAATGGGAAGCAGGAACAAGAGTTGCTAGTAGCTAGCCAAACAAGTTATGCACATAAGATAAAAACCAAGCTAAAAGCAAATGAAAAAATGCAGAGTCTTCCAACTTAAAAAGTAGAAGCTTATGATCAAAAGAGTCAAGGGCTTTGGGAAAATCTGAGCTCAAGACATTTTCTGGACCCTGTTGATCCAAAACAGATACAATAGTATTTGTAAAGAACAAAACGTTTGTAAAAGTTGACTTAGTCGTGTTAAAATCATGCTGTTTTTGGCTAGTATAAGCTGAGGAAAATTGGAAATAATTTTTTTGATGCAGTTTTCTTTGCCAGATTAATTTTCCAGAGGCTAGGCTACAGTTAAAAAGCATGGATCAACGAAGACACAAAGACGAAAAAAGTGGTTGCAAAATGCCCTCAATACCACTACCAGTGATTTTATAGAAGGACTTTTTTGCAATTCAACTACTATTATTCAACTGCTGATCAGTGCGAAGTTAAGACTAGATACAAGAAAGAAATAATAGAAGGGGTGGCATCATTACTGTAGGAGTTTTTAAAGAAGTGCAATACTATAAAAGCTTTTAAAGAAGTTGATACTCACAAGCCAAAAGGGTTTTTGATCCTTCGAATGGACGAACAACTCGGTGCAATCAAAATAATAGATATGCATAGTAATATTTGCAACCCTTTTTTCTTCAGACAGTAGCCTCTTAAATTCAATTAGGTCTACCTACGCTTGCACTTAGTACGACAAAAAGGAAACTTCCGATTTGAAACATGAGCCTAATTTGAGCGATAAAATGATGTGAAGCGAGAAATAATGCCAAGGAGAAAATGATCAAATATTTCGGTAGCACTGTCGATATCGAGACCTGGAGACAACGAAAACCAATTGACACTACCTATTTTGTACGTCGTTTGACGGAACATTATTTACTTCTTTTCATTACAAATGTTCGCGATGTGAATACTTAATGTAAGCATTTCCTGGTACTAAAATAATAAAAACGCCTCGTGCTGACAGCCCTTTGCTAGTACCGAAGCCAAAAATATGTCACATGTGCCACCCGTTGAATTCAACCTACTCTGCGAATTTCGTATTGATCCGATGACTGCATTGGAAGTTATAGGGATACAAAGAAATTTAGGGCTACCACCCGCAAAAGTTTTCAATTTCCTAGATCGTAATATTTGTTGTTTTTTTTTCACTACGATATCACTATGTCTTGAAAATGCTATGATAAAATCGCTTACTAAAGATATGCACAAAAAAAAAACTACAAAGCCAACCATTGCTGGCAATCCTATCATTGTTTTTTTAATTAGATTTCTGCTGAGTATTGCCTACAATAAGTTTAATTTGCCATATGAATTTCGTTACGATTCCATGACTGCACTGGAATCCATGGGGCAAAGCGCTTTATTTTCCTGAGCAAATTTTCAAAATTTAAGACACCAAAATTACCATAGCCGGCAGCTTCAACCTAATTTTTCAACCAAATTTCTATCAAACTTGGCTAATAATAAGATTCAGCTATTGTGTGAATTTAGTCAAAATCTGGTGACTCAATCAGAATTTATAGGGTCAAAAGTATTTTTTTATTTTCTTAGTGATTTTTAAGATCGCACCACAGGCACAGAATTGCCCAAATTTAAAAATCACTTCTATCAGAACTGGTCCCACTTAGAATCAATACATTCTGTTAATATCAGCTGTATCTGATAATTGGGTCGTGATTTGCCGTGAATTGGGGAAGTGTTGCCGTTCTTTTCCGACATGAAATTTCCAAAGTTTTACTCTGACTGTGTTGACAAAGTATAAGATGTGTATATGATTTGCTTTTTTTCTAAAAAACGAAAATATTTCAGGAGAGTCGAATGTTTGGAAGTTTTCATTTTCAGCGCTAGCCGTAGCTACAGCGTTGCCAGCACATTCATACAAGTATACAACTTAGCATACAACTTAGTAGTAACATTAATATGTTATGTAAGTTTTGTAATAATTCAATGGCTTTGTCAAAAGCTATCGCAACTCAAAAAATTTCAAATTTTCCCGATCTCATTTTAGGCAAATATTTCCAAAACCTTATCAAATCTTTTTTAAGAACACGTTCAAAATTCACTTCGCAAACTTACATTTGTTGAAAACTATTTTTTGATAGAATAATAGGTATATCTGAAAAAATCACTAAAACGACCGCCGACACCAAAGGACTAAAGATAATTAATATTTGATGAGACCTGGACCTATTCTGCATACACACAAATGTACACTGAGAGCTTCAGCTTAATCGGATGGTGCGTTCCCGAGAACTAGTCACTGAATTTTTTCGATTATATATACATATGTATATATATATATGTATATTAAATAGTTAATAATAATTAGTTAGAGAAATATTCTTCTTTTGAAAAAATATTTTTCTTCCACCCCGTTGCACAATTGGCATATTGAACACCACACTTATAAACAATGGAGCGGCTGAAAAACAACTGTTTAAATAGCTGAAGAGCTCAGAAAAGACACGTATATACACCGATACTGGACTGTTGCTGAGAAATCAAATGTTCGTCAAATCAAGATTTCAAAGAGGAACCAAAGAGAAGGCAGCAGAAAATCACTACAATATCTCTTTGCGAAAATTAAAACGTCTCCACCGTCAGATTTGCCCGAGGCTAGACGATTTCTATGGAATACAACACGCAATAGCCAAATTTCTTTTTAAATAAGCAATATCATTGTAATCCCAAAAGCAAGAAAAACCAGCATTAGTAATATTTTTCCTTAGCCTTCGGATTTGTATTTTGGTAAAAGACAGCAAGCTTGGCTGATTCTCAAAACTCCAGGGCCGAAATTCCACCGTGGCAAATCAGTGATTTTTTAATGAGGATTTTCGGTATCCAAAAGTCACGCTGAAGCAATTTCTTTCTTTGAGAAGACAATATTAAGCGGTGGTCTAAATTATCAGACACCAGTTTTTTATATTGTAACAGCTAACAGATTTACCCCAAATTTACTACAGTGTAAGAATAAAGGGAGTCTGAATTTGTTTTGCAACTGAGACTTGAACTAGACTTAAAGACTCGGATGGATGGTGAAGTAACATTCATCAGTGGAAGAACTGCTGAAGCTGGTATCACCATAATTTTTCTGGAGGGATAATTTTGTAATGTTATTTAAATTTACAGCTCTATCTGAGGTTACTAAAGTTTATATCTGGCTAAAAGAGCAAGTGGCGTTATTTGCTGTAATGATGGAAACGACAATACTGGCTTTTACCGTGTATTCAGATTAACGTTATCGTTTTTAGCCCAGTGAAATCCGACATAAAAAAGGCGAAACTTCGGAAAAATTATGGGAAAACTGAATTTTGGTGTGAACCTTGATACTAGCGTGTTCAACAAAATGTCAAAATGTTAAATCGTCGGGTGTACGCCAAAACCATGAATGTGCTAAAATGCTATTTCGAGTAAAATCAGTTTGAAAATTTGACATAATATTATAAATCAGTTTTAAAATATAAGAAACATTTTTTTTTTTAATTAAGGAAGATAATATTCTAATACTATTCCGTTACACTTAAACAGTGAATCTGCACATTCATGATTTTGGTGTAACGCATTTGGCAAATACTTAGTTTTTAGGTGATTCATAAAATTGAAATTTTGACTTTGTGTAGGCATAAAATGGAATTTTACATTTCCAGTTTTGGCAAATTGTTTGTATAAAAATTCCGCGTACAGTGACATGAAAAACTGAAAATCACCAAAAAAGCACATTCATGGTTTTGACGTACACCCGACGAAATGTCCTCATCGATCCGAGTGCTGCGTTACTTTTTATACGGGGTCAAAGGTCACCAAAAGTGACCTTTCCTTAATATCTCAGTAACGGTAACGTCTTCAGCAAAACAATGTATGACGAATTTGTAGCTTAGACAATTTCCAACAAAAAAGATTATATTTTTCTTGTAACTAAAACTGTTTTTGAGATATATTGATCTAAACATTTGCTACTAGCAGCATCCTCTTTCTCAACGGCATGCTGATATTACCCGATTTTGATTACGACTTGGAATGTTTGTGAGTTGATTTTTCTATGTTTAAGAGGCGCACAAAAAAACACATGTAAACAAACTTCTCTACCAGAGTTCAAGGCAGGTGGAAAAGTGTGCTCATTCGGAATCATTGGTTAAGGCAGTATTCTGGTCTAGAGGATCGATTTTGAGGTGATTTTACGGACGCAATAAAAAACAAACCATTAATATTTTTGGTATCTACTTTTTTTATCAGTTTTTTATTAACATTTTAAAAGCATAGAAATGTTTTAAAAAAAATAAAAAAAATAAAAATTACTGTAGATACTGGCCAGCGAAGTGAAGACTCAAAAAAACTTGTCTCGTGGTTGACATGATTGAAACATACATTTTTGATGAAATCTGTAAAAAGAAAATTGTCAAATTAGTCTGACGTAAGCGATTTGAAAAAAATTTTTTTTTTCGCAAAGTGGCACCCATGTCAAAAAAAAGGTCGATTTTTTGCCTCATTTTTTCAACCTTCGGAATTTTTTATAAATTGTAAAAATTTTTTTTTCAAAAATCCTTAACGTCAGACCAATTTCAATAGTGTTAAGAGGGTTTGTACAAAGTTTCACGTAAATCGGTCCCTTACAACTAGAGATATCATGTCAACCGTATCGAAAAAAGGAGTTTCGAGAAAAACACGTTTAAAACTTTGAATCTCGTTTCGGGCAGTCTGAGTCGTTTAATGGTATGTTATACTTCGATTTTTTTCATCAGAGATCCCCGTCTCATGCAATGTTCCTTCTTCAACTTCAGAAGCGAGATTTTCGAGAGCTCGTTCAGCCATACCAGCAGTTCGAACTTCTTTAGAAGCTTAAGAAGCTCGTAGCTCGGAGCGGTTAATTAGTTGTTGATCGCGTTTGTTGGTTTAGTTGGCGTGTCACAAAAATAACAGTAACTCCGAAAATAATTCGAATTTCTGAAAATCCCTTTAAAAGCTTATTCTTAAAGGTCTATACTTTGAAAATATGCAAACAAAAAAAATCGATTTGATCAAATTTCTAGACCAGAATACCCCCTTAAACCACTAAAATTGTGCACAAATTATGCCCCACAAAGGAGTATAAGAGATGCTTCATTAAACAAAGAAAATAGAATGATGTTCTTGGAATTATGTTCTTGAAGACGTGAATAATGTTTTTCTGGTTAGTGATAGTATTAGAAGACAAAAATATTTCGTTCAAAAGTTTGATTGTGTTCTTTGAACGCGCATTTTTAACTTTATTTTTAATTCATGCACGTTGACCTTTCACAATAGAAAATTTACTTTAAATGTACAGCTGAAAATTTTCAGAGCAATCAGGTGATGTGTACTGTATAGTTAAAATTTATTTCTAATGCGTTCGGATTACACTCCAAAATTAGTTTGTTTTCGTGCTAACAACTAAATCAGGTGCACTGGCTGAACTTATTTAGAGTTTGAGTGAGCAATGTTATTCGAATTTATATGGACGATTAATTTAGTGTGAAGGTTGTTGAGGAGGTTAAACGAAAATGCCTGAATATTTTCTGTTCTCTTTGTGCACTTCACATTTTCCTTTTTCGATAATTTTTTGGAAAGTCAGTTTTAAATGTCAGTGAATTCAAACGGATTTTCTGTCTCATGGCTAGAAATCCTTAGGCGCAGAAACAAATTGTGCCGATTGAAAATTTATAATAGCACCCGATTTCGAATAAATTTTACCGAAATCAGGTTGATTTAAAACGTCAAAAGCCGAGACATCAAGTAGATTTGCAGCTGATCTGGTCTCAGTCAAATAAACCCCGTCAAAGCCATAGTATTGTTCGATAGGTGCACCTAATTTGGCTCACCTGTGTCTTATCTATATAAAAAAAAAAGGTTCTCAACGGCCAAACAAAATCAATAAGCAGAAGAATAAGATCAACGCCTGCACCTCTTAAAACACCGATGGAAAAATAACGTTCAGACTAACTGATGGCTAGGTGAAAAATATCGTACGAAAGTTTAAATTTCACTATGACGCTTTCAAAATTCATTGATAAATTATTACTTTTAAGTACTTCAAAACAAAGTGCTTACTTTTTCTACACACTCCAGAATATGTTCCACCTTAAATTTGTTTCTTTTTTACAGATCTGCCAAGCTAGAGCGTGGCTTCTTTCGTTAGGATTCACGCTAGCATATGGTGCTATGTTCAGTAAAGTGTGGCGTGTTCATCGATTTACAACGAAAGCGAAACCAGATCCTAAGGTAAATATCTACTATACTTTAAGTAATGCTTTCGATATTTATACACCCAATATACATCGAAACATTCAGCCAGGTAAATAGTCTCATATTTCATCTCGGGCACTATGAAGGTAAGCTCTGTGGCGGCACGCTATGGTAATAAAATATGAAACTATTTTGTGGAGTGAGTTCAGCAGTAAGTTTTTGTTTTTTGTTTTAAAGCTCAAGTGAAAAACTGACAATATTAATGGAAGAGAAAATCAATTTTCATTTTGTAAGTGGTGCATTTTTTTATTGTACTCTACACAATGTTTTGTAAATTCCACAAAACATCATTAAAGAGAGTAAGGTGGCTCTAAGCTATTTTTCACATAGAACCATAATTGCTTTAATGGAACCGCAAGAGCTGAAATATGTTCTGTAATGTATACTATGATGCAAATAAGCTACAAAATTCATTAAACGATTTCGGTGGAAATATATGGTCTAGATAAAACTTTTTGGACAATAATTATTCACATTATTTTACAATTATTATTAAAACAAAGTTAAAATATATGCATCCATAGCTTTTGCTAGGGATCTGATGAAAAATTTTTGTAAATTTTCATTTGTTATGCAAGAGGTTTGGCTCATGAATATGCCGATTTTGCCCAACCGAATCAATGGACTTTACTTTGAAATTTACTTGGAACATTAATTGGAAATTTCGATAGCAATGAAGCTTATGAGCTGTTCAGGCTATGTTTTCGTTTGCGAACGTTAATTAAGACTTCAATGTTGAATTCGCGACCATATTTTATTATGATTTCCTTCTTTACTTTTACTTGTAAATATTTGATACAGAGCGGGTGCTTATTGAAACAGAGATAATTTCAGAGAATATCGAGACAAAAAGTGGCATAACTGTTGATATTTTGGGACGCAACAAGTGTGTTCACGGACCGTAGTTAGTCTTTGAAGAATTTATTTATTTGTTTATTTATTAATATATTCAACAGACGAATACAATTACTGAATATTATAATGAAAATGATAATAAAATAATTAAAAATAAGAAACATAATAATCCTAATAAAAAAACAGAATAAAGATGAATGTAAAGAAATAAAAATAATAAGAAAAAATCATGTTAAAAAAGTGCAAACTAAAAAAAAATTAAAAAGAGAGAGAAAAAAAAGAAAAACTACAACAAGTTAAATATTAGTATACAGAATATGATTTTTTTTAAAAAAGTTTTGAAAGTACGCAATGTCGGCAGTAGAGGACCCAATTGTAAGCTATTGTGTTGCCTTGGTAACCGCAGTAGTGGAGAAAAAAAGTAAATATCAGTGTGCGCAAATGGCACAGTTCTTGGACAATTCAGCTAATAATTAGTGCTGTTGCACTTCGAAGCCGAAAACAAATACAATTGACTTGTCAACTGTCAAATGGAGCGGAATCGGGCCGCCAAGCAATGAAACGGCCAAGAATGGGAGGCATTGCCACCCAGCTGCAAAGGCCGGGTGTTGCACTAGTAGGTGCATCTAACGAAGCACCCCAGAAAGTCCCGCTGGCTGACGAGTTGCAAGCTGGCTTGGAGCGAGGTGGCTCAGCCAAGGAGGCCCTCTTTTTGGCTTGGCTGGGTAAGCGTTCGGACGTGCAGTAACAGCAGGAGGCTCTAGAATTAACATTAACGAATAATTTAGAGGATCTAATAATGAAACCTGATAATTTAGAGGCCCCAGCAGTAATATAAGAAATATGTTTATCAAATTTAAGCTTAGAATCAAATATTGCACCTATGTGCATCTCTAAAATTATCAACAACATTAAGCGGAGAGCCAGAAACAGAATAGGAGAACATTAAAGCTGACGTTTTACAGGCTGAAGACATTTTGTGACACCACTCGAAACATCTTGAAATCGTCAGCAAATAACAGACAAGAAGATTGAATTAAAGGAGGCAGATCGTTTATGAACAAAAGAAAGAGAAGGGGACCAAGAATAGATCCTTGCAGAACACCAGATACAGGAAAAAAGGGAATGGAAGAACAGGAATTAACAGTTACAATACATGCACGACCATATGTATATGTAAGAATTAAACCAGGAAAGAAGAGGACCAACTATGCCACTGTTCCCTAGCTTTTGAAGAAGGAGGTTATGGTTGACAGAATCAATGGCTTTGGAGAAGTCAGTATATAGAACTTCGACCTGCTTTTGATGGTCAAGAGTGGATGCGACCATATCTGTGAAGGAAAGAAGGTTGGTTAATGTGGATGACAAAGCCATGCTGCTAATAAACTAGGGTTAATTGGATAAAGGAGTAGACTCGCTTGTAGACTACTTTCTCAAGGATCTTGCTAAAACAAGGAAGAAGGGAAATGGGACGGTAGTTTGAGATCCATGTTCAATTACCAGCTTTATGTATAGCGAAGATATTGGCAGTTTTCCAAAGAGAAGGGAAAGAACCAGAAGATAAACTTCTATTGAACACGATAGAAAGATGGACTCACAGTGATGATGAAAGAGATTTTGCCAAGATATACCGTCGAGACCACTACCGGTATTGGCGTCGATATCCATCAACAGAAGTTCAATTTCTAAAGGGTTTGTCCGAAACGAATGTAATTCAAAAGAAGATGAAAAGATAAGATTTTGGGAAGAAGGAGGGCATTGTTGTGAAAAGAAAGAGGGAAAGTAAGAAGCAAAAAGTGCACACACTTCAAGCGTAGTGGAAGCAGCTGCATTACTCAAATGCATACCATTGGGGATGCTGGGAGAGTTTTTAAGGAACGAATGAATGACCAAAAAGATTTCGGTTGGTTGGTTCTGATTGAAGCTTCAATGCCAGCAATGTAAGTGCACATCGCCTGTCTACCAACTTTTTTCGCTTTAAAACGTAGTTCTTTATAAAAAAGGAGGTCAGCAGGTGAACCAGATCTTTTGTATAAATTACGAGCTGCATTTTTAGCTTCGAGTGCGACTGCAACATTATTGCTCAACCAAGGAGCATCGTTCCGTTTTTAAAGACGATGAGCTGGTGTGAATTGCGGAATAAGGTTTGAGAGGAAAGTATATAATTTGCACAAAGCATCATCAATGTCAAGATCACGAAAGAAAGAGAAACAGTTAGTTCTATTTAATTCAATCGCTATTCCAATGGAATCAGCTTTATGAAAGATAAACGTACTGGAAAAAGGATTTTGTTCCTCATAGAATTAATATTAGAGATTTCAAGGACAAGAGGGGGATGACGCGAGTAAGAAGGCACATACATCAAGAGAGCAGAACTAAAAGAAAGTGATGATTTTGGGAGATTGAACAAAGAAAGGTCCAAAATTCTATTGCTGGCATTTGGTATGTTATTAAGCTGTGAGAGGGAACAAAGTGAGAGAAACGATGACATTATTAAAGAGACACTACTAGTTGAGATGATAACCGAATAGGCATCATCCCAATTCAGAGTTGGGAGGTTAAAATCACCACATAGCAGAACGTAAGCAGTGGAAAAACGACTGTTGAGGTAAGAAATAGGTTCCGCAAGGAAGCGTTCATAAACTGACAGAGGAAGGTTGCAGAGGATATATTGAAGCAACGACTAAGGTTTTGGCAGAAGGTAAGGATATACGCACGAAAATACACTCAACAGGAGAACAGAAAGGAAAATCACGACAGAGTGTTGCGTTGAGTGCCTTATTAATACCGTTGAGAACACCCCCACCACAGTGGCGTGGCGTGACAATTTACCGAAGGGAAGCAATTGGTTGATGTCCATGGTTGATTACGCTTTCCGCAAATTCGTTACGTGTAATAGAACTCCTGTATAAAAGCACCCAGGAATTACTAACGGGGACGTAAGAGTAGACATTATGTATTCTTATGAAAATAAAAGTTCACAGTCCTTCACACAATAAGAAACCATATCAATATTTATCAGTAAAATAATAACATTCCTAGAACTAGAAATATAATATTTTTGAAAGTGGCCAAACTTCGAAGAATGGAAAAGATTTAAAAATCTGAAAGTTTTTAAGGATGAAAACCTTGACTTTATTTTAACGATTATGCTACCAATTATTTTGACATTAGCACTTGTAAAGAATGGTACAGCATTCTCATTTATTCAATTATGCACCTTGCTGTTTAACGACGTTGTGGTGTTTCACAATTCAAGCATAAATCGTTCCCAATTCCCGTGAAACTATTTCTTGAAGATTGTATTTGATCTTCAAATTTTACCATTTTGTGAATATGATACAGTATATTACATTGTTAGGACTGAAATATATCGATTAGTATGTTTTTTTTACATTAAACATTCAACAGAAAAATAAACTAAGAATCTTTAAGTAAAATACTCTCACCACTCTCACCATTAACGATCTCTCCGCCTCAATTAGCACTATCATTTTCAGTTATATATTCCACGAGTTATTTTAATTGCACTTTATTATAGAAAAATTGTTAAAAATAACCAACCATTAAAAGTCCAACGTTTCGGAGCTAATTTCGAAAGCATTTTTTGACGAATAAATACAAATTAAATAAACTTATTGTCGTTGTTGAAAAACTAGTAATAGATTTGGAAAATTCTGCATTCGCGTATACTATTGCACGATTTAGATAAAATCAAATTTAGTCGATGTTCGAAGAAATGAATATATATTGCGTTTTTATACATTTGTTTTATACATGTTTGCAATCCAGTTGTTTTGGCATATATTACAGAGGCTCCTCAATGCTTTGAATTTTCGGACAACATGCAAAACAAAGTTAAATGAACGGGACGCATTTTGGCTATCAGAAACATCAGTGAGATTTATGAAAGTATCTTTAACTGCCCCGAAAGAAGTAATGTAACCGAAGGTTGTTGAAAGTTGTGATCGATATGATATATCGGTTGTTTTATCTAATATTATTGCTATGAATTTGCTTTTCTGAATTTTATTACAATGATATCGTTTTGAAACTAATGAGATCATTTTGAATATAATTTGATGTTCCGGAAAAAACATTTGCTTGGTCCAAGTGAGCTGGCAAGTATCGGTTATGTACTGTCAAAAGATTTATTGTCTTTAGGTGATTTACCCCTATTGTAAGAATACACATTTTCATTATGACTATGTAATTCTTCTTCTTGATATCCTAAATGACACACAATGTTTATTAAAATCTTCATTGTTTCTCAATTTCTCCTAACTGTGAGCAATATCACTGAAATTTATATTGACTACTCAGCAATTCTTCAAATCACCGGAATCAAACTTGAAAAGTAAAAGGACTATTTGTACCAAGCCTGTTCACAGCTTTAACATTATTTAAATAACAAAATCCGATATTTCGCCAAATGTCTGAAACGCTCGAAAATAGTACACATGACCAGCAAAATTATTTTTGTTTAATATAACAACCGATAATCCGTTCCGAGTTTTTCATTTATTAATTTTGCGATCAAACTACCGAGTAGGTACATCTCTTTGTTATAGAGACAATTTACGAATTTCGTTTCGATCGATCCTGGTTGATGATGTTTTTTTTTCAGCAAATTACCGAGATCTAATTATATAAAATGAGATAAGTTGACTAATTTTAAAATTTTGACCCACAGAACAAGTGAACACATTAACCTATTTCAACCTTTCTCTATTTCAAATATCAATCAAAAGTATCATGCAATTTTACACAGTAATTTTACACATTTAATTCGACACAATTCTATTCTACAGCTTTACCTATTGCTACATTGAATTATTATTACCAAATCCTATAGGCTATAAGTGACTAAAAACCCCCGCCGATTGAAAACACTTTCATAAAAGTTTCTATACAAAATAGAACACACAAAAAATAATGTCATAATATAAATTATAAATATAACACATAAAATAACGACTTATCGAATCCACAACATCTGGCAATGCTTGCCACATCTCGTAATTTAAATTCGCTCACAACAAGCATTTTTCATTCACAAAAAATTCTGTACAGAAAAGCAAAATGATAACAATAACAATTTACCCTGCTACTAGTGAGGGGAACGCAGGCATAAGTTCCACAGTAGTCATGCGTTCGCAGCTCCGCTCTGCGTCTCTCTCTTGATAAGATAATTTCTCCTTGGAAGAAACATCTTCATTGCTTCCAAACATACCGTATAGACACATTTTTTTTTAATGACGTCACAGTCTAGTCTATATGGGGTCAAATAAATGCTCGTAGATGCAATTTTTACATTGCTTCCAAGTCGTGGTTGTTCGTTCATTATTTTCATTCTGTGGTGTTACCACATCAACTATGTGAGATGTTCACAATTTGATTTGAGAATTTTTGTTATAAATGTTTATACGCGATTATTTCACGATTTCGAAATAAAAACTATTAATTTAAAATTCATGTCAGCCAAATGTAAGGGAAGCAATGCTTCCCTTGCTTCCATGAACGCCACGCCACTGCCCCACCATCGGATTTACCACTATTCACACGATATCGGTCTTTATGGAAAACCGTGTAGTCAGGTAAGATTTCCAAATCGAAGATATCATCAGTAAGCCAGGTTTCTGTAAGATATATTATATCATCCGAAGCTAAAGTGGCAGAGAGCCTGAACTCATTAGTTTGATTATGGAATTAGATTTTCATCCACATAATTAGTAATTGAGTAATTTATTCTCAAAATTTCATTTAAAAAGTATGATATCTAATTACAAAATGAATGAAAAAAGGTACATTAAACATTGCGGATGACCTGATATTTTTAACATGTTGACGTGCCGTAAAAAACACGCCATAATGAAAATAAATAGCCGCGAGAAACTTTCAAAAGAAAACAGTCATCTAGGTAAATTCTACGCCGATCAAGTCGAGGAATATTAAGGGTTGATAAAAGTTCACTGTAAGGACAATATGGTAGGTTGTACTTGAAAATTAGGTAGCGGGTGAACCTTCTCTAGACAGATTTCACCGCATCAGTCAAATAGCAGAAACGAGGACCCTACACTACGGTGCACTTCTCAAGGATAGAATGAAAACGGGAAAGAAAAGGACGCCCACAAGTGGAAATGTCAGAGGAATTGTGGCAAACACGTTTCACAAAACCAGCGATCCGGGACGCATTTCGAGTGATGAATATGAATATCAAACTTAAGCTTCCGATGGAAGATAGCACTGAGGTCAACTCCGAATGAATAACTTCAACAATAACTCCCAACGTATAACCTCACTACTTTTTTAATTTTTTCATATGGTTTTCATATTTTCTGAGCCAGCTTCAACTTTACCATGGCTCTCACCTGATCTTAGCCATCTAAATAATTTGAAATATAAAGCATGGGAGAAATACTGTGCCATGTGTTAAGAGTCAAATTTTAGGATTTTCTTTGAGCCTCGATGTAATTTTCAAATTGAATTTGAATTGGCATATAATCATCACATCAGTGAAATCGAAAATAATTTTCCTATGCAGCTAAGTAGGTTTTGGGATTCAGTTAGTTCCAAGAGGTATTATGAGAGTTACTTCAACACATTTATGTTTGATGACACAGCCATTACTAACCTAATAACTACAAGTAATAAGTTTGCATATCATATAGAATCCTCTACTAATATGAACAATAATTTAAACTTTAGCAACTTGGCAATGTGAATCATCAAAAGAAGATGGTCTACAGGTATATGGTATTTTAATAACCAAAGTTCAAATAGTTACGCTAGAAAAACATGCAAAACATGTTTGCAAATAAACCCGAAAGATCCCTGAAATAAGCCAATAAACTTGCAAATAAAATGACCAAATTATCCGGAATTGCCAAAATATGCAAGAAAAATGACATACATGCCTAAGATTGTCAGATTTTTCTATTTTGCCAATTGTGGATTCAGGCCCTACACATGTTAAGTAATAGCAGAAGAGTCAAACTTTTGGTTTCCCGATCATATGTTCATTGACGTGAATGAGAAAGGTAACCGGTAACCACTTGATCGACTCCAAAATGATGCAGATTGATTTGTGCAAGTGACGAGCAGTTGAAGCCTGCAAGGTAGCTTTAATCGGGATCATGCAATGTCGTAGCTACCAAATGTTTACTTAACTTAAACCGAACTGACTAAAACCGGTTATATTTGAAGCCACTCTCTGGTAGCAGCTCACGTCATGAAACTGCGACTCTAATTCAGAGGCACCTGTATAAAGGGTCGGGAGCCGAGAGTGGCTGGAACAATTCAACATCTCTTGTATCCCTATCCGACACTAGGGAAAACCATACAGCGCTGTTTCAGTGAGTCCTAGACAGTAGAATTTACGTACGTGGCTGAATAGCTTTTGAAGGAATTTCATTTCCTTTTCTGGTTTAATAAAACAAAATAACAAATGCACCCGCAGACGCTAAAATTTCTCCATTCATAGCTAGGACTAGTATAGCATAGTACGTCACTTATTGATTAGGGGATTGCAGTGACTCCTGTGTAAATGATATGAAATGATTTCGGTGTATTTAACACGTAGCCTTAAGAGTGGGGGGGGGGATGGTTTCGATACATATAAAATTTTCATAAACTCGAGTTCTTTTTTTTGCATAAATAGTTAAATTAACATCTAAAAAATATGTTTGTATAGTTTTAGAATGAAATTCGCATTATTTATCGACTCAAAACTCATTTAAGTGCTCCGTCTCAACTCGACGCTCGAGCGCTATTGAATCCGTACTGGAGCGCTCGACCCTCGCTAGTGAGTCGAGAAAATCGCCGCAGCTCTCTGACAACTAAAAAAGCTCGTCAATCGCATGGTCAAGCGTGTCGAGAAGAGCTGAGAAAAAAACGAGTACTTTAAACGTACTGAAGGACTTCTGTATGGGCCTGATTGCACTGATTAGTTGATAAGTTGCTGCAATCATAGAGTTTCTGTGTGTCAAAATGACTTTTTTTAAATTGGCGGGCAAGATAACTCAAAAGGCTCTCAACCGATTCTTATAAAATTGGGCCCACTTTTCTCTGTAGTATAAGCTTCTAGTTGAACCTCAATAATGCCAAAAAAATTTCAAAATTTAGCATTTATGACCCAAAAACTATCGAAAATAAGGGTCAAAAATTGTACTTTTTTATAGGGCGTGCTAATTTACAATTTTTTTACTTATTTTTGTTTCTTGGTTCAACTAGAAGATTTTACTAAACACACTCCAACCCATTTTTACTAATGTTCGAAGTCTGATTCTATTTTGATTCTATTCTGATTCTAATTTGATTCTTCTTTGATTTAATTACGGTATTCTGACGGAGGATAATTAAACCTAAAATATGTTTTGAAGTCAATATACAGTCATGAACTTAAGTCTACGTACCCCTGCAATTTTCATGAAAAATATTGAACTGAACGCCTGATGTCAACAAAAATGATAAGGAATAATGAAAACAATAAACTTATTTCATATCACGGCCAAAATATATATATTCATTTAGAGCAAATTAACATAAAACAAAAATAATAAAATTTCATGCAATAAAAAAGAACAAAAGTCTACGTACAGTAACATTTAACTTTAGTTGTCTTAAAAACTAGTGTTTGGTGGGGCCTCCTTCGGAAAAAATTACAGCTTTCAATCAGCTTGGCATTGAATCGACTAGATTTGTTGTAATTTCTGGTGTAACTTTGTCCCATTCTTCATGAAGAACGGAAATTAGGTCGAATCTGTTTGAAACTTTATGGTTTTGAAGTTGGTGCTTCAAATGATCCCCTAAATGTTCGATTGGGTTTAAGTCCGGAGATTGGGGTGGGAAACGGAGTCGTTTGGGGATATTAAAAATCAACCACTCTTTCACAATCTGCGCTGTATGATTGGGGTCATTGTCTTGTTGGAAGACTCAAGACGGCCCTAGCCCCAATTTTTGCGCAGATTGCTTTAAATTAGCTTTAAGTATGTCTAAATATTCAGTACGATCTATAATACCGTCGATAACAACTAATTTCCCCACTCCCGCCGCCGACATGCATCCCCAAATAAGAACACTTCCACCCCCATGCTTTACCGTACCAATTAAATTTTGCTTTTTGAGGCCTTCGTTTGGTTTTCTTGACACTCGTTGCCAACCGTCATGTCCGAAAATATTAAACTTGCTCTTGTCGCTAAACAAGACGCTATTCCAAAAATTTTCCTGCTTGCCTTCATGGAGTTTTGCATATTCGAGTCATTTACCGTCATTTGTTTTACTAATGAATGGTTTTTTCCTAGGTGTCCTGCTAAAATAGCCGTTGCGGTGGAGCACTCTGCGCACAGTTATGGGGTGTAAGTGTTTGCCCTAAACCTCCTTGATGCCTTCAGCTAGTAATTTTGATGACGTACGAGGATTATTTTGTATTTCTGCGAGTACCCTTCTCTCTTCACGGTCGGTCAGCATTCGCGGTCTTCCACTCCTGGGTTTGTTTTCAAATGATTTTGTCCTCTGGTAATTTAAAATTACAGTTTGAACCATTGACCGCGGTTTTTTGACTATTTCACTAATTTCACCATAAGATCGCCCTTCTTTTCTAAGGCTTACAATTAATTTTCTAACGTCATCAGAGATTTCTTTCCTAATCGGAGCCATGATCATTTTTAACAAATTGATAATTACTTGTCAACGTGCCGTCAGCTCTTGAATCTAATACAAATATCACCATTCAATGAAAACATACGCAATGAAAATAATTCAAACACACGTTAAGCTGTACGTAGACTTTTGTTTCATTTTGTGTGTGAAAATTTCATTTATATCCCCCTTATTATTGCTTCCATAGAAATAGTTGAAATATTTACTTATATTTAAGCTTAAATTAAGTGAATACATGTTTTTGCTGTGAATGCTTTGAATTAGGATTAAAGAAACTGAAAGAAATGCCCAAATATTGGGGGTACGTATGACTGTATATATTTTCATTAGACGCCAAACAAGGCACTAAAACATTCAGAAAATTGTGTTAATATTTTGAAATATCATAGTTATAGTAAACAAGTTAACACGATTTTAAATTTAAGGATCCAGCAAAAAATATTTATTACAATTCCAGACGTTGAGTGAATTAATTTTGCTCAATATAAACAATTGTCCTGCAAAACCAAACTTATTTCACAGCAGTATTATTTTACAACCGCATGATTTCATTTTGCTCCCTTTAATTAGTTAGCTGTTAATTATGAGCAATTAATTACATACAAATAAAGCCAGAGATTTTCAAAAAGCGCTGAAAGTGCATGAAAACAAAATTGACGATGATAATTATTGCCACCGTGTTCTGTAATCAATTTTGCCTGCGGCAGTAATTAAGTTACATAATATCAGTTCACATTCGATTGCTTCATCGTAATATGCGTTGAGTGTTAATCGTCCCAATGGAAACTAAAAGCTCGGCGTTCGGTGCGACTGTTCGACCATTGCGAAAGTTCGCCTTCTTCTCTTCGATTTCCATCGACATTTTCAAACATCAAACTGATATCAGAGTGCTTTGAATGGTGTTGGTGGCCATTGACTTAACTCTTTCACACAGCACTATCGTGATAATAGGCAATAATTTATTATGCCCTCAAAAAATATGTAACGAAAATCATCTAGTGCAGTGACCAAGCTAACCCATTCAAGTGTTACTCATTACACACTCAATGTTGAGAGACAGAGTAATTTAGTTAATGCACACTTTTACGTTATTGCCACTGTGAATTGTCTGTTATATCGAAAATAATAAATATAGTGCAGATGATGGAACGACTAAACAAAGCTAGCCGGCGACTGGGTCGATAATAGACAGGTTAGACACGAACGACAATGAAAGGTTTTGTGTTGCTGCCGGTGACACCGAGAAAGTGTTTTCTTTCCTCCGTATCGCTCGTCTCCAAAACAAAACAATGTCAGCAAAGAATATATAAATATTAATAATGCTTCCATTATGTAAAACATCCTTCTACTGCGTCACTGAGTCTGAATGCTTTATTCATTTATTAATTATCATTCAAAAGATACACTTTCCACAAAGTTGACAACACTTTCCTCCCTCGGAATCTAGACTATAACGGACGTCATGAAACTAACATTGTATTAAATAAGTGACAGCCTTTTCCCCAAATCTCATTAGTTATTACGACAAGTGTAAGCAATTGATAAATTACGATAATAATGCAGGACGACATCACGCTAATGATAGACAATTATTGTTTCGAGTGCAACCATTTATCATTTGATCGATTCAATAAGTATTATATGCATGCTATCCAAATAAAAACGCCAAATCATTCTAATATCTCTTCTAACTCTTTTACTACCAATTAAAAGGAGCAATATAAATTGAAAAACATTATAGATCTCATTAAATTTATTTCGAAATATTCCAGCCTTCGTAAAATAATAATTCATTTTCTCTCTTTCAATTTTCAGCGAAAAGTCGAACCATGGAAATTTTATGTAATGGTTTCGGGACTATTATTTGTAGATCTTGTTATATTAATAACATGGCAAGTTATCGATCCACTTCAAAGAAGTTTAGAAATATTTCCACTAGAAAATCCTGTTTCAACAACGGACGATATCAAAATTCGACCCGAACTGGAACATTGTGAAAGTAAAAGGAATTCCATGTGGCTGGGTAAGTAAATGTGAATGTATATATATTTATGGATCTCAGATTGAATTTATAATTTATTGGTAGTTTTAGAGTTGATTCGATGGGAATTATTATGAATAATTTATTTTCGCGGTTCAAGAAGAATATTAAATGCATTGAGCAATTCAAATTTTGAGAAATTAATTTTTAAGTGGCATTCGACCTAAAACCATTTCACTTTAGGCCATTTAGCTTCAAAAGAAACAAAATTAACGACAAAATAAAAGAATTGCGCAGAAAGCTTATTTTAAGTCAGGGCGTTTCTAAGTCCCAAAAAAAAATGCTCAAGTTTAAGATATTTTCGAATAAATTGTTTTTATCTTTATTCAATATTGTATTCAACTGAACTCTGCATCAACGTAATTGAATTAAATTAATTAAAATAATTAATAAATTCGCTAAAACATTGAAAAGAGAATAAAAAACAATTGACAACGTTCCAAAGCGTAATATAAGAATATTAAATCGCTAGTCCGAGTCAATAATCTATGTTGTGTGGAAAGGATATCTGCAAATTTTGCTCAGGTATGAGACTAGTCAGGGTCTTGGTCGTCTCCACGAATATTGTGGAGGTTCCGCGTGAATACCACGAAATATTCGCTGGGACATTAGGTGATTGAATTGGTATGACCGTATCTTTCGAAGATTGTAGAAAATTTACTACTAAATTGGAGAATGCCGACAAATTTTGTCGTTTTCAGAAGAACTAATAGACTAGCTGCTGCTTCTCGGTTGTTTCTAAGATTTAATTCGTCAGCAACACTTGTTCTGCAGCCTACGATATTCTTTTACACATAAATTGTTTCTTGTTTGTTTTTATACATAAATCTGAACCTTTTTTATGAATGCAATAAAATTACAATATAGATATTTGAAAAATGAGTTAATGTATATGTAAGCAACAAAATCGAAGGAATTTTAATATTTTTTTACAGGCAATAAGTAATACCGACTTTTCTGACTTCGTTGTTCAAATTGATTTAATCGGATCCAACTTTTTAGCTTTCGAAACCAAATAATTTCATTCAAACACCGATTTTTCCTTCCAGAGCTAGATTTAATTTAATTTCCGGCAGATATCGATAAATTGAGAATAATCTGCTCTATTTTTAAGCGTATATCTGTCCTAGAGACAGCCAAGAAATTAAAATATGTCTAGCATCTAAAGGAAAAATTAGTCTTCAAATTGAAATATTTGTTCAGTGTTTAGTTTGTATTGTTTTAACATAGTATTTTGTAGGCAAATATAAAATTAATAGCTATGCCACAACTGCAGAAGAAAAACTTATAATTACGCAAAATCATAAAAACCAGTCTTAAAAGTGAAAGTTCTGTCGAATCTTTGCCTTAAGCAACATAGCACCAAACATAGCACCTTCAAATTGAAAAAAAAATGTTTTTTTCAAAGGCTAATTTTTAATTGAATAAAAAGACATATCTTAATGAAACTTTTTACACATACTTTATTTGTCTTAGACTACATAAACAAAATTGTTAAAAATGTTTTGTGGCCCCTGTCGTTTGCTACAATTTTTTGGAAAATACACCAAAAAAACCTGGCGTGCATGATAACTGTCCTCAGGAAAATCTGAAGAAAAAACAAAAACGGGGTTTTAACCAGCATTAAAGCGGCCTTGGAATGAACTAAAAACAAAATTTGGTTGAAAAATAACAAAATGGCTGCGTTTGTTCGAAAATCAAGGTGTTTTTTCCCCAAAAATCGGCTGTAACTAAAAAAATTGAATGCCGATTTTTTCATCCGTAGTTCAATCTGAGCATTAACATGTGCAAATTAACGTGTTAAAATTTTAGATTGATTGGATAATATTGTTTTTCTTAATCATGCACGCCAACTTGAAAAACGTTGTTTCGAGAAAATCGCGTTTAAAGTTAAAATTCAATATTTTTTGCAATAAATCTTACCGAAAATTAATCTGCGATGCCTGGACCATACAATATACCTTCTTCTTGCTTATACTCCTCCTCTTCCAAAGATTTTTGCTCCCTTCGAGCAGTTCTGGCCTCTTTAGATGCCTCAGTCGAGTGTTTTTCCGCCTGGTTAATTCTTGCAGCATCTCTATGCTCTGCATGTTCCAGCGCACGTTCGGCAATCGTAACTCCCATTACTTGCATTATTTTCAAGATAGCCATAAATCTTTCATTAAATGTAGGTACATACAGAAATATTTGCAGCCATATTTAGTACGTTTTTCCCAGAAAAAGTATGTTTGGGAGCCAAATTCCAAACACAAGAATTATCGCTTTCGTTATTATTCTGCGTAAAATTGCCCAAACAGCGCTTTAATAAATCTTCTGATGATAAGTCATCATAAATAGGCTTTAAAATTTCTTGTGCCTCATCATCTAAAGGTGAAGGATGCTTGAAATTGTTTAATGCATTATCACCAGCTGCCTCCGCCTTGCGCCAGTTACACCAAGTCGTTTCTCCAACAGGACAATAACAGTGTTGAGGGTTCTCATCAGTTGAAATTTTGTGGTATATGCTACCCAAATTCCCTTGCGCATATTTTCAACTGAATCAGGATTTCGTTGTATAGTTAGGCCATAATATGTGGCTACATTTTTCATTAATTTTAGTGTCAGTTGAACTTTTTTCGGACCTTTTTTTGAAGATTCTACACTTTTTTTAGAAGCACCTTTTACAGTTATTTTTTTTTTTTGTATTTTTGCCAAGGGTAACTTATTTTTTGCTTCTTTTAAAGGAGATGGTTCACTTATCTTTGTCTACACCTTGGCTCAAGTCGATGTGGCGATATAGCGAAGTGAACGAAAATCATAGAAAAAATTACCTTGGGGCGCTTCGCTATATATACTTATAAATTTTTTTTTTAATTTCAATTTTATATTATTGAAATTATGTTTTTAAACCTTCATTCTAACATATACAATCAAAAAAAAAATCGATTTTTTTAAAATTTGGAGGTGCTATGTTGCCTCAACCAATGAGTTGACCCACGTGTGCATTGAATTTACGAGATTTTAAATTTCCTTAAATATTTATTTTATTTTGAAGATAGATGGTATGTATTGAGTATCTTATAGGTCCGGGCTAAAGCCTGGCCAAATCATGTTCTCTATTCCAATTTTTCTTCAAAATTTGTTTACCTGAGTTGGAATTTGGGAAATTAAGGCTGGCTTGAGAAGATATTCTTCTAAAATTAAAATTAAATTAAAGTACATATTTAACGGTTTCGTTCGATGGCAAGGAGCTTTATTGCATTGATTTTCTGCTATCATTCAAGATATTCTTATGTGCTTCTGCATTTAAACTTACGTTAGTAATGTGTAAACATTATAAACCCAGTCTATGATATGGAAAGCAGCATTACACCACCTGCTTTTTACATACCACCTTTGTCGGAATTAAGCAGCGTGGGGAAGATTAGAAGAAAGTGTATCTCGCCGGATCCAAAGATGCTGAATCTGTATTCTTCAAAGCTCAAAGCGGAGAACTTTTTACCAGGCTTAGACTGTTCAAATTGTACGATTTTTGGCACACTTGAGACGAGCACGCTTCATTGTCTGTATGAATAGAGGCTGTTTTGGGGGTCTTCTTTCCCGTAGTTCAGGTTCACGTAGTTTTTGAAGCACCATGTGCACATCAATGTTTCTATTATTCGCACCCCTTACCTGCATTGTCAGTTCTTTTGATGTATCAAGATCTTTTCTCAAGCCTTGCCAATCAAGCGATCTTATGAAGCTATAGTCTTTCTTGGGTGCTCATTTAATTTTTCTTGTCAATTTTTCCATGTTAAGTAAGTATTTCGCTGCAGCCACCTAACAACACTTTAATGACTACACTCTGCGCTTTGTGGATTTTTCCTGATACTTAATCATTCTTTGGAGAGGGCCAGTATACTCAACTCTGAATATATTTGATTTTTTTCAATTGCTGCCTAGAAGGCCTTTTCAGTTGCACTGTTTAAGTACGGTGACAAAAATATTGACCTGACAGCCTTTTCAAAAAATATCCTTGCACGATAAAATGGAAAAAAAATAAATTGATAAAATTTATAGTGGTGCAGATTCTAAGTTCGCTACGAATACTTATCGCATGATATAATTAGACCTAAAAATGGACACCTTGCGGAGATCAACAGAAAATTTGCTGACAGAGTAGTTGAAAAAATTTAGGACCACAAGGTACAAAGAGCTCCCCTTCAGCAGCACGACAACGTCAAACATCGACAAATCTTGTTTACCTTTGAAAAAAAGTATCCGTGGAGGCTCCAAAGAAGTCGGAGATGTTGCAAAAAAAAGTGCAGCGAGGACATTATTCAGGATCAATAATGATATGATGGAGTATCGCAGAGCTTCGTTCTTGTGAAAAATGCATCAAAATTGCAGGGAAAAATTATGTCTGAAGTCATTGAATTCTAAGCTGTTCAATAATCATCACTGGGTTTTCCAATAGGGTTCTGCTTTGGCGCATAAAACCTACACCACAGAAGCATTGTTGGAAAGCAATTTTCCTGAATTTATAAGGGCATAAAAATTACCTCCTGGAAGCTTAGACTTGAGCTACGTTGACTGCAAAGTGTGGGCAGATCTAGCAAGCATAGCCTGCAGAAGAGACACCCGAACATAGAGAGCCGCCCATCTAATCTTTCACAATAAATTCGTCTATTGGAAATGATTCAGGAATTTTCGACAGTTTATTAAAGAATTTTTGTGGTGGTTTTTTGTAAGACAAGTGTTTTTTTTTTATGTAAATATATATGCACTGCAAATTTATTTCAGTTTCCTTTCATAGTAGCACCATTATCCAGAAGAGTTCCCATTCATTTCATGTAACCCGAAAATTAAAAGCACTCATCCGAAATACATTATGCTATTTATATGAAAACTTTTGAATTCCCTCCGAAAAAAAATACACCCGCAAGCCATATCCATATATACTGTTTGTCGAATAAAAGCCAACGCCGGACTTCAACATAAATGCGATTTTAATTCTGATATTTCAAGCTCGTTTTCATTTTGATTGAGTTCGGCAACGAAGCAGGAATGCAGCATTTTTGAATGAAAATAAAATTATGATTGCAATTTAATTCTATCCGGGCTTTTTTCAGCGCCATACATGTCAAAAAGATAGAATTAAGCCAAATGAGCGGCAAAAGTGGATTGAATTGAATGGAAAAATGAAGTTATAGATAAAACGAATTGTCATTATTTTATTGAAAGGCCTTAACCGCATTTGTTTGATTTATTAAATTTTATTACATATTATATATTTTTTGTATTATATATAACAATTTTATTTAATATTTCCATAGATGCCATGAGAAAAATATTCAATTAAAATTTGATTTTTCAAATTGTGATTCAAACGACTATGGGCGAAAGTTTTATCAAGTTTATTGAAACTTCCTGCAAATCAAATGTAGTTTTAAAACTGATTACAAATGTATACATGTTCATGGATTGAAATATTCTAGAAAAAATGATTTCAAATATTCATAGAAATTAATGCATTGAAATTAATAAAATAATGTTTTCAAACATTCTTTATTCTCTTATACAGGTCTAGTATACAGCTACAAAGGACTTATACTCGTATTCGGTCTATTCCTAGCGTACGAGACACGTTCAATTAAAGTAAAGCAAATCAATGATTCGCGTTACGTAGGAATGAGTATATATAATGTTGTTGTCCTATGCCTAATAACCGCTCCCGTGGCCATGGTCATAGCATCACAGCAGGATGCATCGTTTGCATTTATCGCCTTAGCTGTGATCTTTTGTTGCTTTCTCAGTATGTTGCTAATATTTGTGCCAAAGGTAAGTCGATTAAACTGGTTTTCATATATCGTTTATGTTACATATTAAATATCCATTTCAAACTTAAAATAACAGCGAGAATAGTTTGCTTAAACTTTCGCAAATATACCATGCAGTAAAAAATACAACATCTTGTTTACATAAATTAATTCTAGAAGTATGAAGAATATATTTATTTAGACCAGAAACGGCACCAGTTTCTGAAACGATCTTTAGAATTATATCATATTTCATTCACTCACAAAATATTGAAATATTTCTTTATTCATTAATTCGGAATTTCATACGAATTTTTGGCAGGTTATTGAAGTAATACGACATCCGAAAGATAAAGCGGAGTCAAAATATAATCCCGATTCAGGAATTTCGAAAGAAGATGAGGAACGTTATCAGAAGTTGGTTAGTGAAAATGAGGAATTGCAACGACTGATAGCACAGGTAAATATTTCATTGAGTCAAAACATTGAATCATTTATGAATGTTTGAGTTTTTACTCTTTTTGATGGCGAATTATTAGTTTTCGATGCCCTGTATCGCGTAGAATATGTGAGATATTTTAGCGCCCAGTGTGGGCCATTTTCAAGTGAAGCATTAAGATGTAGTTTGAGTTGTCTTACAAAGCTTAGCTTTGACTAGACAGTAAAAAAGCATCTCTTTTGATGAATCTCAATGCAGAACAATACAGCAACTGCATGGTAATGTCAATTCAACACATCTTGAAGTTAGATGCAAATTATATGTTGAAATTTAACATTCCAGGCCCAACCGTTGCATTGTGCAGTTGGTTTTGACTTATTTGATAATTTTCGCGAAGCATTTTGTTATCAGTTTTAAAGTTTGATTTTTTCGGATATTATTTCCTTTAGTGTCTTGCATTTTTCATTAATAGAAATGGTTTCAATTTTGGCGTCAAAACATTTTGCGTGCTTTTATATTAAAATTCTTCGTTCCTTCGAAAAGATCCAAAACTTGTTTTATATCATGTATGATTGTACGAATTAAGGTAAAACAATCATTTGTAACAGTTTGAAAATCCAGTGTGATTTGTGTAAACAATACATGCACCTATCGTGTATAGAAATTGAAATAAATAATAGTATTAGTTGCCATAGATTGCGTGGAGTTCAAATAGTTTTCAATCGTTGTGCTAAACTACATCATAAACATTGCCTGCAGTCTCGTGAAACGATATCTCTCCTAAGAGAGATGAAAGGAGAAATTATGGAGTTGTTCGGGGCAAATATGGTTGCATTGAAAAAACATCTAACCGGTTTCCAGACCAAGCTAGAGGCTTTGGAGAAAAAGTAGTCCGATCTGGCTCTACAATCATCTACATTATTAGTAGGAGTAGTTACTGTTGAAGTAGTTGGGCGCCTTCGTTGCGGGAAGAATGTTTTGTTCTAATGTTAGCCCATTGAAATTAGACATAAAAAAGGCGAAACTTCGGAAAAATTAGGGGAAAGCTGAATTTTGGTGTGAACCTTGATACTGGCGTGTTGAACAAAATGTCAAAAGTCCCCATCGATCCGAGTGCGGTATTACTTTTTATACGGGGTCAAAGGTCACCAAAAGTTACAGATACAAATTTGTCATGCTCTCAAGCTCCATGCTCTCATTGCAAAATTGTAAAATACGACAGCTGATGGTGTTTGTAAGCCGATTGTTTCCGTTCCAATTCTTCTCCTTGTACGATATTTTATATCTCTTGGGAATTTGCAAGGATTGCTCTTCTATGTCGGAGTTTCAATCGAGTTGTCCTCTTTAGCCTGGTCGGTTTTGGCTGTCAAAGTTCTGATTGCTCTGTTTATGTCGCTGGCGATTTTGAGTGTTTCTTCAAAATGTTCATTCGCCATTGCGTCTCGCAAAGTATTCCAGTTTGTTATCTTCATCATTCGAAGGAGCTTGTCAATGACGATGTACGAGGGTTGATCTAAATGTAGTGATCATCGGCTATTTCCAGTTCGCATAAAATTCAAAAAAAAAATGTCACAAAAAAAAACATAAAAATAGGCTACGATCCCAGGGAGGTACATTCATTTGAATATGAATTATCGAAGAGAGAGCAAATCAAAACGGAAAAAAAACAAAATTAGAACTGTCATTAAGTACCTGCACTTGAAAAAAATGTCTACCAAAGACTTAGACAGAGATTTGGTGGTAACATTAAAGGACTCTGCTCTTTCACATTCCACCGTTGACCACTGGGCCAAGGAGTTTAAGCTAGGAAAAACATCCTCTGAAAGTGAATATCGTGAAAAACGTCCATCTACGTCCCTCACTGAAGACAACGTAAGAAAAAGTCGAAGATTTCGTGTTGGCAGATCGAAGAGTGACCATCAGGCATATAGCCGAGGTCACAGGGGTCTTATATCGCAGTGTTCAAAGAATCGTTGCCAACGAATTGCATATGAAGAAGGTCTCTGCGCGTTGTGTGCTAAGAACGTTAGCCGACGAGCAAAAGGAGAAGCGAGTCGACATTTCGAAGGTGAATCTCGAAAAGTTCCAGGCAGATCTGAAAAACCTTTTATCTCGTTTCGTAACCATGGACGAAACCTGGATCCACTATTTTGATAAACAAACCAAACAGCAATCGATGACCTGGAAGCGATTTTTTTCAACGATGCTGAAGAAATTTAAGGTGTCGAGTTCGGCAGGGAAGGTTATGCATCAGTTTTTTGGGACGCTCGAGGAATTATCATGGTGGAATATTTGCAAAAAGAAGGAAGAACTACGCAGACCAAAAAGAAAATTGCGGGAGGCTATTGAGGAAAAGAGACGCATGAAACTGTGAGCCGGAGTGCTGTTTCATCAAGACAACGCAATGGTTCTCAAGGCTGCAGTTGTGATGGCTGCTATTCACGAAACAGGGTTCGAGCTGCTTGATCATCTACCCTATTCGTCAGATCTAGCTCTCAGTGATATCTACCACTCTCTTCGGCTCAAGGAACACCTTCAAGGTAAGAAATATGAAGATAATAGCGTAGTAATGGCTGCTGCGGGGGTGTTTTGGGAACGTAAAGACAAACAAATTTTTTCTAAGGGTAGCCTGCGTTTGGAAAAAAGATGGACTAAATGTATTAACTTGTTAGAAGGCTAATAAATATATTTTTTTAGTTTAATCGCCTTTGTTTATATTGTTTATCATAACTTTTGAATCAAGCGTCGTATTATATGCTAAAAAGCACCAGCTTTTGGTCGGGTGGGAGTTCTTCGAGGACAGTCAGTTGCAGATTGTGGTGGAAGCTTTGCAACGATCCTACGTCAAAGATACGCCTACGAATTGTGCTAAAGGCTGCGGGTTGTTCGGGGAGATACAGGCTTATGGAATTTGTCATGATGAACCAATGTAGCTCGATTCCAGCTTGGTTGCTTCTCATGTATCTCCAATGGTGGCGGTAGGCGTTCATGTCTCCTGCGAGAAATACAGTGCTATCGTTCTCAAAAACTTTCTCCTTAGCGGGCCGAAATAATTTTTTATAGGGCTAGGATTCTACATGCACTTCGACAACAGTCGCCTCGACTTGATGTATGATGGCCGTTGGTATGTGGATGTGATTGATGCTTCTTCTCACCAGGACTTCCATATCTAACTTTCATTCTATCTCTACGGTATAGAATGTAGTTGGAGATATGGAGACAATCAGCTTGTTTTGAAAATGTTTCCTGGATGAGCATGATATTATCCCTATAGTGATATAGGAATTGCATCAGCTCTCCGGTATTGCTGATTATGGAATTAACATTCCAAGTGAGAATTGACATGTATTCGGGAATGAACATTAATGCTTCTTGGAGCTAGGAATGTTACTAGTTTCCCCTGCACTATTTTCTCTTTTCATGGAAATGTTACTGCATATTGGGAAACAGTTGGGTCTTGATAGCTGGCTGAGGAATGTTGTGCAGGGTTCGCTGAGCAGTAGGATTTTGATATTATTTTTTGCGGGTTTGGGTCGTGAGAAGGCGTGTTGAAGTTTAGGATTTTGTATGGGAGCTACTTTTCGCCATCTATGCAAACGTTTTTCTTAAGTTTTTTTTCGGTTACCTGGGCATCCCCTGTAAGTAGCCGAATTGTCGCCGCCAAAGCTGACTCACTTGGTAGCCTCTTTGCGCGGTTATAAGCAATTTGAGAAGTTGTGTTCTCTTTCATTTTTGACGCACTTTGCCTGAGCATGACAATTATTCGCAGCGTGACCAAATTTTTGGCAGCTATGGCACTGCGATTGCCCTCCTCGGGGTTTCTGTCCCTCAATTTTGCAGATGAGGTGACATACTTGGCTGTTATATTACCAATGTTGGACTCGCTTCTCGGAAGGAGGACTTTAACTAATTTTGAGGTCCCATTCCTCAGTTTGATGAAGAGCACTTTTAGTGGGTGGAAGCACTGTGCTTAATTTCGTCTGTCGTGAGGCCATAGAGACCTCGAAACACCTCATTCAAGTTTATCTTCTCTGGTAAAAAATACATATGGTACTGTATTTTCTCGCCAGTGAGCTACTTTGGGAAATATTTGTGATCCCGTGGGATAGCAGAAATCACTTCTATAGCAAGGTATATTCTTTTGACCGAGCTAAAATTGATTTTTAAGTCCTTAAGTTCCCATGCTATCTGAGTTAACTTTTGTGGCTCTTATAATTACTAGGAATGTCGTCCGTTTTTGCTCTTTTTCCGAGCTAACAAAAAAAAACTTTCAGCATGCAGGCTGGAAATCTTAAATAATATTTGATACTTTTTCATTTTGACCAGCTGATATTAAAGCTCATATTCTATATATCTTAAGTGCATCAAACTTTTAACAAGCTTGTAAAATCACCTGTATCGCTTGACTTTCCTTCCAGACACTTCAGGTAAACTACATCTAACTTAGTCAATTGACTTCATGATTGTACTTTAATAGCATCTCACTTCTCGTACGACTACCCATTAAAATATCTTCAAGTAGCTTGCTTATCTATTCTCTCACGCTAAGTGCTTTCGATTAAATATTAAGACAACTATATGCAAAACTTTCCCAAACTCCGTAACAAAGTCAATTTTCATTTAACTTTCATGCTTTCAGAAAGAAGAAAAAATTCGCATGCTTCGACAGCGTCTTGTCGAGCGTGACGCAGCAGCTAAAGGACAAGCTACCACCGGTAACACTACTGCAACAACAACGAACCTGCAGCAGGACGCTATTGGCGGCGGCGGTGGTGTTGGAGGAGTTGGTGCTGTAGGTGTTGGTGGTACTGGTGTCGGCAGTGTTGGTATCACAATCAATCCACCTACGCCAGCAACAACATTAGCAATAACACAAGGTAAAGATTCACTAATAATGATACAAGCAGAGCATACTACCACATCTGATTTTGATAGTGCAATAGGAGGTGGAGTGTCAATGTATACGCGTTCGTCGCGTGCATCTCAATCGGATATTGAATTTTCCGAAAGTTACTTGTAGTAGTAGTAGCGTAACGGTCCTGGCTAGTAAAATTAGTGAAGGAATGTATTCAAGTTGTATAGATGCCCTTCGTAAATAGAATTTAGACACCAAGTGTCGATGGAACATCATTTTTAATAGAATAAATCAAACAGATATACAATTCGTTAAAGTACACTTTAATATGAAAGTAATGTTGTGAATTTATAGAGATATATATTATCATCTCAGATTTAAGACAATGTTTCATAGTCTACATTAAGAAGTATTTGAATTTGATTTTAAACAATATATCGTTGCTGTGCATAGAAACGTATTACTGAAGCTTAGCAGCTATTTGGCATGATGTTTACATTTTCACTATTTTATTGCATGTTTGCTGCAAAGCGCGAATTATTACAAAGCCCGTCAAGATTTTCTTTCGCTTATTGAAACACTCGCATAGATTTCAGAGCATGTTATACAATTTTAAAGGAAAAAAAAACAACTAGTCAAATCGTTCTACTTTCAAATACATACAGTGCTGTGAATAATTATAGACTCAAATATATTTTTAGGTCTCTCCTAAAAACAGGAAATTATTTCAAATAACTGTTTATTTTCTTGGACAATATGCCTTTAAAGAAATTTAGTAGGAATGATCATATTTTAAACAAATAATTCATAAAATTTCGCTGTAAAATCTGTGAAAAATTATAAACTCAGTATAATGTTTGTTACGTTTTCTTATATTTAACACTAAGTCCATTCGACCTTAGTTTATATTACATCTAATAATCGATTCGGAACGCTATTAACAAAACTAGCTAATATTGTATTTGATATCTCGTTCCAGGCTACTATTATTCTTTCCTTCAGCTCTGCAACATTGTCAATGGATGGCTTCTCCTAGTCGTAAGCTCTCCTCGCTAAGATTCTCCACCAATTTTCTATGAGGTTCAGATCAGGACTGACCAAGGTAATACTTGGACTCCATAGTCTTGAAAACACTTTTTTTGTGGAGGCAGACCTGTGTGCATTATCTTGCTGAAAAATAATCTTTTCATCTTCCGCTAGTGTCACAAAAGGCAGTAGATGTACCTCTAGTAACTTCTGTCAACCGACAGCATTCATTCTACCATTGACGAAGGCTATTTCGCTCCTAGTATTTTTTTGAAAGCTGCCCAAATCATCACAGATCCACCTCCCTGCGCTTGTCTTGCCATAATTCTTCTTTCCTTGCGTAAATCGTGCCAGTAAGTAATTAGATCCATCTGGTCCATCGAGATTGATTTTCTTCTCGTCGCTAAAGATATCATATGATCCCAAATGGTTCCTTTTTGTATAGAATTTTTGGCAAATTTAAAACTAGCATCGATCTGACGTTTTGTCAGTTTAAGTTTTTGCAAACATTTTTGATACTTAAACTTTTTGGAGGATGTAGCTTAGTTAGAAAAGCTAAGATCACATTGCAAGCTCAACCATCTAACGATTTCGGAAGCCGTCCAGATGACTTCAGTTTCCCATAATTTTCGATACCAAGCTTCAAAATATTTCTTACAACACTCAATAGCACTCGTGATTTCTCTCTGAGCTTTGGTGAAACAGAGAATTAAATCAATAATTCTCTGTTTTTCAACATCACTTAATTTTTTTCCACATGGCATTTCAGGCGTCAACAAAATTTTTCAACTCTCAAATAACACACTTCCACGTCTTCAAAGCATTAAAATTTTACATAAAAACTGAAGTCCACACGTGAAACTCTTAGCAAACTCCGAACAGTAACTGAATTTATAATTATTCACAGCTGCAAAATGCGTTTTTTGGAACTTTTACCAACTACTTACCGTGGTTGAAAGAGAGAAAGGCAGATAATTGAAAAGGGTTTCTGAAATTCCAAGAATAACATATTCAGGCATAAAAATGCATTTCCTAGAAATGCTTTGGAAAAAATTTGAAAAATATGTTTGATAATTATTCACAGCACTGTATGAAGTTTCAATCAGAAAACGTTTAAGTACACGACCAATGAAAAACAATTTTTCATACTTAATTAGGTTACATGTTGGAGCATACGAATGCATTAGTTTTTGCTTTGCCAAATAGACTGCTTGGTTATTGAAAAGGAGAACAGCGCCAATAGTATAAATATTTACACTTTATAATTGTTTTACATCAACAATTGTTTCGCATAGAATTTGGGTACTTAATGAATATCAAATATGAATTGTTACACAGGAATTAGAATTTAGATAGGAGAAACAATTGAATCGTTAGTTCTAGGATTTAGGTGTATGAAACCGGTTGTATTTATATTTTAGTATGTTTTAGCATTGAACACATTTAATTCGAACGAAAATATTCTTTACTTTCGTATATTGTTTTTGTTGGAATTTTATGTTGATCAGAAACTATCTATTGACATAATTGACAACAAACATTCATTTTATCTGAATCCAAAAAGACCACTAACCAAACATATTGTTACGCCAACTTAAACAATTCACACCAGCAAAACTGTCGCACGCTCCTCCAAAGTACTCGAATTACAGACAATCAAACCACTATTCCAATACATCACCCACAATTCCTATATAGTCCAGCCAAAACAAGTTTAACCTCCGGAAAAATCCGAAAGTTTTAAAACTTTGCACATTGATTTATACGCACCTAGGGATGAATACACCAGAAGTCCTCATAAATATGAGGCGAGCTCTAGCGGCAATTAGCAAAAACAGGGCATTTTTATTTCGAGAACCGTTGGTTGGAGGTACAAGTTGACCTTAGACATAATTAACGCTTATTCAATTTGCAACAAAAATGATTATACACATTTTTTTGGTATTCGCAATGGTTCCCGAGTTATAGGGCACTAAAGAAAGCGTTTTTTGAAAAACCACGTTAGCGCTCTACAATATTGCATTTCTAATAATATTTGGCAATGGTTTACGTTTGGACACCAAAGATGATTGAGGAGATTAACTTCACAGCTTTGTATAAAAATAAAGACATGATATATATTAAACAAAGAAATACACAGAAAAATCAATCAAAACTTGACTGCTTCTTGGTAGAAAGCCCTGCAATCTGAAACACAATAAAAAAAAAGGTAACTTTGCATGAGATAATGGTGTGAGACAACCATTATACCGATAAGAACATGACAAGCGATTTATGTATACTATTGCAAGGTAAATGAATATGAAAAAAATACAATTGTTCAATCTCACCTGACTTCTGATTAAGCGTCCAGCAAGCACAAGCACAGTGTTTTGATATTCATTTACCAAATGTTCAGTGTTTGTTCCTTGGACTTATGACATCGGGATCATCAGTGTCATCAAAGTCTTCTTCGAGGGTAGAAATAACACCATTCAAGCAGCTGTGACAAATGCTTGTACACATTATGCCTTTTGGCAGCCACATTTGCTCCCACATTCACCTGTACATTTGCAACAAATAAGGCCGAGGACAGCTTCAGGTGCTGCTGGATCTTCTGGTGAAACAGGGATCAGGTGATCGTTTTCTAACTTCCAATCACACTGTACAGGAGGAAATTGGTGGTTCACTCAAAAAGCCTGCTGTCTTGCTGCTCCTTCTGTGGGTGGCAGAGCAGAAAGGTCGGGTTTTGTATTGGATACCGATTTGGTGAAAGCGTTATAGCTGTGCATGTTAAGAGAGGTTTGCTTCTTGGGCGCATTTTACAACACCAAGAATACTTTGTTTCCAGCAGCAGCTACAGCCTCACGAGATGAATCTGGACTGTTAAATATTTCAGCAGCATCTTGCAGTACATCTTGTTTTCTGATAAATTTGAAACAGAAAAGTTCCCTATTTAATATGCAGCTGAAGTCGTATTGAATCCACTGAACGCATGCACAAGAATTATGCTGTTTTTCATTCCCAAATTGCTGGCTTGAATATTCTTTTCTTGCTACTTTGCCATGGCTTAGTTTCACAAATAATATGTTTTGTTCAGTCGGAGTTAAGGTCGTGAGGAGAACAATAAGATCTTCACCGACTATTGCCACTTTGTCACAAATGAAGGATTTCATGAGAGCTATTCGGACAAACACTGTGTCAGGATGCTTATTCTGTTTCAACTCCGTGGATGGTAAAAGCAGTTATGAGGAATAAAATAAGTCTCCATTTATTCTTTTCTTTCGAAAGAAAATCATGCTGTTTGACTGTTGCTGCTGTTTTCTCTCCAAAGTTTATGTCAACTGACCTCTTTGCTTTATACCTTCAGCCCTGTTCAGCTCTCTCTGTACTAGATCGGACGACTGAATAACCATCGAACGCCACCATGCAGCCGTTGCCACCATAATGCTTAAAAACATAGGCTACATAACACTGGCAAATGGTTGAGATTGTTGTCCAATCTTTGAGCCACACCTCCTTGTGTAATCATCAATAACATCTCGACAGAAGAAACATTTTGTTTTGAATCCAAATAATGTTTTCACAGACGTCCTTATTTGAATTTAGAACTCAAATTATTTTTTCTTTGCTCAGTAACGATTTGATTCCCTTCAAACCAACAGTTCTTACACCAGAAGGTGAAGCAAGAAATTTGTCGCGCAACAATCAGTTTTCTTCCATTTCACAAGTCAATTATGTAAACACGTCATATATCTACTACGCAAAAGACTAGCAATACATAGCAAGAATGACGCGCTCCTCGACAGTTTTAGAAAAAACCGTATCTTTGGCGCTCTATAGCTCGGGAACCATTGCAAATACAAGAAAAATGTGTATAATCATTTTTGCTGTAAATAAAAAACCAAAAAAAGTATCCTGTTTTCACTAGTTGCCGCTAGAGCTCCCTTCATATCCTTGAGGACTTTTGGTATACTCATCACTAGGTACGTATAATTCAATGTACAAAGTTTCAAAACTTTCGGATTTTTCTGGAGGTTAGGTCATTTTTTGAGATTTTTTGACTGGACTTATATATCAGGCAGTTTTAAAAACGAACAAAAATATTCCACCTCCGAATTAGATATTCTTTATTTTCTCTTTATTCTTTATTTTCTCTTTATTTTTGGCCGAAATAATTTTTTTTTGTGTTTTTTTGTCAACAATTTGACCGGTTGCTCAAGTGTTTTGTGCAAATTTATTTGATTAACAATTAATATAGTATAAAACACTTTTCTACTAACAACATTTCTACACAATACTCTTAGATAACTCAAATTTAGAGAAAAATATTTCATTGGTATTTGTACCTCGAAACCATATCAAAATTTGCACAAAATACTTGAATTCGAATATTTTTTTATGGACGTAAACCTTTAGATTAAAATTAAGCCCTAAGTATTGAATAGGTCCCCCTTGTATAGTCCTTAAGTCCCTACATGTTTTAGATCGATTAATAGATAAATGTTGACTCCCTACTACTAAATGTTTTTAATGTATAGAGCATATCGAATACGAAATTACGAAAACCCAACAAATGTCACAAATGATCACAAATTGTCAATCTAAGATAAAATAAAGAGCGAAAAATAATTTTATGTAGTTCGATTCAATGACTTATTAAACATGCATACAAACATACATACATACAAATAAATGAATTTTGTTAAAGGAAAAAGAAAAATATTTTGAAAAAATTATTGAATTGGTTTTCTTTTCTTGCTAAACACGGAGCTCAAAATGATGAACATGATGCATATTTTCACATTTCTCTCTTTATTTTATTTATGAGTAAAATTATTCAATTTGAAATCATAGATTAAAATATTCAAATTTAATATTTGAATGCTGTTAGCATATTGATTTGTAGTTTGGTTTTCATAATATTAGTTCGGAATGTTGATTTGGTTTTGTTTTGCTTGGTAATTAATTCGCTTGGATTTTGTTTTCATAGTAATAGTTTCTAGTATTATGGCTTATGTTATTGCACTAGATGACTGACTATTGCCTACAGGAGAATAAAGCGCTGTTGAAGGTAGTTGTTGACGGCATGCGTTCCAGTTAAAGTGTTATATTTTCGTTTGTTGCAGTTAATTGCAAGAAATTTCATAGAGTAATATTGTAGGAAACGTGTTTAAAGATACAGAAATCTACGAAAGTTAAAGTTTGGAGGTTTGAAAACATATATCTGAGCTTTTGATATATTGTTTGCTCAATAAAGGTAACCGTGAAGTCGAAATGGAAAAATGTGCAATTTTTCTGTTGCTTTGAAATGAAAAAAAAAATTAAATTGATTTTACATAAACGCCAATCTTATTCGTCGTTTTTTTAAGCAACGTCTATTGGCCAATTACTTACTGATGCTCTTAGTTAACATGCAGCTAGTATAAAAAAGTAAAACAAATGAATAAACAATCCGATTTTAAATTGGAATTGTTATTGCGGGATGATTAAAATTGAACAACTTTTTATTAACATTAAAAATTTTAATCTACATTGAAAATTCTATTTTGACAAAGTGGTTTCGAAAGTATGCACTGCTTCTCATCAGACACCAGCACACAGTGCATACTTGACTGGCGTGACCACTTGCAGTTGGAAATCATTAATTGTTATTTACGCTGGCTATTTAATTAACTTCTTTATTAAAAAGGTTAATGCGCAATGTACTAATGAGATAGCCAATTGCCACCGTTTTCCAATAAAGCTTGACACTTTTTAGGTATATTTTTTATCAAATTTTCAGCCAGTGTTGCTGGTATACTTTTCCACAAAACGCGAAGATTATAACATAGATGCTTTCAATTTACTACACGCTTTTGACGAAACATACATTTTCGATCGAGTTCATGTCTGGTGACTGTGAAGGCCAGCTCATTGTTGTAATACCATTTTCTTTTTTGTATTTGGTGCATAATCGGCTGCGATGTTACAGATCGTTATCCTCTTGATGAATCCATGCGCTCGGATCGAGGCCAAACTGTTTCTGGGCAGACTTTAAAACACTTTTGGTAGGTTTCTTTAATCTTTTCTGAGCCCCAAACAATGGACCTTGAAAGGATGTTTTGACACTTGCTTGAAAGTGATACTCTATGCCCATAAAGAATGTTCGTCCGTAACAATTACATTTGAAAAATCGCGTTCGCTATGCTCTGTGGCCCAATTTACTCATTTTCCAATGTTGCTTTCATACAAATTTTCACCAATTTTCTTTTGCCATTCAGAGCTTAAGGCACTTTGTCGTATATTTATTGTCATCAGGCTTAAGGCGTCAACAAATCCTGTGTTCGACGCCACGTTATAGTGCGATTTTGTTCGAATGTCTCAGCGATGGTCCTGTTCCCTGCTTCGGCAGTAGATCTTCTTAAGCCTCTAAAAAACAAATTGCCCGCCATCTTTGCCTCATTATACCGATCAATCCACTTACGATTAAACTTTTTCGACTTACTTAGATATCGAGTTCCACACTAGAAAATAGCTTCAAATCTCTTTGCACACGAAGAACTCCATTTTCTCTGAAAATCACAATGCCATTAAAACTGTACCCTGCAACGTGCATTAGAGAAAGCCTTGGACAATCAGATGCCACCAAAATTTTTCCAAGTAGTGAAAACCGACTTTTGTGTACAGTGCACATGCGCTCTTGATACTCACTGTATAACAACGTCCAATGTGCCTGCAAACAATAATCATTTTAGCAACAGAAAAGATTAGTAGCTGGAAACTTTTTGTCTCCTTTCTTCCTCTCTCCGTCACTCAAGCAGCATACACGGTCTGAAACTGGGTACTAGCCCAACTTTATCATTTCGGACTCAGATCTCGTCAAACCGGACACTGGATCATCAAGTATATGAATCCCAGAAAGAATCCCATTACCGGTGAAGATAGTTTCAACCTGTTGATTGTACTTGACCAGAGAAGTTTTTTGACGCGCAGCCACCTACTTCTGTGATTATCTATGGATAGGTGTCCAGAGTAAAACGCAGATATCCAGTGGAATTTCTCTTCTATAGAAGTTCATTTACTGAGGTCATGCGGACATTGCAAAAGGATCCTAGGACATCAATTCCGGACATTGTACAGTATTTGTTCAGATCAACTTGTAGCATACGAAGGCTTCGTCCTATCTTTTGAACGAAAACTTGACAAAAATGCAAGCTTCTCCCTACATTGCATTTGTGCAAGAACCGTGGGTACAAGGTGGCAGGATTTACGGACTCAGATCAATCACGGGAACAAAATTTTTTTATGATGAAAGGTCAACTCGGCCGAGCACTTGTATTCTGATTTCCAATCTGATTGATGCCACTATGCTCAGACAGTTTTCAATCCAAGACCTTTCAGCGGTCGTCGTGCAGTACCAGGCTGAAACGCACGATAGTCGCCTCAGCTTACTTTCCCTTTTACTCGTTAGTGCCGCCGCTGCTGATACAGGAGTTGAAGGATCTATTTCAATACGCTGAATCGGAGAGGCTAGAACTTCTGGTGAATTGCAATGCTAACTCCCAGCATTGTAGCTACGATTTCTCCCATATTTGTGAATCGAAATAGAAGAGCAGTTATTGATGTATCAGTATATTTGTCTGGAATAGTTAGATCAATAGCTGGATAGCATTTATCGGATGAGGTTTCACTCTTGGATCATCGCTACTTGGTGTTCTCTAACACCCGTGGTGAAAAGATGAAATCAAAGAAACACTGTTTGGGCTGTTCAGTTTTTTGTAGACAAAGCGTGTCCTAGCGGCAAGATAAAATCACCAAAGTCAATAGAATCCCGGTTGAGGACTCTGAGTAGAGACATAATAAATAGCTATGAAGAGGTATATCCTATCAGAACCAGCAGGAACAACAGAAGCTCAGGAAAAGAACCAGGAAACTTCTCAGTCAAACTTATAAGAGTAACACTGACGATGACTAGATTTTCTACAGAGCCCCGCAGAAAAAATATAAGAATTTGGTGAGGACTTTCCAGAGGAAATCATTAAGATCCTTTTGTCAGGGACTAAAAGGTGCACAGGAGACGTCAGCTCTTTGCAAAGTCCCAGACAATGATCAATCAGCTTAACTGGATTCTCTAAAATACTCGGATATTAACTTTACCAAGTCCAAAAAGAGACTCTACAAACTCTTTTTGGGGCTTACTTTCCAGTTTCTCTGGTGATTGAATCATAGAAAGCATCTGAATTTCTGACTAAACCAACTGCTTTTCACAGCAGTAAGAAATGCTGGCACATTGCTTGATCTGTGGTCACTAGTGAAAAGGTCAGGGTATCCGGTTATGCTATGGGAGGGAATTAACCACTTGATTGCAGACTTAAAAGAAATCTTTTGGCCATGCTTAGCCTTGGGATATGTTCCTTCACCTGGGCGAGAGGTTAAGGTAGTTTTTACATCTAAACTGGGGAGAGATGACTGCTCGGATTCAAGGAACTTTAAGCCGATCAGCTTAACTTTGTTTATGTTGAAATGCTTAGAGAGTCTTGTTGAACGACACATACACGTACTAGGCCCTTAAGTCTAACCGCTTGAATGATAAGCAACATGCGTCCAGCGAGGAAAGTCATGCGCTTCGGCTCTTCATTCTCTGGTTTCCAGAGTTGAGGGGGGTGATCTGAAATGGTGAGTATGTGATTAGGTATTTGTGGACATTGAAGGGGCCTTCAACTGCGTACCTTTTGTGGACTTATGTGAAGCTGCAAAAGCTCATGGTGCTGATGACGTCTTAGCTAAGTCGATACCAGCCCCTGAACACGGACGGTATAACTTTCCACCATTAGCCCCTTCAATCCTCTCGCGCACAAAGCATGTTAAAGCTGCGTTTCCGCCATTTCACTCTTATTGTCAAATTGGAGGGGAACTACTTGGATTTGACCCGATTTGACAATGAGCAGACAAAAAATTACTACCATCCCCTTCAATGTAAACCTTATGGGCATGTCCACTCCATTTCTACGATCTCACTGGTCGATACACGCCATGTGGACGCAGAAATAATTGCTGCTACTTGAAAACGGCGACAAATGGATTCCCTCAAGGGGGTGGCCTATTACCGCTCCTGTGGAGTATGCTAGTTGACTTCCTGCTAAACGAGCTGCAGCAAGAACGGCTGCACGCGCAGGCTTATGCTGATGACGTGATTCATTAAAGATCTGAATATGGAATGTATAAATACAAAACGCGCATTGGATCTAATTGACTGTTAGTGCTCGAGGTACAGCCTTACAGTGAATCATGGTAAGAAAAAACTTTTTTTGTTCACCAGGAAAATAAAACTGAAAGGATTTTTGCTGCCAAATATGAAAGGTGTAACTCTTCAACTTTCAGATGAAGTGAAATATCTTGGAGTAATCGTAGACAAAAAACTTAGCTGGAAGAAGCATTTGGAAGTGAAGCTTACTCGTCATTTAAATGCTTTCGCACAATGCAAGAGAGTTTTTTCCACCACCTGGGGTCTAAAAACCCGTATAGTTATGCACATATTTTTCAATAGGTAACGACCGATTTTATTGATATATTTGGCACAATGCAGCTTTTGAATACATTAGTAAGAACGCAGTTTAAATTTACTAAGTAAGTGCCATTTTTCTCGAACCAAAATTGTTTCTCAGCCTCATGTTTCGAAAACTTTTGGTCGGACTGGAATAACTTATGAAAAGATTCTGTGCAATTTTTCATGGTGGAAAAATTTGTTGATTCACGTAAAACCAATAGCACACAAAATGGTACAGAAAAAAATAATTTTCGTGACCTTTTTCCTTGAATCACTGTTATTTGCGCACACGATTCTGCAATGAATTTTCAATACAGTATTTTTGATGCTAAAATAAAAATATTTTTGTTGAGAAACCTTCACCTGAATCTGTTCGTGAATTTGTTTATTTTGTACTAAATGATTGGAGTAACAGTAGGTTCTGGCATAGAAACTGGTCTATTGGCTAAACACTTTTCTGGAACACTTGGTAACCTCTGTAGTTAGATGTATGGTTGTTACCATAAATGCTACATTTGTTAATGGCAGCGACTTGTTTGCTCTTCTCACAAGACTACGACACGTGGAACTTAACTCAAATAACGTACAAATCGGAAAAGAAGCAATTGACTTTAATCAGCTCTGATTCCTGATGGACACTCTTGAAACTCGACGTCAAAATCTCAAAGCTCTATTCACTGCGAAGTTACTCAATGGAAACGTGAACCCTGAGTTTTTGTTATCAAAACTGAACTTTCGTGTTTGTCGCGGTGAACGTAGACATCATAGCGCCTTATCCATTTATCCATCCCGTTTCATCAGACCAATTATGGATTAAATGAACCAACCTGCGCAATAGCCCAAAACTTTAACTCAGCGTATTAAATGTTCGACTTTAATCATATTGTTGAAATGTTCAAGTGTTGACTTAAACGACCGATTAATTGTTTTTAATAATTTTATAAAAGTACATATTTTATGGAGTAATTATTTTGTTGGTGAGTCTGTCAATAAGTAAATATATAAACAAATAAATTTGCACATTGGATGACGATTTTACGTTTTTTTGGATCTTTTATATTGATTCGGTTACATGTAATCTATCGTTCGCTAAAAATTATGTGAATTTCTCCTCCTTTGAGATTCAGGCTCGAATTTTACTTCAAAGGATGGTTATAGCTGTTTGGATTTGTTGATTATATTTATAATTGATTTTACTCCTAAACTAAGATAGTTAAATTGAATAAAATTAAAATGTCATCTTATCAGTATCAGGCTCATCAGTATCAGAGCTTCGATTATCACCAACAATCTTTCGCCATACATGGTACCATGAATTGTGAAAAGGTTACGTTTTAATTATTTCCTTATTTGTTTGCTAGAAACTGTTACTGAATAATATACTTATGTTTAAAAAGTATTCTCATTTTTATGAGAAATTAGGAAAATGCCATCTGCATTGGACAAAAGAAAGCAACACTGAATAACCGACTAAAAAGCTTCATTGAGTTTACTTTAAATTTCCCAAAGTCAAAATTTCTCATAACTAATGACTCCCAAAGTAAAAATAAAACCCTATATAAATTCTATTTTGAGAGGAAAAGTTGCTCCAGATAGTATACTCAATACAAACCATTTTCTTGGTATCCGCAATAATTTCAAAAATATTACCATATTCTATCAGCCACAGCACCACTTACTGTAATCCTCACCAACCATAAAATTGTATATTAACACACATAAATCTGCAATCTAATCACATTTAAAATATTCTCAAACATCGTACCCCTAAGAATACATATTTCTTCAGATCCAGACATAAATTTATGACATTCAGCTAGTTGAAATTAATGTTGTCGGGCGCGCGAATATACAACGAATGAATATCCATATACATATTTTGCGGACATCGGCATGGACCAGCAGATAAAGATAAACTTTCGTAATTTCTTCTTCTTTTTCAAATCCAGTTCAAATACAAAGAGTGTTTTGTCTGCTCGCCAGACAGCGAGCGGACTTTCGCGCCAAACGATCGTCAGAGTTGCTAACTCCAGAGGAAAGTTTTTTTCTCGTGAAATTTTAATAGCCCGACGAAGGAATACGGAAAATCGATGAAAACCACTAAAGTGTTATTTTTTCGGAGTCAAAATGTCGTTAGGCAAGCTAAATTTAAGGAAATTTAGGAAAAAGCTTTTTGAAATGTATGCGTTTAAATTCAAATGGACAGAGTAGATGCAAAACATTCATGTAAATTCGAGGAGAAATTTGACAACTTTGCCGTTGGTTCGGAATCGACTCTCAATACAAGATAATCTACTTTGGCGTCAAGCCAATTTATGAATGCAGTTTCGAGATTGCATTTGAAAAATCTGCCAATTTAATAAAGAAGTACATCGATAGCATTCAGATCTTCTACATAAATTCAGGACACGTCACTGATAATGAAATATAGCGAGTCCACTAGCAGTTTAAGTTTTGTTATGGACTTTTCTCACTCGTCGAAAGAGTTTCGAAGAAAAGAGATGCAAAAAATCGAAAAAAAAAAAGAGTTTTGTACTTAAGTTGGAAGCCATAATAGAATAGAATAAATGGAAACTCAAGTTGATTAACTATTATCAAATCGGATTGTCTTAATGAACTTTGGAAAAGTTAAAGTTATGCTTAGGAAGGAAATTTGTATAAATAACTGATTTAAAATTTATGTCCTTCACACAATATTTTCATTTGATAAAATTAGCTTCAAATTGAGCTTCACTGAGCTGAAAAACATTTCACAGTTAATCTTGTTGCCAACCACCTGTTTGAATCTAAAACAGTCACATCTTTATCGAAAGATAAACATTTACTCATACTTTTTCCTGCGTACAATGTTACATTTAAAGCGTTTGCTTGAAATTAGCCATTGCCTACATCGACCGAGCAATTCCTTGTAAGACTTACCAATACCAGCTTGTTTTGTTGCATGTTTTCCAACGAGTTTCGGGAAAAGACCCTCACTCAGTTCGTAGAATTTCGAATATTGATATAATTTTCTGTCTTTCTATTATTGTTTTTTCTTGGCCGCTTATCTTGTTTCATCATTCCCTTATATTATTTGACATTTGCAAAGCTCATTGTCTAACTCCCACAACAAGTTTAAAACAGGCAATGAAAAATAACGAACTGAACATAGGGTAGGGGAGACCGAGGTGGGTTGTGACAGAGGAGAGTTGTGACATACTAGATTTCTCGGAGCCTATGACAGCTAGAAAGCTAGTAACACTGCGCATTTATTGCTTTTTTGACGAGTTATTACATGTTATTTCGCGCAGGCCGGCACTGCAAGTGGTAGTGTCAATACGACATTGTTGTAAAAAAAAAATGCCAAAAGTAAGTTTTTGGTCAATAATTCAGTGTTCTATTATTTTATATACGCATTGCTAGTGCTGTTGTGATATTTTTACTGATATGCAGTAACTATTCTACTTTCATACCTTGATATAGCTTTTCTGGTTTGCTTCATATTTGTTAGGTTATGAGCCATTATTCTGATCGACGCATGTTTTTTTGCTCCTAGGAGAGTTGTGACAGCTTGTCACAACTCTCCTAATTTGAAGCAAATCTATTTTCGGCAAGATGCTTTGTGGTGGGGGTCTGCATGCTTTACCCACCTACTTTAATTTTTATATATTGATTGAGAATGCCAAATAAATATACAAGAAAAAATAATAGACCTGTGTCTAGTATCGAAATATATGAATTAGTTTGTGAGGAGGTTACATTAGGTGGAAACAATCTTAAAAATAATGTCAAAGATATATTAAGAAGAAAAAAGCTTAAGGGGCCAATGAAACGAAAAACCACCATCTATTGGGTATGCTTTTCCAACAGTCTTCACCAAAGATGAAGAAAATATGCTATGCGAGTATTTGTTGACTTGTGTGTCTTCAGATTATGGCTTTACTACTAAAGAAACGAAAAGCTTGGCGTACAGATTAGCACATAAGCATAATAAGAACTTTCTGATCCAAATTTATCACTAAGATTGGCTCAAGTATGGCTTGGGCAACGAGCTTCAATCAAACAAATGTGGCGATATTTTTCTTCAGTTATACATGTGTCTTTAACATACATAAATTTTCCGGAAAAAGATATTTAGCTAACTTTAGCTAACTTAACAGCTAACGGCTCAGAGTGGATGCAAGAGAATGATTTTCATACGTTTCTGGAACACTTCGAAAACCATGTCAGATAGTCAAAAGAACAAAAAGCTTTGTTATTACTAGAAAACCATTCGTCACACGTGGCTTTAAAAAATATCGAGTTTTTCAGAGAAAATGGCATAATCTTACTCACGTTTCCTCGCTGTAGTAACAAACTACAACCAATGGATCGTGCTATTTAAGGTCCTCTGAAAAAGGCTATTAATAATGCAAAAAAACTGCATTTGACGTAACGATCACGGCAAGGAACATCAGCGTTGGTTTTGCAGCTACAGGAACTTGGCCTGAACAATTTACTGATCGAGTTTGGACCGATCCAATGTCAGACCGCGAATTGACTGCAGATCAACAAGGAAGAACAGTTACTCCAAACATAATTGTTGATGCATAAGAACAGTTCTTCCAGTCTATACATACTGTTGAATGATGTTATCGAATCCGAAAACATAGATCCTGTTGCCTCTGCATTCAGGAACCGCAGCCCTCTATACGATAGCTTTGCACCAGTTGCTTCCACATCTTAGCATCCATATAGCACGTAAACGCTGACTCCGTTGTCTCCAGATCTCTAATCTGTAATGCGCAGCCTCCAGAAATAGAACCTGTTGCCCCACATCCCAAGCTTATAATCCACCACCAACAAACTTGTAACAAATTGCGTCCACAACTAAATCTCTTAATCTACGCCATATTAAATCTAATTTATTTTCACCGGAAGTGCTCGGGCCACTGCCAAAAGGACCTCCAAGAAAAGGCAACCAACCAAATAGAAGTAAAATCAAATCCGCTGTTCTTACTGACTCGCCCATCAAAAATAAGTTACCTCGAGCCCTGTCACAACTTACCACGAACCCTGTCACAACTTACCTTGGTACTAGGAGAGTTGTGACATTGAGGATTGCTTCATTTAATCTCAATTTTCTCATGGATCTTACTTTTTTTGTTTCTTTTTATATTTAATTTAAATAGTGTATTAAATTAGCTTTCTTCCATAGAAAAGCTCATAGACGTACCAGTAATATTAGATGACTTATGTTAGTTAACGTAAAAATTGTCACAACCCTCCTCGGTCTCCCCTAATTTCGCCTGTTCGCGTGCATTTAGTGCAGTTGGCAAGTTTGACGGCGATAATAAAAATGCCCCAGCACTAATTTCTAAGAAAAATGTATGTGATGTGTTCATTATATAGTCTATTTTAAGATTAACTTTCAGTTTTATTAGAAACATCTTGTGTTTTCTTTTTAAATAGATAAACTTCAGAATTAGGCGTTTTACCCACTTTGCGTCCACAAAATCCAAATTGCGTCCACCCGTGGACCATTTAGCGTCCAGCAGCTTAGAAAAGGAATATAGGGGTAATATTTTTAAGAATTTGTAAAGAAAGATTGTATTTTAACAATTTGTTTATTTAAGAATATAAATATTAAAAAATCAACATTATTATCATTAAAAAAATCACTTTCAAAAAATAAAAATAATTCTTCTCAACATTGGTTGCACTTAAAATTAGGTAAGTAGTAGGCAAATAATGTTTGCAACTTTAAGAATAAACAGTAATCAGTATTGTAGCCTTAGGATTTCAATAAATAACACAGGTCACATTCAAAAGACTTATCTTTGGCCTCTAAATAACTTCATCCTGCAAATCGCGTGCATTTCAGATGATACCATCTAATACACATGTCACAGCCTATGTTTTTTTCATCGTCGTCTTCTACATCTGAAATTAGTATATCGTCACTTTTAGAACATTTCACTCGCTCCACGGCTGGTAAATTTTCTTTCTCAAATTCCTCATTAACCGTTTCCTGTGTGACTTCTTGTATCTTCTTTTTTCGTATTGGAGCAATTTTACGAACCGTTTGAGAATGTTTTAAAGTCTTTTCTGTTCTTGTTTTTGTAGTCGCTCAAGCTTTCTTTTTCGTATTAATTCCTGCTTTTCGTACAGTAGGATCGGATTTAGCTTCATCATTTTTGTTTTCGGTGTCTTCGAGAAATGAAGAGATGGTCATTTCTTTAGTTGCATCCAATTCGCCATCAATATGACTAGGTTAGGTTAGGTTAGTAAAGAGGGCTGCCGGGAAACGCGGCTTGCATTAGGCCACCAGTTTGGGCCCATTTGCCACCCTCCGCTGGCTTTTTAGAGCTGCCAAGTGACCGCTTCGCCAAACTGGATCAGCTGACTCAGCGTGACGGTACCAGCCACCTCTGCCAACCCTTGAAAGTGGTATGCACCAAAAATTTTGAGGCGTTTATTATTGAGGGCCGGACAATCGCAGAGAGTATGCTCGATGGTGTCCTCTTCCATCTCGCACCTCTTGCATAAACTGCTGGATGTCAGTCCCATTTTCTTCGCATGAGATGCGGTAAGGCAGTGCCCTGTGAGCAAGCCGACCGTGGTTCTCAAGCAATTCCTGCTGAGCTTGAGCAGTTTCCTGCTTTTGCTTGGATCAGGTGATGGCCATAATGTCCTGGCCACCCTGCAGTCCAGCCTGTTTTCCCATTCGGACTTTAGTTTGGCCCATATGGCGGCATCAAGTTTGTTTGTGGCGTCCGCGATTGACCGAGGTACAGTGATGCAGGGGCAGTTGCTAGCTCCTGAACCTTTCCTCGCCAATTCATCAGCTTTTTCGTTGCCTATGACCCCACTATGCCCTGGCACCCACATAATCCGGATAGGAATATGCCTTGCCTTTTCATTGAGAGCCACTCTGCAAGCGTTAACAGTTTTTGAAGAACATCTGTAAGACGCAAGAGCGAGAATGGCTGCTTTACTGTCGACGCAAATGGTCATTGGTCTGGTTGATATTCCGCTAATGGACTCAACTGCCATGCGTATAGCATGTAATTCAGACTGAAAGACGGTAGCATGGTCCGACAGTCTACACCACAGGTTAAGGCTCAAATCCGTAGAAAACACGCCCGAGCCAACTCCTGTGTCCGTCTTTGACCCGTCCGTGTAAATCCAGGCGCCCCTATCGGTGGTAGCTTCCTTTTTCTTCCAGTCTGTTCTTGTGGGTATCTTGACCTGGAAATTCCTGCCAAGATGTATTATTTTGCTCATGTGGTCCGTGTCTTCTGCAACGAGTCCAAATCTTTTGCGGCATTCTATAAGAATACCGCTGTGGCCCCACTGATCTGAATCGTTCCACATGCCAGAACTTTTAGCGCGTATCGCCGCTAAGCTTGCGCTTCTAAAGATGAATCGATCTAGGGGCATGAGTCCCAAAATCATTTCCAACCCAGCCGTTGGGGCGGTTCTTAAAGCGCCCGTAATACATATGCAAACTAATCTTTGCAGTGTTGTTAGCTCCTTGATATTAGTTTTTCTCTCCGCTGCTTTCCACCACACGACCGCTCCATACACCAAAATCGGCCTGACTACACATGTGAATATGTAATAGGCCGCCCTAGGTTTAAGACCCCAGGTATTGGAGTAGGCGGACCGGCAAGCGAAAAGTGCTGCGCGGGCCTTACCAATTCTGTGCTTCACGTTAACCCCCCAGTTCAGTTTCCTGTCTAGTATAAGGCCCAAATATTTAACACTATCAACAAGCTCCAATGTTATTCCGTTGAGGTTAGGCGTGGCAATAGCCGGTACCCTGTGTTTCTTTGTGAAGAGCATAAGTTCGGTTTTTGTCGGGTTTGCCCTAAGACCGACTTTTCTGGCCCAGATTTGAATATGGTCCAGCGCCGATTGCATAAGGTCCGACAAAGTTTGTGGGAACGCACCCCTCACAAGCACCACAATGTCATCGGCATACGCCACTACCTCAAAGCCACTGGCCCTTAACTTCTCCAGTATTTCGTTGACTGTCAGGATCCAGAAAAGGGGAGATATAATCCCTCCTTGTGGTGTTCCGGTGCCGACTGTTCTTTCCGCTTTGGCCTCCAAAAAGGTAGCCTCAATCCGCCTGCTCTTGAGCAAGTCAGATGCCCAGGTCGCCAGGGTTTTATCCACCCCATATCGAGCCAAGGCATCAATGATACTCGCGACAGTGACATTATTGAAGGCCCCCTCAATGTCTAAGAAGGCTGCCAACGTGAATTCCTTCTGCCGTAAGGATTTTTCTATTGTACGGACAACTTTGTGTAATGCCGTATCTACTGATCTGCCCGCTAGATACGCGTGTTGATCAACACAGATTCTCGCGACATCAATCGAGCTTTTGATGTGCAGATCAACAAGCCTCTCTAGTGTTTTGAGCAGAAACGATGTTAAGCTGATTGGTCTAAAGTCCTTCACGTAATGATGATTCAACCTACCAGGTTTCGGAATGAAGACCACTCTAGCTTTTGTCCATTGCTCGGGTACTACCCCGAGGCGGAGGCATGCGGTAAAAATACGCTGCAGAATGGGAATGATGGCCTTATCTGCTTTTTGAAGCATGATAGGTGATATCTCATCAATCCCTGTAGCTTTGTAAGGTCGGAATGTGCCAATAGCCCATTCAATCTTGACCTCGTCCACTACTTCCTTGATCAGCCGCTCAGACGCCCGGTGGGTTCCACGAAGTACGTCACTACGCGGTGTCACGCAGGCTGATTCTGGAAAGTGAGTTTCCAGTAGCAAGTCCAGGCAATCTTTCGGGTCCTCCACCCAATCCCCGTTTTCCCTTCGCAAAAGCGTAGGTACGCCGGGGGTTACGCTTAGAACCTTCCTGATTCTGGCAGCCTCTGTACCTCCTTCAATGTTCTCACAGAATTCCCTCCATGAGTCGCGCTTGGCTTGTCTAATCTTCTTTTTGAAAAGCGACAGCTCTTGCTTGTAACGATCCCAGTCAGCCACGTTTCCGGAACGCCTTGCGGTGTTAAACGCCCTTCGTGTGCGACCTCTAGCCTCTGTGAGTTCGCCATTCCACCACAAGGTAGCGTTCTTCCTTACGGGCTTTTCCGGACACACGTCTTTGAAATCTGACACTAAGATTCCCGTTAATCGGTTCACCTGCTCGTTCAGCCGTCCTGGACTCGTCAGTTCCAGATCGTCTAGTGCTCTGAGGTGTCTATTTGTTTTCCTTGAGTAAACTTCCCATTGTGCTGTTCTCGGGTTCCGTACTTTTTTAGGTGAAATAACAGAACAACCGATATTCCAGCATAGCCACTGGTGGTCCGAGAGCGATGGCAGGTTATAAACCTGCCAGCTGTGGACACTTTTCATTATACTTGGAGTTGCCAGGGTAATATCAATTACCTCAGCCCTGTTCTTAGTTATAAATGTAGGTTTGTTACCCATGTTGAGGATGTTGAGGTTGGTTGACGTTAGAAATTCTAGCAAACTCCTACCTCTCTCGTTTATGTTGGTGCTTCCCCATATTTCGTGGTGAGCATTTGCGTCACAGCCGATAACAGCATCCGTTGTCATAGCCGCTACTGCCAATCTTCTCAGTCCGGGCGTGATGGGATCCACGTCGTATGGTAGATAGACCGCCGACAACAGGCACCGTTTCGTGCCGCTACCAGCGATCCCCCACTCCACACACACTGTGGTTGTATCCCCATCACAAAGCTGCGGAATCAAGATTGCTTTCACCTCTTTTTTGGCGACAGTACAAGTCCTTGTCTTGTCCCTTCCTTTTAGCTGGAACACACTGAGGCTGGTGCCGAATCCACAAGCCACATTCTTGTACAGAAGCGGCTCCTGTATCAGTGCGATGTCAGCGTGCCCCCGACTGAGATGCCGAAGCAGATTGGCCGTCGCCCCTCTACTGTGGTGCAGATTTGCTTGGACCACTCGCACTTCGGCTACCCTCAGTCACCTTCTCCGCTCCAACTTTCAAGGTGATCCTCTTCAGACCGAAGTGAATCAACCCGTTGTTGGCCCGTACTTGATCCGCGGACTCCCGATCGATACCCAGCACAAGCACTAACTTAGCTGCACCAGTTAAGTCAGGCTCCGCAGATTGGTTAGTTAGTTTAACAGCCTGGAATAATCTCCAGCCTGAAACTTTCAGATCGGGGTTCTGTCTTTTTAACAGAGACAGAGCCTCCGAAGCGTTCGAGTGGGGCACCGCCACCTTCGCTGTAATTAGCTTGGGCACGGATGTCTCCTCCACTACGTCCAAACCTGGATGGTCTGCAGAAATCTTCAGGACGGTAGACCGAAGCCATTCCGTCGAGAAGACGTCACTACAGGTCACCGCAATGTGGCCGCGAACAATGTTACAGCCTTCAAAGCGAGGTGACCCTTCTTCCGTTGACATGGCAAACCTGAGGAGTTCCTCGGTGATCCGTTTAAGAATCACCTTGGCCACGTCATCTTCAAGTCTCCATTCCAGGGGTTCCTGCTTGTCAACGACGGCCAGCTTAAGGTGACTGGCCGCTACGTCCCTAAAGGAACGAACTACCGTCTCCTGTCGTGGCCTCTTCGTCGATTTACCTTTCGGCGAGGTTAACTCCTCTGAGCGTTGGCGTTTACTTGCAGCCGCTGCAGCAGGTTTCACTTGGGCAACCTCGGGTTTCCCTTTGGATTCCAGCGTCACCGTGCTACTGGCCGCTCGTTTTGCCTCTCTCCTTCTGAAGCGTTGGGCATTCCGCTTCCTCCCTTTGGTGGGATCAGCTGCCGCCACCTTCACAGTAGACTGCAGATCTTTGGAGGCACCACCTCCAGTCTTGGTCACAGCTCTGCTGAGTGGCTTAGCCGCCGCTTCCTTCCCGGTGACCTGCAAGCCTTTCAGCTTGCCGCCTCCGTTCTTGGTCACAGCTCTGCTAGAAGCCGACTCAACCGCCGCTTCCGTTGTACTGGCCAGTGAATCTCCAGACCCGCCGCCAGACTGCTGAGTAGCTGCTCTGCTGACGGGTACCGCTACGTCCATCGGACTCACAGTAGATCCCGCGGCGGGTTCCCCATCTAGCTTCAGGGCCCGCAATCTTTCGATCGTCTGACCCTGAGCCGTTTCGCTTCCCGACGTTGGTGATCGTGTCACCTTTGAACTCCTTTTGAAGGGGTCCTTTTCTGGTGACTTCCCTCCAGTAGTACTGGCGGGAAGTTTGAGTTTTTTCAGGTCTTTACTTTGATCCATAGATTATATTTTTTTTTATAATTTCAGGTTTGGGTTTCACGTTCTCGGACCACAGCCGAGGCAATCGCCAGCAATTTTGCCTCCCGCTACACCCCGCCCCCATAGGAACAACGTATTGCTCCGACCGTCCTTCCCCCTCTTCGGATCGCGAGGCAGACTCCCCCACGACCATCCGAGGGTTCTGTAGGCTTTCACAGTACGCTGAACCTGCGAACCTTGCTGCCGAGGCAACCAAGGTGTCTCCCCTAGTCTAACAGTTCGCTACTCTGTAGACCGCGGTTCGCCAGGTTCCAGAACCGGGCAAAGTGAAGTGTTGGATCCAGAACCCCGCAGGTGAACCTTCACCTCAGTCACCAGCCCAGACCTGTCCCCAGGCCTCCGTGTCACCCCTGCGGAGAGAAACAAGGGCGCCCCTCTGCCGGTTACGGGCGAGGCCTCCGTTTACACAGCCCATACAGCTGGCTGCTGTACGGGCGTGCGGCAGAACCAAAATTTTTTACGGGAGAGGGATCTCTCACCAACCTTACTTAGAAGGGACTAGCCTGATCCAATTAGCCAATCCTCCCTTCCGGGGTAATTGTTACCAGCGGCCACCGCGAGGAGGTTATGGATCACACTTTCACCAGACCGAACAGTTGCGGCACGTGTATATTTGCGTATACTACATGTTTTTCCCCCTATTCGGCTGGCAACCGACCGCTATCAATATGACTAAAAATAGTACTATTTTTTTCTGTTGAAAGTTCCATATGTGACCTATTAGATTCAGTTTCGATAGAAATCTCTGCAAATCCTACTTCTGCAGGAAGAGACTTTTTCAACCTTTCTTTCGTTATAGTTCTAATGTCAATATTTTTTTCTTGTAGTGTCGGCTTCAGGTGTTTCTAAACTTTTTTAAAACTTTTAATGTCCGAGTGGGTAACATTTTGTAACTGTTGATCAACGGCCTGAACATTTTCCAAAGTGTTTCTTATACATTTAGTGTAATCTGGACTATTAGCATCGAATGGGTAAAGACCACATCGCTTAAACCCATTTTTGATGTTGTCGAGCATGTTAGGATGATTTAATGCGTCATTTAACAATTTACAAAAGTTTGTTTTTGTGACGGCAGAATTCAAATTTTCTGGTTTTGATAGGAATGCGCGGACTGTAAATTTCCAATATATTTTTACCGGTGCAAATACGCTAACGTTAGCTGGCTGTAAAATATGGGTGGTTTTGGGCAGAAGGGCATACAAAATAATATCCATTTGTTCACACATCTTACTTAACATTAAGGACATATGCGATTTATGCCCATCTACCAGCAAAAGCACTGTTTTTTATGTTATTTTCCACTACCCATTTGTGAAACACGTTGGTGATGTATTCAAAGAATACATCTCCTCTCATCCAACCTGTCTCCAATCTGCCTAATCACCATTCTGGAGGCATACTATTCACCACAGCTCTTGGTGGTCTAATGTATGGAAACACTATACAAGGTGGACACATATCTTCTTTCGCATTAAATGTTAATAATACCATTATATTTTCTTTTTCATTACTTGGCTTTATTTGGTATAAGTTTTTGAACCCTCTAGACCTAAAACTTTTCCTGTCTTTGGACAAAGAGCAAAACCACTTTCGCCCCCATTAAAAATTCTTTTCGGGTCACTCAAAATATCTTTTTGGTGTATACTGTCCAAATATTCCTCTAATTCTTTAAACCACAATCTGATTGACTGTTCTGTGACTTGGGCTCGAGCTCTATTAATACCCTCCGCATTTTTAAGTGTGATTTCTTTATTTCTGGCCAAAAATTTTTGAAACCACTTTTCACCTGGGCGATCATCCTTGAATTTATTTTTAAACTCTCCGTCTCGAATTATTTTCTGAACAGTATCCAACAATTCTTGCTTTTTTATTGGAAATCCACATTTGGAAATGTTAAGAAGCCGTTCAACTACTTTTTTTTCACCATCTACTCCTAGCGCTGGTTCTGGTCCCGGTTTTTTTACTCCATCGGGTCTGCGCTCACTGATTTTGTCCAATATTGTGGTCTTGGGAATAGCATATTCTTTGCATATTTGTCTTATCGGTTTATTATTCTCTCGAATTTCATTTAACGCTTTCTTTAAATCTTCTTCTGTGTATGTTCTCTTTTACTTCTTCTTTCTTGTCTCTGAAGAACTCATCTTAAATGGAAAAAAATAAGAATGAAAGAAATTACGCATTCCAATTACAAAATAGAATTATAAACACGAAGTCTTAATAAAAAAAAAATACAATAATAATAAACAATACATTTTAAATTATTAATTATTATTATTATTATTTAAATTATTAATTATTATTTTTTTTTATTATTTAAATTATTTTTACAAGCAAGTATTTAACGAAAATAGTGGACGCAATTTGGTTTACTATTATCCCCTGTAGGTATAGGTTGCGGACGCAAAGTGGAAGTTTTCTAAAATTCGATGCAGTAATTCGCGTCCACCTTATTTTATTCGTTAAATATAAAAAACATAAGCAAATTCATAATTAATATTATTCCCTTTTTCATCATAAAAGTGTAAAAACAGCTATGTATCCTAAAATTCACATAAAACAATAAAAAACTTACCATCAAACACGCCGCTGCACACAAATTTTTATTTAACATCCCACGAGTACGACCGAGACTAACTTTTTTTTCTAAACGGAATGGGTTTGACTTTTGTCCATGTGTGCTTGCCTCTTATGCATTGAAGTATTAGCGGCAATGACTTTTTGTTTGATTGGTGTGTTAGTTGACTTATTTTCGAGTATTTTTAAATGAAATGGACGCGAATTGGGCGATGGACGCGAACAGGCGAAATTACCCTATTCAACATGGACGCAGTATTCATTTTAGAAATGGTTTTAGAGGCACAGCTATAATAGTGTTACCGAGTGTTCAATGTCGATGATGAAAATTAATTCAAGCGTTGTACTCAGTGCTGTCGTTTTCATCTTTATGTGTGCAATAAATCGAATTTTGAAATTGCAATAGATTGTTTGACATTGCAATAAGCGGATTTTACCCTACTCAAGCTGGGTAAAATTAATAATTTATTGACTTCGAAAACGGATTTATACCTGATTTAAGATAAGGGGCATTTCACGTGAAGCGGACAGCGAAAAAAAGTCGAGGCTCTGAATTTCGTTCATATTGTGTATTATGGTACTTCTAGAAGATATGTTTTTGTTTCTATGAGGTTTAGTTGCCGAGTTATGGGCTTCTGAATAACTGAAAAAATTGATGAAAGGTTTTTTTGGAAACGGATTCTGAGATTCAAAACAAAATCTAAAAAACATTAAACATACTGATTGGTATAGAAAATCAGCTGTTCTTTTTAATTTTGAAATTAGATTTGAAAAATAAATTTTTTTCTTATGTGAAACCGGAAGTAAGCACTTTAACTCGTAATTTGAATAATTTGGACCAGGTTAAATTTGTTTATTTTTATAAAAAAACAAAGCTTAAAGTATACTTATTTTATCATAAAAGTTTTAGAATGGGATGGCCAGTAGTTTCAGAGGTAGATGAATTTCAATACATAAAAGTCGCATGGAGCGTGGTACCGAGAGCTTGTTTACGACAGCTAGTTGGCTCAAAAACAAAAATTGATATCGAAATGTGATTAGTAGCGTCATCTCTTATTTAAAAAAGGTTTTTTTTTTCCCATAAAAACCTAATTGAAATATATGACGCGTATATAATATATTTGATGCCAAGCCATTTTAAATTTTCCGTTATTTTTCGAGTTACTATTCAACGCTTGCAATGACTATTACTTTCGTTGATAAGTTAAAAAGTCTTAATTTTGTGTATTATGTCTCCGCGCGGCTATCGACGTTTCAATCCATTCGATTTGAAGTTCCATCGGAAGGCTAAAGACCTAAGAAAAATTCCAAGAATATTAGCAGAAAAGAAATTATGTCGAATCTGCAGGAAAAAACTGATGATAAAAACACCTCTAGTTATTAAAAAAAGAACAAGTTTAAGAAACGAGAGTAAAATTGTAAAAATTGTGAAATAAATTCATTTATCCATACACAAGTAGCTTTTTTTTCAGTAAGTAAATCAGCATTAGCAATTTTTAATATTTTATCTTCTATATGTAAGTGATACAAGTGATATATAATAGTTTTACTACAAATATTTTGCTCTCACACTCACTACCTATCATAATCAAGCTCCCGGTACCACGCTCCATGCGACTTTTATTTTTTTTTTTTATTGAAATTCACCTACCTCCGAAACTACTGGCCACCCCTTTCTAAAACTTTTATGATAAGATAAGTATACTTTAAGCTTTGTTTTGTTATAATAAAAAAAACAAAATTAACCTGGTCCAAATTATTCAAATTACGAGTTCAAGTGTCTACTTCCGGTTCCACACAGGAAAAAAAATTGGTTTTTTCAAATCTAATTTCAAAATTAAAAACAACAGCTAATTTCCTATACCAATCAGTATGTTTTATATTTTTTAGATTTTGTTTTGAATCTCAGAATCCGCTTCCAAAAAAACCTTTTATCAATTTCGTCAATTATTCAGAAGCCCATAACTCGGCAACTAAACCTCATAGGAACAAAAACTTGGGCATACACATTCATATCTTCTAGGAGTACCATAATAGACAATATGAATGAAATTTAGAACGTCGACTTTTTTTCGTTGTCCTTTTCACGTGAAATGCCCCATAAGCAACAAATTCAAAAATGAAAAATAAGAAAAAATAAAACTATCAAATAGAAGCTGTAAGTTCTAAGTAGCATAATATCAAAAAAAATTAATACGAAGAAAACTGGACAAATTTAAGGACGAAAATTGAACAAATTTGGGGAGTAATTCTTTATTGCTTTTATTTCACTACTCATTATTTTACTTGCTTTTAAATGGTTTTCAAAAAAAATGAATATGTAAAAAGAATTTGTGGATTATTATGTTGCCTTAGCAATCCTAAAAGAGGCTAATAAGTATTGCGTGCAAACTGTCAGCTGAAGTTAAATGAAGTTCCCAATTACAAACGAGGACTGAATACCAGGGGTTAGTAGTCATAAAACTTTTATGAATTTCAAAAAGTAGACATTCGTCAAAGAACACCTTTAGTGCCACAAGGGAAGCAGTTTTCAGTATAGAGAAATGTATACTATGCTCACAGTAAGGATTTCAGATCAAATTTGAGTTTCGAATCAAATTCTACATCAAAGTCCCAGAAATTATCAACTGGGCTGAGGTAAGGTATGAACAAATAATAGAACAGCAAAACGTGATAAGGATAGCTTATATGTATTGGACGTTAAGCGTTCGCAACATTTAAAGGAAGAGAATTGAGTAAACCAGTTGAAAGCAATCATCTGCTGACCCGGTCAACCTAGCACAGAGTATCTCGCGGCATAGTTAGGATTTCCAAATCAAATAATCAAAAAAACTCACACATTGTAGTCAGAATGATTTTATGGAAAATTAATTAATAGCAATGCGGATTTTATTTGTTAAATATTACGTCTTCTAGAGGCCTTCCATTTAGCAGTAAGCACTCACGGAATCTGTTCATCGCATTCTGCATTCTGCATTCTGCTATTAAGATACCCCCAGAGGAAAAAGTCAATGGGTCAAATGTGGTGATCGCGGAGGCCATGCGATATCACCAATACGGGATAAAGCTTTTGAGGAAACAACCCACAAAGCTGCTCCATGGGTCTTGCAGTGTATGAAGTGGCTCCATTTTGCTGAAACCACGTCCGTGAACTGTAGGCACGACATTCTTGAAGCTGGAGCGTAAAATAACTGGATATCATTTGCCGATATGCCTCCCCAGTAACAGTTGTCGCTGCATCTCTTGCATTTTCAAAAACTAAGGCCCTATTGTTCCGTTTACTGGCATAGCACAACAAATTGTCACTTTTAGACTATGTAGCCGTGTTAGATGTTTTTGTCTGGAGTCGGCAGGTAACCAAAAGTAACAATTTTGTTTTTTCACGTATCCATTTAAATGGAAATGTACTTCATCACTCCAAAACACAGTATTTAAAGTGCTAAATCTCTCAATGACTGTCTGGCAAAATTTTGACGTAAATTGTGACCATTTTTCGTTATTGCCTGCACCATCTGGATTTCGTAGGTAGGAAATTTCAGATCACGCTTCAAAATCGACTTTTCGGTTTATTTGGTGATGTTTAAGGTCGCTTCTTTTTTGGGTGTCGATAAGCGTTGATTGCGACGAAAGCTAGCTTTAACTTCGTTTTTTGTTTCTTCCGTTCTTGAAGTTCTGCTCGGGTCAGCACGTGGTTGATTTATAGCGGAACCTGTAGCTGAAAACTTCTGTTCACATTTACGAATCAAGTTTCCGCTTGGTGCATCTCGTTAACGTTTGGTATTTAAGTGGGAACGAAACTACCTCAGAGCCGTAATGTACGATTCTCCTCCCTGCAAAAATGTTTGACAGCGTTCCCCGACCACTTGGACATCGCGACTGTTAAATCCGCACCAACGACAAATCTACTGCGTTCTTTCCCCTGCGCTCAATTTAAACCCCAAACTCTACCGAGAGACTCCCTTTATATACAGGTTACCAATGTACAAAAGACAGGAGAAATCAAAGAGAGAAAGTAGTTCGTGTATGATGAATAGGAAAATTAGAAGAGCTGGAATCGAGCTTTGTGGGACACGAGAAGTGGCATAAAAATGGCGCGAAGAACAAGAGCTAACAGTTAGAAAGCAAACACGGTTACGTTCTACGCTCTCTTTTCTGCTTTATTCAAATAACTTTTAAAATTTTGTGTCCTTCATAGACTCAACTTAGAGTAACTGATTTGGGACAATATGGTTTTAAGGCAATGAAAGCTTTCAATATTCCTGTAAACTGATTTTACAAGATTTTTCATAAGATCTACGAGGGTTGATCCAAAATTAATGATAACGAATATAAACCAAGGTGATTAAACTTAAAAAAAAATATTTATTTTTCAACAAAGCCTCGTAGCAACTTAATACATTTAGTCCATCATTTTCCAAACCCAAGCTACTCTTAGAAAAAAATTCTTTGTCTCTAGTCTCCCAAAACGGCTTAACAGTGACCATCCCTTGGCTATCATCTTCTAATTACTTACTCCGAAGGTGTTTTTTGAGATAAGAAGAGAAAAACATCACCAAAAGCTAGATCTTGCGAATGGAGCGGATTTTCAAGCAGCTCGAATTCTGTTTCTTGAATTGCAGCCGTCACAACTGCAGCCTTGTAAGCCGGTGCGTTGTCTTGATGAAACAGCACTCTGGTTCGTAGTTTGTTGCGTTTTTTTTCCTCAATAGCCTCCCGCAATCTTCTTATTTCGTCTGTGTAGTAAGAGCCTCATAAAGTGGCTTTTTTTTCAAATATTCCACCATAGTTATTCCTTCAGCTTCCCAAAAATTGATGCAATAACCTTCCCCGTCGAGCTCCACACTTTGAATTCTTTCGGCGTCCGTGAAGAAAGTCGCTTCTATGTCATCGATTGCTGTTTGGTTTCTGGATCAAAATTGCGGATCCAGGTCTCGGCCATGATCACGAAACGTGAAAAAAAAATCTGCTGATATGTCTGGAACTTTTCGAGATTCACCCTTGAAATGTTGACTTTCTTTTTTTGCTCGTCGGTTAATCGTCTTGGCCCCCAGCGCACAGGGACCTTCTTTATATGCAATTCGTGTGCAACGATTCTTTGAACACTGCCATGCGAAATCTCTGTGACCTCAGTTATATACCTGATGGCCATTCTTTGATCTGCCAACACGAAATCTTTGACTTTTTTCACGTTGTCTTCAGTGAGGGACCTGAATGGACGTCCTTCGCAGTGTTCATCTTCAGTAGGTGTTGCAATGGTGGAATATGGAGGAGCAGAGTCTCCTAATGCTCCCACCAAGTCTTTGGCAGGCATTTTTTTCAAACACAGGTGCCTAGTGACAGCTCTAATTTCGTTCTTCTCCATATTAATGTTCTTTCTTCAACTGTTTGTATTCAAATGAATATACCTCCCTGGAATCTTGGCCTACTTATGTTTTTTAAAGCAGACTTAGTGGGTAAATGAGGCGGTAAAAAAATTTTTTCCTTAAATCTTATGCGAACTCGAAATAGCCAATTATCATTACTTTTAGATCAACCCTCGTACTATTATGTAGAGTGATGATAGAAAGTTTATTTCATTGTGAACTAAAGTCTCTTCATTTTCATTTTTTATTCCAAGTATCAAATCAATCTTTGAGACCAATTTTGTACAACGTAAAAAAAAACAAAATTTGGTGTACCATCCGTGCCGTCAGAGTAACATTGCTATCAATTTTAGATTAGCACAAGTTTTTGTGATCATTTAAGAAATCCCTGTTTTTGTAAAAGTCCTTTGGCATAACAAAGAAACACTGAATTGCCTTATCAAATCTTCTCGGGGGTTACAAATATATGAGACCCTCGTACTTTTATCTAACAAATTCTATTGCTGCAATCTATATTCGAGGAGTTGAGCCTTTGATTTCGCACGACTCATGTCTCGATGACATCAATCAGATTTCATGAGAAAATAGGGTTTAGTTGATTTCATTGTGGTTGGTATACAGTGGAGGTAAAGCATCATTATTTTGAGAAACTGGTCTTCAAGCAGAAGGAATATTGGGATATTTTATTTAATTTTTTTTCGTAAATCCTGTTGTCATGTTCATAATCAATTGTCCATACGAAACCACAGGAAACCCAAAGTAAAGTTGATCAGTACTTTTAACTAAAATTGTCACTTGGCTCCTTTGAAATTTTATAGTGAGCTCAACGCAAATGTAGCAAAACACATTCGCAGAGTTTTCGCAAGACCTGGCATTTTGTATCTACAGCAAAATTAATTTTTTTTGAAAAATCATATAAATGTTCTAATCATGTGAATTTATTTTACTCTTTAGTTAAAAATACATATTCACTATGTTACATGTAATAATATAATGCGAAACTTCCCAAAATATTCAGTTTAAAACAAGAACAATCACTTCATAACTTTTTTATGTTCTGAGCGCCACGGAGTCACAGTTAAATAAAGCGCGCAAATTGGTGTCAAAACAATGCCAGTCAAAATTATTCTGTCTTTTTCTATCAGCTTGAACTGTTTCTGAATTTAAAAATACGATTTAAATCGAAGAAAGTATCGTTCATGTGAAAGCAAAACACACTGATTACTGAATGTTGGGAAATTTAAAATGATCAGTACGTGATAGTAAAAAATTAAAAATGTTCATTTAAATGTTTATTTAACTTGCTCAAATCTTTACGTTCATCATATTTTTATTTGAAACAAAATTTCATTGCAGACCGGAGTAACTGTTGAATATTTGCGGATTTCACTTCAATTTAAGTGCAATATTCTTATTACTTTGGTCATCTTGTTTCCAAGCATTTGTTTCTGCCTTTTCACCTGTCAAAAAAGCTATTCCTCAAAGGTTACCAAAATTGATAAAATGCAATAATTTGACAATGTTTTCATTTTTTGTAGTAAGAAATCAACAGAGTTCTGGCAAATAAATATTTTTTTTAACAATGCTATAAAAAAATCACTCATAAGATACCATAACACTTTAAACTTGTACCTTAGTGTTTTCTTCTTTCAATTGTCTATGACGGGATATAACACAATGCATTTTCATCAATTCAACGAAGAACCCACACTGGGCGCAAACTAAATCTTGGGTAAAATTTTTGATAATTATTTAGATGATTTGTGATATTTCCATAAATTCAAGTTTTATTGCAGACGTCCTTAAAAAAAAATTACAATGCTATCAATACCAACAATAATAATTCCCAAATTTGATATCAATTGAAAATATAAAATAATTTCCTTGGAAAAATTGTTAATCGCATTATTATATTATATTTTATTGCTATAATATTCATCAGCTTTCACGAGAGAATAAAATTAGTATGACATTGATATTGTCCATCAAACCATTAATTTGTTCTAGCATACGAAATCACGCCTCATATTCCCGCCTCTGCTATATCATTACTCGCTAATAATAGATAGCAACTGATCAAATGCATTGATAAAAATCCAATAAGCAAATTCAATAACGAAATCATCAATAATAGCATAGACCGAAAACCATAATCTCATTATAGCTCATTTCCGACAGTTCAACCGAATTCTATAAATACTATATAATCCATTCAGCTCAAAAATTATGAAGCGTGCATTTTCAAAAGCCCATTCCAGTAGTCCCGGGCCATCGACCATACATTTTCAAATATCACCGTTAGTGATTACCGAGCAACATAAGTGACCGCATAATAAATTTTATTTCATTCACAATGAATAGAAATTTTGTGGAAATTAAATCAATAACCAAACAAGCTACAACCTACACTGCTCCACTTCACATTCAAAGTGTACACTCTGAAATAGAATACTGCTTGCATTGTCACTGTAGCGCACACATCTGTGCAAGTATCCTTTTGCTTGAATCGCTCTGTCGTTCTCGTATTGAATGAACCATTAACAATGTGGTTTGATTTGTGCCCCGGAGCGAGTCATGCTGGCAGCAAATCATAAATTGACAATTAGATCAATATTTTCCACAAGAGAGTGATACTGAATGGTCCTTGGATGGTTTGTTCAGACAGGTGTTTTACTGGTGTCTATTTTGTGACGATTTAAAGCACCTTTACATGGGTCAATGTTCTTATTTTTTATTACTGACTAGATGAAAGCTTCATATTTTGTGTTGAGAAGAAATTTCGTACCCTATTTGGATTGATTTGGCGGATCCCTGACGTAAAAATACACTTGTAACTTACTCTGAAAAGAAAGACGAGGGGTATACTCATCTGCATCGAAACAAAGATTCTTCCATGTGTAGACCCTCTAATACTTTCCCGTAACCTGACCCAAACTCCTATTGAAGTAAAATCAAGATTAGAAAGTACATCTCAAATACCCAACACCTGAAGGCTTCTGCAGCTCCTGTATCTAGTTCTTGTAATTAACACTTATGAATCGACTAGATTATATACCTTGGTGGCTTGGCAGTAACTCCGTGATTTATGATTGTTCTGACGCCACTCGGTCATATATGTTCAATGAGCATCGGGCAGCTCTGACCAACCCCGGTTCGTTCGATTACGGAAAGACATGGGTTATTTAATAGAAAGTGGTTTCATTAGCGATGTGCTTTTCATTCGATCTAGCTACCGAATGAACTTTTGGGTGAATCTCTTCATTTCTAATTAGCATCTGTGGCTTTTATGCTCGCCGCCGTGTTGTGTGCAGGTATAAATGATTCTGGTCTACTGCTGAAACGATTTTGGTTTAGTTGGGGTGATGCGTTGGCAGGATGGGAATATGGTTTAATTTGAAATTCATAATGAATCGAAAGTTTAATTATCACTAATGGGAATGTGAATTTTGTGGAATGGCCAGGGATGATTTGTGGAGCGATATGGTTAATGAAACCTGAAAATTCTAGCAAGTTGAAATCCTATTTTGATATATGATACATCTGCCCTGCTTAGCATAAAGGTTCTATGAACATTTCAGCCTTTTCGTTTGTGTCTTTTTAAATGCTGCGGACATCTTCAAACGCGGCGAAAGTTTAAACATGGATACAAATACGTTTACTTGAGATGCATCTCAAGTAAAAGCTTTCACGTTGAAAATAGTTGTGGGAGATAGGTTATAAGCAGATAGGACATTTTTGTAATAACATGCAATGAAAAACTGGCCGCATTGCTTAGCATAAACGTTCTATCTACTATAGATTCAACATTTATGCTAAGCAATGTGACGTTTTTTGTAGATGGGGTGATTTTTCATTATTGATTTTAACATACTTCTACAAAAATTAGGTTTTTTTCGTATTTTGCAGAATGATGTAGGTAGTTTTCGAATCCGGTGCTAGCTCAAAAATGACAAAAATGTAGATAGAACGATTATGATAATCAGGGCAGACACGGTATCGATCGATTTTAAATAACATGTGCATAAGGTTTAAGATATTCCAAATCAGATTTAAGGGGTAACACCACTGTAGAGCGTCGAAAAAATGAAACAACGAACAAAAAAATAAAAATTATGCTTAAAGGTCTTTATTGCCTATACATTAAAGTGTTTATATAAATTTGTTGGCGATCGAAAGCAAAATGGCGGATGAGCAGGTGGTTGACTGAACGTCCGTCATCAATGTAAGGCTCCGCGTCCGGAAACGTTTCTCCTCCAATTGTGACTCTGGAATACAAACCCAACATGTTTTCAATTTTATATACAAAAAGCTCGAGAAAGACGTGAGGATTTTTCGTTAAATGACTTTGCAAAAATGGTCGATATTAAAAAAAAAAGGTTTCTTTCCCCCCAAAAATATGCACTAAAAATGTTCATAACAAATGAAATATGCAACATAAAAAAAATCCTTATGTTTTGCTCTAGATAATATTATTTGAAAGATACTGTCAAAATTTCAAGTCAATCGGCAAAGAATTGAGCACAGTCGGAAACTGTGTCGAAAAAAGTAGTTTTGAGAAAAACGCGTTTAAAGTTTTTCTTGTGAAAAATCATATAAATTCGACGCAGATATATAGTGTGCACAGGACACTAACAGTGAACAGTAACAGTGAAATGCGGCAAATAACATCTAACTCAGTACTTACGCTAGATATAAGCTAAAATAACTCAACCAGCACTTTTGGTGTCAAATACTAGATAATAGTGAACTGCCACCAGATCGCAGTTATCGATACGCTATTTCCACTTATTTTGCCACGACAATGTGAAAAGCCACTCAATGCACCCATTCGCAACGTGGTGGCAACATTCACATCGGAACCATAAGCATCAAACTCCAGTTATAGTATAGAAATAGCAACGAAAACGTTTTAAAAACTTGTGAAGATTCCGTTCACTTTAAAGGAGTTTTATTTATTTGTTTGCTTGGTTTTTGCTACTACATTTGGCCACCATAAATTGATCAAATTTATGGTTTTCGTTTTGGTGGCAAAAACGTTCCCAATATCGTTTAGCCTAGCTGCAATTACTCATGAAAGACCCTATAAAGTTTTCGTTACTACAATAGTGAGTGGCATTTGCTACTAGAGAGAATTAGAAATGTTCTTTTCTTACTGTGGTATCATCTTGTCATATCTTTCTTGAACCCCATTTGAATTCAGTAACACTTGTGACATAAGCAAATACACACAAACGATTTTAACGTTGAAAAATGAAAAGTGCTAGACCAAAATTATTTAAGCATTCTTCGACCTTCTACCAAAAAACGAAAAAAGCGCTCGAGGCGAGAAAAACTGGGCAGAAAGTTCCAATTGCCACTTTACAGTTGCAGTTGGGTCAATAAAGAGTCAAAGCAGACATCATAGTAGATCTTCGGGACTATAAAGCTATGTTTAGTACCATAGAGTGGCATTTTCTCACATGTGTGGTTATAGATACCATATATTTGCAATTGTTACGTGATTGGAAAACTCGTGCAGGTTATGGGAACTATGAAGTAAAGTTATGAAGTAACAATGAGTTTGTAGTGGCAGATCAGCACTCGGCCATCTTTTTATGGCTGAAATATGAAGGTCCAAGGAAAATTTATTTTATTGAGAGACACAAAATGTGCTCTTATAGAAAAATAACCTTTATTTTGTGCAGGGACGTACAGACCGTGTTGATACGAACAAAAAAAACTGAAAAACATAAAAAAAATTTGACATGTTATATTTTCGCCAAAATCCTTTTTCTAATTTTAACACGTTGCTCAGGCGCATTGCAATTTCCGGTCCTATAATGTGAGTATTTACGATGAATTTCAGTTTGTAAGTTATTTTGGCTATGAAATTTTGAATATCATCCTCATTATATTCTCTTAAGAATTCAACTTAAAATTTCAAAATGAAACTTTGACCTTGTGTTAATTTTTCGTCATAGCCACACAAACACATTGTGTTGGTATAATACATATTGAAATACATGATATGTTACAATCAATCAATCTTTTATTGTGTTAGTGTAGTATTGGCTAATGAGTATCAATTTGGTTTTTGAATCGTGTTCGGCACCATCCTGAAACTGTCACCGTACGTAACAAAATATAGTTACTGCCACCAAATGCCAACGTACCTTTTCATTCCCCATTTGGGTAACATAAACGATTTTTGTACATGGCAAAAACGTATCTTTGACAGGTTGTTGCCACTATAAAAGCCTCTTTTTAGTGTCAGCAACGTGGCAGCACACCAAAATTGCTAGTTGGGAAAGTCAAATAAAATCAAATCAAGTAAAATAAAAACACATAACAGATCGTAGCGCGTCACGCCGAGTCATATACATGCTCCGAGTGCGCAGCAGGTGGCTTTGGTCGGAATTTGATACCTTATAAATGATGTTGTATCTTATTCTTAAGACACTTGGGCACCTTTTAAGCGAAAAAAAATAAATCGATTTTTGCAAAAGTCTACAGTGGTGTTGCCCCTTGACAGGCATATTCGTGGAGCTACAAAATAGCTTTGTGGTTAATTTACTAAATATTAGTCAGTTATTGCTATCAGTGCTGTTAGTACTGAAGAGCAAATTTTTAGGTTTTTAAAATATTACTTTATTCAATTAAGATCGTAGACCAAAAATAATTCCACTTCGCACAATGTTAAGTACTGAGAAGCCAATTATTAAATTTGGAGTTTAATTGAAACATCCTTAATTATTACTGCCATTACAAATATAGATTGTACTGCCACTAAAAATACAGATCGTACTGCCACTAAAAATACAGATTGTAATGATTCACTTCTGACCCAATTAATCTTAGTTGTCTGCACGATTTACACAATTTAGTCACCTTAAATCGAAACAAAAGAGTCACTCACTTTTGTCGCATGTTTCATTGTTGTATTTTCCTCCTTGAAACAAAACTCATCACAAAATTCATCTCACGAATCTGTGCAATAACACTTCAGAGTGTGGTCAATTGATTTCACGACAAATTTCACTTCGACTACATCGACAACGTTAGCAAAAACCAAATTCTATCAAGATTTTCTTCTGTGCGAATTAATCACTTTCACTTTCCCATCGATATCTTTGCCACTACTACTTTGCTGTCTTGTCATTTTTCGGAACGTGTTTGTTTTCGTGGCGGCTAAGAATTCAGCTAAAAGGTAAATTGCAAATTGGCTTGCAGGCTCTAACTGTCTGGTCAGGTGGGAATTGAAAATTGATATTTCGTGTTTCGTGGTGGCGAAAAAAGAACACTATGTGCAAATATTATTATTAGCCACTTGAAAGCTTGAATAATTATTTCAATAAGTGTTTTTAGGATCTTGGTTATCAAATATTCATAAACACCAAATGTGCTATTGGTTTGATTTCTTGCATTGATTAATAAACGAGAAATAACATTGATTCCATTAGCCATTTTTTAAAACACGGATCACAATAAGAGTGCTTTATTTTGATTTACACTCAATTCAATTAAGGCAACCTTAATTCAAACCTTTGAATAACTCCCTCATGGCTCGTTAACACTAAGAAAAAATAATACTTCAAGTAAAATGGTTCTATTTTCATGAATATTAACGGTCTCTTATTTGAAATGTTTTGATTATTCAAAATAAATCAAGTCAAATCGATTAAAACAAAATAAACTACCCTCTCAAAAAATAATGCTTCACACTGTCGAATTTCTGCTACATTTCACTGTTCAGAAAACTACTACTCTATGTTTCTCCAGCTAATCTATTTTTACGATAGTTGCCGACATCTTTGCCGCCCGATTCATTCCTTTTGTCCGCTTTCGATCCTTTGTTCTTCAATCCTGCAGCACTAGCTGTAGTATCATCGTCAGCATTGGAACAGAGTCGCGCGACTTAAGTCTTCTTCAATCATTTTCGTTGACACTGCCTTAAGTCGATTTCGTTCATTAATTTCGCTCAATGCTCCACTGCACTCATTTAATGTTCTAATGAAAGTAGCTGTAGAAAATCATGATATTTATATTGTCTTGGCTTTGACTATTGTGTTCAGGTCTCTTCATAGATTCAGTGATGTAGAACATGATAATCTTGAAGTCATAGTAACCGCAATATTTTCCGCATGAGGGGATGAATTTGTTTGTTTTTTTTTATTTTGATAATATAAGGGCTCAATTCAAAAGGGAATAAAATAATACTACTTATTATCATTTCATTGATCACGAAATCGATGGTTTGGCTATAGTTGATTATGTTTGATAATGTTCTCCTGATTGTAAAGTTGACTTCATATTCTTTAGAAAATGGCTGTAAACACTTTCACAGCTTCAGTCAATCACCCTTTACAGAGTAAGTGAGCTGTCATTTAATTGCTTATTCATGTTCATTTGTATTTTTTCTTGTTGTCAAGAGGTGTGGTGCTATTTCGTCAATTCAAAGTGTAGTTAAAAAAGCAGATGAAAATTATTTCCTCATCACTTTGAGCCAATACAGCAAACCAAGTAAAAACAGTCGAATTGATAATCAAACCAATCAAAACTATTAGTGGCCACTGACAAAGGGACAGTTTGTCTTGAAAATTTAACTTCTACGCCTGAAATTAATCTTTATTTGATGATCCACCACTGGGACTGCACCCGTGATAGCTGCGCGGACGTCAGCGTATCAACTTACGTCAATAAATCCCGGCCATTTACCCGGCTCCAGGCGGAGAATGTGCTCCACTCACTTAGTTTCCTGCAATTACATTAGCATTACTTCTTAAATTTCTTCAACTTTGATTACTTCTGCGCAACAATATCAAAACCAGGTGTGCGCCCAAAACCCAGTATTTGATCAACGTATTCAACTTTACTTCATTTAACTACCATTTCCACCTTACTTCGTCAACTAAATGCCGTCATGCACCGTGTTGTTCAACATTTCAGGTACTATTTTGAGTTCTTCAAGTCAAAAAAAGTTAGACCGTATTACGGACATATTAATTTTTTTTTTGTAAAAAGACATAAAAAAATGAACCTTGCTTATTTAAGCAAGAGCTATTTATACACTTTTATTTCATTTTCTGGTTTATGTTTTTAGCTGTTTTGCGATTTACGCACTAAAACACAAAAACCGAATATGATTGAAAATCGAAACCACTAATCAAGTTTAAAATCACTACATTACAACACAAATATTCGCGTTTTAAATAACTTTCACTGAAACCACAACCGGCGATGCGTACATTTGACAGCTAAGCCTAACCAGGCCCAAGCCAGAGAGAATAAAAGAGCACGTTTTTGTCCTATTATACAGAAAGGAATGCAGGGCCAGAAGGGTGGGGTAGACCGCTCCTCTTAGGTATATACTCTCATTTTTAAATATTCAAAATTTATGGGCTAGCGACACAGATATAAGAGAGAATGGATTAAAAATCGAACGAGAGAAATGTGCCAATTTTCGACTTTCTGTTTACTGGTGTGAGAATGAGGTACGGATGTGTGCCACAGTTCATGCGGCAAAGCCAATGTGAAAAAACCACGAGAGATCGCCATTTTGAACGTCGTTTGACATATCTTTCCCCGAACAGGCGAGTGGAGATTAAAATGCTTTTCATGAATAAAATTAATTATGGTTTCACACAAAAACAAAACGAAATTGATGCCAAAGGTTAATTTTACTTACCCGAAATACGATATCTCCTGCGAAGCACTTCGATAGCTACTTTTGCAGAATGGAACCCGGCACTTCATTATCGCACTATTTTAAAAATTTTGACCGCTAATTTGTTTGCGAAACCAACACAAAATATTGCGCACAAACGTAGATGCACGTTTCTACCGAATACGCCGAAAAATTTTCAAATTTTATTTGAAAAATTTTGACTGAAACGTGCACGCTTTTACACCGATCTGGTGTTCCCAGCATTAACACACAATATTAAGGCTTTTTGGTTGTGAGTGCGGTAGAAAGGGGTGCACTGAGCGGAATTTTTGTGAGAGAGCAATGTTGTGCGTGTATTAAAAAAGGCACACTCACGTATAGGTACACGGATAGCCATTTCGTATCCATATTCTTTCATATCTATGGTTAGCGAATAGCAAATATTGACTTAGAAAATTAATATATTCAATAAAGAAGATATATTATTTCCAGCTAAGGGCACTATAATTCAGTCCCAATCTAAGGCTACATTTTTGAATTCAACATGTATTCAACATTTGCTAATGACTTATTTTACCACCTTTTCCATTCACTTCAACATTATTAACGCAGTTAATACCACCGTTGAATAGTTTTTCCGGAATGACGTACTCATATCAAAATATATTCGAGACCTATACTACCCTACTAATGCTATCTGCATTTTTCTCATTTTCGAGCTAAAAGCCGAGACAGACAGGCACTTGAATTAAAAATTTACTAATAATCATTTATACCTAATTTAGTAACATAAAAGTTGCTGACACACAACCCTTGCGTTACTGAAAAATACTGTCACTGCCTGTCTGTCACGCAAGGGAGCTAGTTTTTGGAAAATGGGGAAATCGAAAGTTTTTTAAGTGTATGTTGACTCTTTTATGTTCTAATTGATGAAGTTGGAGTACAAACCGCGCAAGAACTACATTAAAATTCTTCTAATATTTCGAATTTAAATCTGACATTTCAAAAAATATGTTTTCTTCTTCCTTTTAAATGCGAAAAGCGACATTTTACAAGGGGAATTTGTGTTATATCTTCATTTGAGAATAAATTACCAAAGTTTGATGATCATTAGCGATTTGCTTAATGATTAATAATTTGGTAATTTAGTGGTAATTAGTCCAAATTACCATATGATGATTTACGGCAAATGATCATTTAGGCTGCGCTGTCTGTCTGGGCTTTAACACCGGATTTCAAAATCACATACTGTATTACATCATTGTACAAAGTTTCAAAAACCTATCTTTTGTGGAAGTATGTTAAAATCAATCTTGAATAATGCACTCTCCATATATCTCCAGTACAAACTAAAACATAGATCATTGAATATCTCGAAAATACTAAAATGTAGATAGAACGTTTATGCTTAGTAGGGCAGTATTTAACTGAAGTTGGCTTGAATGATCCAATTATACGATAGTGGGGTGAAAAGTTTCCAGCCTGAAATAGACATGCCGCCATCAGAGTTAAGCTTTTTCGGTATATGACAGCACGATCCTTGACAAGCTTGCAGGCAAATTTTCTGGTCGATTGCCTTTTTAGTATTTGTTTGGTAGCTTATTGATTAAGCCGTGTCAAGTGCTTAAAAATCGGAAAAATGTGCGATTATTAAATATTACTAAACACTTCTAAATCAAAGAAGAAATGGATTCAACACTGGGAGACTTTTCTCCATTGTATTCAGCTGTGAAACAGTAGGTTTCAGAATTTGAAAAAGATCATACGGGCACTGATGACGCACCGGGGTCATAGCTTCCGAAATGATGGAAAAAATTCAGATTGATAGTAAGCAAGATAGCTGAGACTATTGTAATGTCAACTGAACGTGTGCATAGTATTTTGCGTGAGCATTTGTGCATTAGCAAGGTCTGTGCAAGATAATTTCCACATTTGCTATCGCTCGAACGAAAATTGTTGGTTGGTTACAGCATTTGAAGGATTGGGTAAACACAAAACGATCTCACTTGTCGCGGAGAAATATCTTGTTTCACCACGACAACACACCCGTCCATATCTTGGTCGGTGCGATGGCTGAAATAAACCAACTGAAGTTCGAATTGTTACCCCATATTGCAAATTCACCAAATTTTGCCCCAGCGATATCATCTGGTTCCCAATATCAAAAAATGGCTCGGGGGCAAAAAGTTTACGACCATCGATTAGGTCGTAAATGCTGTTAATGCTTCTTCTGAAGGGCTCAATAAATCGTACTTTAAAACGGTATTACTGCTTTATAGCACCAATATGAAAACTGTATTAGTCTTGATGGAAATTATATAGAAATCAAATTAAAAAAAACTCCCAAAAATTGTTTTTCCTTCTCAGGCTGGAATATTTTCATCCCATCTTTGTAAGTCTTGTCCAACATATGCCACGGTTATCTTGATGCACTTTACTAACGTTCTGTCATCGATCAAATACAATTATTGACCCTGGCTTTTTACTGACTGTCCTTCTGATTTGATTTTCATTTTATTTCGATTATAATGAAAACTTTCCAATCTTCAAAATCTTGTTTTATACACCCATTCATGCTGGTTCTATATCCAAAAATTATTACTGATTTTTAAGATTTAACCGTCCACGGCAATGCCAGCTTCAAAATTCAAGCTTTTATCGGTTAGCTTATTTTCTTCTTCTATTAAATTTCGTTAATCAACCTTCACTTCCAAGTAGTCAAGCGTCTCGGACTTGTCGGCGTAGACGAGTGATTTGACGTATCTCCACAAGAAATAGTCCAACCTTGCTAAATCACAAGATCTTGCAGGCCAGTTTACAGGTAAAAAACTAGAAATTATTCGTTCATCAAATGCTTCTTTCAATAAACTAGTGGTTGCACGAGTCGTGCCATCCTGTTGAAACCAGAGGTCTTCTGCATTACGACGAGTCGATTCCGGAAGGAGAAAGTCATTAATCATGACTCTATAGCGGTCACCATTGACTGTAATGTTATTTTCTGCAGCATTTTTGAAGGCATATGGACAAATCATTCCACCGGCCCATAAAGCACAACAAACAGTAGCTTTCTCCAGATGTAACGGTGTTTAGATAACCGTCTGAGGTTGATCATCACTCCAAATGCAGCAGTTTTGTTTATTGACGTAACCATTCAACCATAAATAAGCCTCATCGCTATACATCATTTTCTTATGAAATTCGGGGTCTGCAGCAATTTGTTCTTGGGCCCATACACCAAATCGACGCCTTGCCCGGTGGTCGTTCGGCTTCAATTCCTGCACGAGTTGGATTTTTTAAGTCCGCAAACCAAGATCATTCCGTAAAATCCTTCATAATGTGAATGGGCACAGGTTTAATTGTTGAGCACGATGTCGAATGGGACTCACTTGGGTCTTCATCGATACTACATCGATACATCGATACGACGTCTGGATGGATGCGTATTATCAGTGAAAGTAAACGTGGTGCGGAAAGGATCCAAGATTAATCGAATTAATTGTTCTGATGGACGATTATGTCGGCCATAAAATTGATGAGTTTCTCGAACAGAACCGTTTTTTTTCAAAATAAATCGGCACAATTTGCAGGCGTTGTTGAAGCGTCAAACTATTCATGATAAAATAACAAACCAAACTAACCATAAAACGCATGACAGCTGTCACACCGTATGTAACATTAAAAAGTGTTGCCAACTTAAAGTTCTATACCAGGTATATAACGACTTATTCCACCTACGTAGCTCTCAAATTAATTAATTTTCTTATGCTTTTCAAACTTTTTCCTTTTTATGTACGTACGAACACCACCTGTTGCCTTCAGTAATTCTGGAAAAGGCGACCTGTCAACATGTTCCCCCTGACTTACAGCGTAATAAGTCTGATCATTTGCTATTTGAATCAATGCGAACAATAGGTGCGTTTTATTTTACATCCAGAGTAGTGCAGGATATCGATTTGCACACGAAACAACAACAACATCCAGAGTACGAACACTTGTGAATTCAGTGGAGTTCGTACTCGTGCTCTCTGTGGAACGTATTTCGAAAAGTCATGTCAACTGGAATAGTTGGAATTTTCAAAAATTTCCATATCACCCTGGCAACCAGGATGAATAGTCATACATTTGAAAACGGCGTTGGTTCTATGACAGTTCAAATTTTGAAATAACACCTGCCTGACAGAAAAAAACTCGCGTGCTACTCTGGATCGTTTTATTATGCATGCAGGATACCTACTACACTCTGGATGAAAATAAAACGCAGCTAATATACGTTATGGTAAAACACGAAAATTTGAATCGTTCCAATTTGTTAGTTTTCCCCGGAATTTGTATGTGTCAATAACATACTAAATCAAACATAAATAGGCAATCATTTGAATGCAAAATACAATCTTGAAAAGTCTGGAAAATGACAGAACTCCTTCACTCATCTATTCCAACAAAAGAACCTTCAGTCGACACGTAAAGTGAGTGTAACTCGATATTTTCAACAAATGATTCAGATTTTTTTTCCAGATTTCATTTCGACCCCCGAAAAAACTTTGTGTTCTCTCAAAAAACAAACTGAAATAAGATGATAACGATGGTGACGAAGATATACCTCGCAATCTTCGAGCTACCAACGAAAACTTGCTCTCTGATTTGTTTCGTGATGTTTCATACTATTCAAAAAGTAAATGTCGAGAATAAATGGAATGGATTATACAGCAACAAGAAAAAAATACGAAAACGGCAATCGAGTAGCAGTAACGTCAACGAGCGGTAAAGTTTTGTTCGTAATGAGAGTTGTTATTGTCGCTTGTCGGTAAAAGCAAGCTCCAATTACCTTTCTATTCTTTGCGAGAAGTGCAAATGCTGTAAGAGAAAAATCAAAGTTTGATTTTCGTGGGGAAAGTTTCAACTGAATTACAGGGAGACCGCTTCGAAAAATGAAAACTTCGACTCATTGAATTAGAGTCTCAATAAACAAAATGTTTAGTATTTTTCCAATCCCATTTTGCTTCGTGATCGTTCTTTAACCAAAAAGAGATTTGGACAACTTATTTTAACAAAAGCAAAGTATCCTCGATTACATTGTACTTTTGCCTGAAATTGAAACTTTCAGGCAACAAACAGTTATTTTCAGCGACGAAACAAATGTCTCTATAGCATATTACCGTTGTTCAACAAAAAGCCAGCAAACCGACCTTAACTCAACTCGACAAGCACAACATCAAATTCACATTTATATAACAAATGCACGGTGATTACGTGTCGTAATGGTGTTTCATCCCCATATCGTCCACCATCCGTACTCCGACCCGTAAATTGATCGTTTTAGCAACTTCAATTTAGTGGCCGACAAGTATTTCCCCAGCTGGTTTTCAAATCGATTTATGTTTGCTGTCGACAATCCAAACCACAGATCTTTCGAGTCTTCTAGTTCCCGACTGAATTTCAACGTGTCTGAACTCGCATGCATATGTATTCCAGCATGTATAGATGTTAAGCATATCGAACATCATTCACAAGGATGATAGTAAAGTGATTTCCCATCTAGTTTGCCTTAAAGTCGATTTTCTATACATATCGTTTTCCCGTTGAAAATTCCAGATTCCAGAGCCCAGGGCAGAAAGAAACTCATAGTAAAATTGACTACACTTTTCGAATAGTTAAGTGTGATCCGAAAAAGATTTTCTTCTACTCAAGCTACTACAATATAGCTGTACTTGTTTAGATGCTTAATTTGGTATTGACTAAAACTTTCATTTGAAAATCGTGTGTCAGTATTTTAAGGGAGCTATACAAAAATTCTATTAGGTCCATCTTTCACATTTTTTTCTGATTCACTGGATTAAATAAGCTTTTGTTCGTTTTAAAATCACCTCGTAAAACTTAACTCAAACTTTTCTTCTTCAAAAACCAATATCGAAATCAACACAGAGAAATCAAAAATCACCTTTTTATTTCACCTTCTCAGAAGAGCACTTTCTTGAACAACTCAGACCTCGAAAAAGTTTCAATAAGTCTCATTAACGAGTAACCGAATCGCTAATTTCTGTCTGAAATGCTTGAAATGAAGTTTTTAAATAGCCATCTTAAACTTGATCAGAATCAAATCAATGGTGCAAAAACATACGTGAGAAATAAAAATGTTCGAAGCGGAGCCCACGTTGGGCGCTAACATTATAAACTTTGTAGAGAACTTATTTTACGATTTACGCTGTATGTTTGCGATAATTTTAGTGTTTTAGCTATTTAGCTTGAATTTTCAGGCATTTGATTGCACCTTCATTAGCATTAGGATATGCATTTTTGTTTAAACACATCGCAGGTGAAGCGCAATTCTGACTTTGCACATACCATGCATTCGTTAACTTATCCCACAATAAAAGAAAATTAAAGCATACTCTCATTTAACAATGACCACTCACTTTTTTTAAATGATATGTCCTATACTCTAAAAAATGTTCAAATTAAATTTCACGTATTAGCTCATGCAACCCATTTACAAATAGCATGCTCATTCAAAGCTCCAATTTAAAACCCTTCCCTCTTATACTTTTCTTAGGTAATCTTGCTCGTTCTTTCCACCAAGCATGTCCTTTTTTCGACGTTTTCACGTGCAGGGCCACACTATTAACTCTCAGCCACTTCTAAAATACGAACTTCTTGTTAAACGTGCTCTTACTTTACATACATATGAGTCCTTACATCCTGTCACCGGGAGTAACTCAGACAAAATCAACTTCTAAATTTGAATAGGATGATATCCACAAACGAGAAAATAAACCAAGCATGGAAAAATCCATCGTTGCTGAGAGAGAGCGAAATGAAACGCTACTCGCAACGGAAATTTAATAAAAATGAAGTTCAACTGCTTGTTAGACTCGTTCGTAGCTTGAGTCAACCGAAATTTTCAATGTTGAGATGAAATGAGATGAAAATTGCCAACACTTACTCGTACGTTGGTTGCTTTTGCAAGAAAAAAAATGAAATTCAGCTTGCAGAGAAAAATGGCGCAGTAAAATGATAAGCATGGAAATGAAAAGTATGATATTATGGATTTTAATTTGAAACTCGAAGGGCTGTTATGAGTGATAAGTGATTTTTTACCCTAAGAGAAGACTACCGTTCGGTTGTATGGAGAGAAAAAAGTTAAATGTGTGTAAAAAAAATGGTTCTGATTTTTGAACAGCTGAATGATGCTTGAAATAGTTTTTTCATGCAAATAGCTTCAATTGTATGCCGTAAAATGCATTGGAAATACAATTGGTAACAGTTCTATATTATAATGATTGATACCAGATATCGATTAAGTGTATTTTAGTTTATTTTTGGTACTTGATATGAATTTTAGTCTATTTTAATGAACTCACAACAAAATTAAAAACATGTGTATTCGAGGACTTTTGAAAAGCAATCGATTGTGACTAGGTTCTTTTACCAACCGACTAAGACAGTATTTATTGCAACATTAAAACCCAACAAATATTCAAAGCTCCAGACATTGCATCATTTCACTACAGAATCAGCTTTTAAAAAAACCAAAATCGATCGATCCTTTTTAAAATAAATCGTTTATTTATTTTAAAATAAGCAAATTTTATAGATAAAATTCAAATTTAGATGCCAATCTATTTTTAAGAAGCGAGACATACAGTGGCTCACAGCTTATTTGATACAGTGCTTCTTTAAAAAATTAAGTTGCAATAACTCAGAACATAATAACAATATCAAACAAATTTGAACACCATTTTGAAGAAAAATGTTTGTTGTTTATTAAACAAGTTTACATTTGTTACAAAGTTGTTGTTTTACATCTTAAAAAACAAAAAACTAAAAGTAATAACAAATTTCATGTCACAGCTTATTTGATACAGTTTGATTAAACATTAAAATTATTGTGAATTATGAGGTTCCCAGTTGATTTCAATACTTCGTATAGTAGCCCTTAGCCTTAAGCAGAGCCTGGAGCCTATTCGGTATTGATTCAACGAGTTTTTTTGTGATGTCAGGAGTAATTTTTTGCCATTCTTCTAGCAGTACTTTCTTCAGGTCTTGTTTATTAATCTTGTGTTTTCTAATGTTATTATCCAACAAAGTTCACAGATTCTCAATGACGTTCATATCTGGTGACTGTGCCGGCGGAGCCATCAAATGTGGGCAATCCTAAATTGGCCAGGACTGCACAATTCTCGACTTGTGTTTTGGATAATTGTCTTGGAACAGTCGAAATTGGTTGCTAACACCCAGTTTTTCAGTGGTTTGCAGCAAATTGTTTTTGAGTGCATCAAGGTACTTTGTTTGGTCCATTGTTTCCTCAATAAATTTTAAATTTCTGACTCCGGCTGCGGACATGCAGGCCCAAACTATCACATTACCACCACCATGCTTCACAGTAGTTTTGAGGTTCTCCTTGTTTAGCTCAGTGTTTGCCTTGCGCCAGACATATGACATTCCGTCAGAGACAAAAATGTTAAACTTGGACTCGTCCGCAAAAATAACCGTATTCCAGAACGCGGATGGCTTTCCCACATGCTCTTTGGCAAAGGCGAATCGGCTTAATGTATTGTTTTTGGAAATAAATGGCTTCCTACGAGCTACTCGCCCGTTGAAATCATGGTCGCGAAACACTCGTCGGCCAGTTTCAGCACTACATGACTTCCTTAATTCACGATGAACCTCAGTAACCAATTTTGGAGCGGAAATCTTTGTGTTTGCTTTCACTTTCCTTACAATGTATCGTTCGTCGGATACGGTGAAAATATTATTTTCTACCCGATTTTCGTATACGAAGCGCTCAATTATGTGCTGCACTGTAGAAACACACAAATTCACACTTTCAGCAATTTTTCGAACACTTTGTCCTTTTTTAAAGTGGTTTAATACCAATTCGCGCTGTTCAATTGTGGTGCGATGACCCATTTTACAATTTTGGCTTATTTTGGCACTTCAGCTTACAAGATCTTACTAAAAATTACTTAACCCAATGTCTAAACACAATCAAAAATTCAAGAAACAAAAACAAGACAGATTTACGGCGCGACAAATAGAAGTTTATTCGCATTGAAGTGTCTGTATCAAATAAGCTGTGAGCTGCAATTTTTCTGCGCCAGTGGTATTTCTCTTTAACCGGACGCCGACGAATATTGCTGGAACATTTTTTGTTTGCATTGTATTCGTTGAACATACATCTAGTCAAATACGTTTAAATTTTTTGGATAGGGTTCTTTATTTCAAAGTTACAGTGATTTGCATTTTTAAATGGTCACTGGATCAAATCAGCTGTGAGCCACTGTATTTCAATTTCTGGACAGACATCCATATTACCAGAATAAGGTAGATTACCCATAAAATATCGATATCTGCCAAGAAATTGAAATACGAATAGCTTTGCCGGTCATCAATTGGTCATTAAATTAATATATTTAGTTTCGATAGATATCAATATTTTGAGGGTAATCTACCCGATCCGATAGACACTTAAAAAGAGGCAAGATTACCCTCGAAATATCGATATCTGTCAAGAAATTAAAATAGCTTCAAAAGCTTCAAAAAGAAAAGATTGGATTTAAAGCTGGAAAAATATGGTTCACATTAAAACCTCTTATTTTAAGTTTAAGCTTTCGAAATGAATTATAGCTGCAAAATAAAATAAATATATAAATAAATATATATAGCTGCGAAAATAAAATAAAAATATAAATAAATAAAGTTTAGTAAACAATTTCGCCACAGAGAGCCATCAATGGCAGCGCCTCACTAGATGAAACATGAGAGAGAGAGAGAGAAAAGGGAAATGCTAACAGAAACTGGTCCAAGAGGAGCTGTTTGACCAGCATGAGCTTTGGGAGTATGTTTGGCAATTAGAAATGAATAAAAGGATGAAAAGATCGCATTAATGTCGGTGTCACAAAAAAGAGAATCGTTGAGCTCAGCAGTAATATTACCATAGTCAGCGCTGAAAAAATTAAAGTCCATTTCCACAGCCTTCTTAGTGCGTGTCATCAAAGTGAGGATTATTATACGCATGCAAAAAAAAGGAGAAAGATAAAAGATATGTAGATAATAATATATTTTATTAATTTTATATCGTACATACATTTCTCAAATTCAAGAATATTAAATATAAAAAATCCTATATCTAGTGGCTATACTATTTTGACCTGCTGGCTTTTATTGGATAGATTTATTTTTATTATATTTTTATCAATATTTTAATTTTTTGCCTAACAATTACAGAATATCAAAGGTTGTGTATGACCTAGAGCTGAATTAGCTATTTTATATTTGAAAGCTGGCTTAATTTACTAAACTAAATCTAGCTTATGTCTAACTACAATTAGTTAAGTCTTATTATCCCCTCCGATTTGTCAGGACACCAACATAGTTGAATAGCATGTCCACGAGCCGTCGTTGCTCTGCTATCTCCGCCCGACGCATAAATGGCTCATTAGAGCCGCTCGTGCGTCCGATATCCCAGATCAGTTCATCCTCAACCGACAACCTTGTCCCCAAGTGGTTCAGACCTCTCCTCATATAGGAGAGAGCTCCTCAGCCACATTATAGTTACCGGGTTGTAAAACCTGCCAGCACGGAAGCGTAAGACTCTCCGTTCGAACATCTCCCCTTCTGAAATGGCAGATTTGGAACAGGTAATTCAGGATGGGAATGCATTTGTAATGATTAGCCGAATGAGTGTCTTAGGAAAACGATAACCGACCAGAGTGAATATTTGAAATGATACGACCTAAAATGCTTCTATTTCCTTCTAGTCGAAAACTCCCTCCTTTTTTATGCTCTTCAATCAAAATAATTCATGAATTATATCACATTCTACTTTTCATTTTCTCCCGGTTTGAAAAACTCCAGTTTGACATTCGTGTTGTAGTGAGATTGAATTTCATTCACTCTAATTCATCCTTCCTTCAATCAACTTTGTTGGCTGACTCTGCACTCAATTTGTGCTCGGTTTTACCGTTCGTTGTTATTTCTGTTTTCCTAAAAATAAAACACAAAATCAACTTGTACTTCTTCTACCACAATCACTTGAATGTTCTCATAAAATAATTCAGTTCACACAATTTGATTCGAACGAACGAAAAAAAACTCAAGCATCATCACTCAGCCAAGAAGCCAGCTTATATATGTGTAGTATATTGTATCCAGAGCGTGGTTGAGTAATGTGCATGTAATACCGGAAAAAGAATGAAATTTATGTCAACGTAACGGTTTCGTTGATTCTCATCAGTTTGGGGTGCCGTTGTCGTCAACCTAAATCAACGATGTATTTTTGTGGTTTGAAAGTAGGTATGTATATGTATGTATGTAGGTTGAGATTGTTGTACAGGGTGAGTGAATTACATGTGGATGAAACAAACGCTTTTGCTGAAATATCCGAAGAGATTGATTTTAGGCTTATTTTTAATGCCTTGGATACGTGAAGGCAGTGTTTTCGGGGAGATCAGAATGAATTTAGCGAGAGTGTTATAAATTATAGCCCCGCTGTGTATGATCAATGCTTAATAGTTCCTTCCAATGTTTCTGAATGCTGGCTGTCAGTACCACCTGAAATAATAATGGTACATTTTTTATTTTGATAAAATTTGGCACGCATAAAATGACATCGTCTGATGTGTCGTGACTTGCAATAATTATGCTAAAATACTTTGAAAGTTTTATTTTTCATCATCTTTAATAGAAAATTTACGCAATTAGAGGCCACCAATTGCAGATTAAATACAAGCAAACTGAGTTTTTAAAAACATTTAATGCTTGCCCTAGACGAAAGTTAAGTTATCCTACGACAACCCTCGTACGGGTGTAGGGGTTGAAGCTGGTAAAGAGCTTCATCACAAATTTACAATCAATGTGAATATGAGTATGAAGTGATTAGTTCCACGACTCGCTTTACCCCTGATTAGGTCAGGTACCTATTCAGAACTGGGTGAACTCAAAGGTCGGTACGCGGTCTCTCGGCTGTACCTAGACTCGAACCAGGGACGAACCACACAAGAAGTCCGTGCTCTGCCCACGATGCTAATTAACCTTTGCCTTAGATGACTGCCGCAAACAACTGCCTCTCGAGCAAGGTAATAGAACGTGATGTCGATATTCTCGTCACAACCAGGCTCCGTCAAAAAATCCCTAAATAGAATTCACTTTTTCAGGTCATTTCATAACATTGCTTTTCATTTTCAAATCGCCCTTGTACTGACCTTTAAACTTCATTAAGGTCGTAAACAATGTTCATGGATCTCAACATTCCACCCAAAAACCATTTCACGTTCAATTCATATCACGTATCCAATATGCTATGCAACACAGTTCTAATTTTCTTCAAATTAACGCACAAAACATTCCGACACCCTGTTCTGAAAGTCGCTGTGTCTACAACTGTAGCTACAACAATGACTATCAGAAATACAAAACCGCTACAAATCCTTTTCAAAAAGCTTACACATCGTTTCTCAATCGAATTTTCATGTAAATTTTTCACATTCCGAACGACCTCGACCGGCTGATGTTTTTCCTTATCCTTATACATACTATGCGCACACTACGACACAGTACACCCAAGCACAAACAAGTAGTGTGATAATTTTCACAAAAAGCGGTAACGATGGCATTGAGGCACCGAAGACTTATCAAAACGGGGCGTAGAAGTAAGTACTGGATACCTACTACTCGAAAAGCAGCGAGTGGAACGCTGATGCGGTGGACTTTGATAATCGGCTTTTACTCCCATAAAATTTTCTATATTATTCGGAAGAAAAAACAGGACATCTCCCGGAAACTGAAAGGAAATTCATAGTGGCAGCAGCAGTGGGAGCAACACCAGATCAACTCTCAGAACCCTCCACTCTCACCTTCGCGAGCTGGGCCAAGGAAAAATATTCTTTCGACGTCAACGTGGTAGATGATGATGAGGCAGGCAACGATTTATGTCCCTGGAAAGTGATAAATGGAAGGTAGCAACCTGTGTACAGTGGAGACTGGACCGGCTTCTATGGAAACGAGCCTATGCATAATGTCATTCGCTGGATATGATGTGTAGCTGAAGTTTGTTAATTAATTAAATATAGCTGCACACAACGTTAGTGCCACTTGATTTTTCGTAAAACAAAACTTAGGACATGGAGCGGAAAACCTATTTTGGGACTATGCGATTTATCCTTAAGGTGATACGTAAAAATGCTTTCCAGGCTAGATGGCCATTTCGGTAGCATATTGCGATGGTTCAGTTTTGACTGTATGTACGAAATAGTTGTCTGCTTCGTATTTGCAGGAGTTGCAACGAGTTCTTTTTGCCTAGAAAATTTGTAATTGCGATTTAGGAAGATTTCCGATGATAACTTATACTCCATGGATAGTAAAAATGTTTTTGTAAAATAATTAAAATGGCAATCATTGATTTCTATCTACTGCCACACATTTCTTTGAAACTTGCTTTCTAGTACAATCCAAGTTTACGTAATAAGCAGCATCGAGCCATAAATCAGCATGTCGATGGAAAATCAACAGCAAACTGACGTATTTGTTCTTCCTATTACCCACATGGCGAATTAGATTCATTGCAAACAACAGCCTATTTACACAGATCTGATTATAGCTGCGAAATAGAATTCAAACAGTTGGAAATTATATGACAACAGCATTCAAACTAATGCATTTCAAATGCATAAATGCACAAATCTGCTGCAATAGAAACAAAACACCTGTTTGTGTTTCAGCACTCCTATAGAGCTCGCATCGATGTTATTCGAATAAATTATTGTACAGATTGCGAATCACGAAATCGCAGTGATTGAATTAATTTTCTAATTCCAATTCGTGAGTTGTAGGTATGTATGTAGTTGGGAGTATGTGATTCGATTTTATTACTACAGTTGCTGCATATGTTTTTACGAGCCATGATCCGATTTACCGCAGATTAACGATTCTATTTTGTAAAAATGAATTTTAACAGATTTATGAATGACAGTCTGTAAGCTAAATAAACGTGAATTTTCGACTACATAGTATTACTTTAAAATATTATATCCGATTTATTGTAAATTAAGATTTTTCTACTTAGAGTGATAGAATTTTAATTTTTGCAATATCTACCATTTTTATTTTCAACAACGTTTTTATTTTATTTTGAAATTTGAATAATGCGGTCGTATTCGAAAAAAGATATCCCTGAAATGTCCACCATGGCTTTGTATATATTGACCCATCTGATTGTTCCTATTTTTGATGACCCTGTCCAACGTTTGCAGGTATGTGCTGGCGACAGCGAGAAGAATGTTGCCTTCTAAATGATCCAAAGCCAATGGATTGTTGGCATAGATCTGGACTTTGACCTAATCCCAAAGAAACCTATCTCCGGCCCAGCCTGCTACCTCCGATGTCGCTCTCTCATCAGGAACGCAACGCTCTTCTGCCAACTCCCCCCGAGCTTATGGAACAAGAAGGTAGCTTTCAAAGTTCCGAGAAAGTTAAAAACCGAGAGGAAGGAGAATCAGAGGCAGATAAATGAAAGGAAGAAGAAGGAGAGGCAGAAGAAGGAGAGGAAGAAGAAAAAGATTGAAAAGAAGGGAAGGAGGAAGAAGGAGAAGAAGAAAAGGAAGAAGCAGAAGAGAAAAAAAGAAGGAGAGGAAGAAGAAAAAGAGGTAGAAAAAGGAGAGGAAGAAGCAGGAGAGAAAGAAAAAGGAGTGGAAGAAGAATCAGACGAAGAAAAAGTAGAAAAAGAAGAAGCAGAGCAAGAAGAAGAATAGCAAAAGCTAAAGGAACAGAAGAAGGAGACGTAAGATAGGAAGAAAAAGAGGAACAAGAAGAACCAGAGGAAGAAGAAGAGGAAGAATAAGGAAGAGAAAGACGAAAGAGAGAAAGAAGAAGAGGATCACAAATAGAGGAAGAAGAAGGAGCGGAAGAGAAAAGAGTAGAAAATGAAGAAGAGGAAGAAAATGGAGAGGAAGAAGATGGAAATTTTCAAGAAGTCTCCGCTGATATAATAATAAAAATATAGCTATAATAATCTCCTTCGCAAATGGGCTTCAACTAAGGCAGGCTTCGTTTAAAGTCAGTTGTAAGCAGCAAATAGCCAGCTCTTGCTACCTCCACTTACGGTGAAAAATGCAGCTGGTATTAAAGGGTTAGGCTGGTTGGCAGGCAATCTCCGAGCTGGAAAAATTCTCACCAGGTGCCAAATTAAAACTGGCTCTTAAAGACGAGATCCCCAGTCGACCTAGATGTAGGGCATGAATTCCCTGTTTTCATTCGGATTCAGTGGAAACCTTAAACATCATATGACTCTTCATCCCACATGAGCTGAATCTAAAGCTGCCCTTTTGTTTGCCAGTTGATTGTAGTGTCTTTCGAGCGGAGGCTGTGACTTTTTTCAGACAAAAGACGGCTTTCTGTGTAATGCAATATTTGGGTTCAATATTGGCATTTGTACAAATGGCTATTAAGTCCCTTTCTGATCCTTGTGCATGTCGTACTCCTCTTAAGGAAATGTCAAGAAATTTATCAGTAAAGTTTGCAATAGCATTAGCATGATTTTATGAAAGATCATTCAACCACAACAAACCTGCATAAATTTTCTCATCAAGTAACCAACTAAATCAAAGGTGGTCTCCAAACTGACTGTGCTTACACAGAAAGGCCTTTAAAAAGCTTGATCGCTCTGTACTCTTAGTTAAGCTTCTTTCCTTTCAATTCCCTAATATATTTTTGAACTGGCTTGACTCTTACTTGACGAATCAAACCCAACTTGTAGCCTTTCGTGGTGCCTTGTCATTTAAAATTGAAACCACATCTCGTGTTCCACAAGGTAGCTATCTAGGCCTTTTACTGTTCGCCTTATTTATTAATGGTGTAGGTGCCATTCTACAGTCGTCCTCTGTTTTGTTTTATGCCAATTACGCTGAAATTTTCAAAGCTGCGAGAAATCTTAACGATTGCAATGATTTGCAGCAGGATCACGCAAAAATAATCCTGTAATCTATTAATAATCATTGAATACAAATAAATAAATTACTCGATTTAGGAGTACTGCTGAATCAGTGGGACACATTTGACGATCAAATCGACTCAACCGGTGTGAAAGCTTGTAATGTTTTAGGTATTGTCAGGAGCCGTTCAAGTATTCTTACTAAGACCTCCTTTTGCTGCTTAGTTAGACCTATTGTCGAACAGGCAAGTCTTGTATGGTTTTTTACACTCTTATATATGGCGATAGGACAGTCCTGGGTATCAAAGGGTGCGATTTGCATCAGGCAGCTTTTAATTTTAACCCATAGTGTTTTGCGTTTTAACGGTTGGGCGCAGGATTCAACGATTTTTGTTGGAGCTGTGGCTCGAAGGACGAAGAGAATATCGTCATCCATCTCATGTGCCAGTGTCCAGCTTTGGTGCACAGAGGAAGGGTACACTTGGTGTACCGTTCCTCTCTCGTTGACCAAAAGGGTATAGTGTGGTTTATCAAAGGAAGCAGATGGTTTTCTGATTTTGGTGATTGGGGAGAGAAAATTACTGTGGCAACACAATGGGCCTATTATGTGCGTTTGTGTGTCTGGCTATTGATAGCCACTTCAGCCTACCTACCAAACTAAAAATAACAATATTGATTTTAATTCATTTAAATAGATGAGAAGTACTGCAATTTTGTTAATTTTTTAAATAGTCCTATTTTAATAATGATAAATGCACCAACTGTGCAGTATAGAGATTCTATGAAGCACTTTCGCCAAAAGTTTCAAAGGGTGGTTGACAAAATCAAATGTTTCAGAAAAAACAGTTTTCAGAAAATGTGTGTACTACTTGTTATTTTGCATTTTAATTTCCGGAAAATTTCCCGACTAGGTATAATTAAATAATCATATTTAATGAATAGAGACTAATCAAACCAACTGCATCCAACTGACTTTTGCCTTTGCTTTATATACAGTGGGCAAAAAAAGCTAAGGCACGAATACTTAGTAAGAACAAAAAATCTATTTTTAATGCGACTTTAATAATAAATGATTGTGTTTTTGCATTTAATTAAAAGTGTTGCATGTTTACTTTAAGAACAATATAAAAAAAACCGGGAACGAAGCAAATTCCACAACATTAACGTAACATTTTTCAGTGAAGTACGAAAATTGCGTAAAAATAATTAAGGCACAGCGCAATTTTATCTGAAATTATTTCAATTGTGTTTAAGTGATCAATTTAAAAAAAATAGCTTACAGAGCGCTAATACTTTGTGGTTATTCCATGCATTTTTACCACTTCTCGCAGTCGTTTCAGCATCTTTTTCGCAATTTTTTTTACAAAAAGTGGGTGCAATTTCGGTCCCTTCATCAATAATAACATCTTGGAGCCCTTTGTTATACATAACCTTTCGCAATGCTTCTCTAGTTTTGAGATGATGCCATAAATGCTTGATCGGGTTTAAGTTCGTTGACTGAAGGGGGTTTTAATAGCATTTGGACAGTTATAAATAGCCCAAAGCCGACATTGCTCCGAATTGTGCTTCGGATCATTGTCCTGATACAAGCAAAAATTGTATAAAGTGCCTAATTTTTCAGCAATTTTGTTAAATTTTTCTTTTAAGAATACACAGGCAACAGATTTGATCCATGAATCTGTTCACAAAATCTATATTTTCATGACCAGATGGCCCGATACAGCTCTCTTTCCGCTGTGTTTTACAGTGAGAGTAGTATGATTCCTCGTAAACTCTGTATTAGGCTTTCGCCGAGCATATCGCCGTCCATCAGATCCAAAAAGATTAATTTTGACTTCATCAACAAAAATTATGAACTTCCAGAATGATTTTGGCTTTTTTACGAACTCTTCAGCAAAACGTAATTTAACAATTTCATTTTTTGTACTAATATAAGGTTTACTTATGCACATTCTGCCCTTAAAACCCACTTTCTTTATTACATTTTGAATTCACTTAATTTCTAAAACTGGGACACTTAGTTTGGGGTTTTTCTTAATTTTTCTGATAATCCCCTTTGTTTCGCTCAGATAAGATTTTAGTCCTTTCTGACCGATGCTTTGTTTCAAACGATTTGGTTGATTTATATTTTGTTATTATAATTTTCCCTGTATAGCTTGATTTTCTCATTAATATTCCAATTTCAGAATACGCCATTCATGTTTTCCAACGTCGCAAAAACATTCACGGATTTCCGCACCTATCGATTTCCTTTTCACACTCATTTTTAACAACACCCTCTATAAAATTATTTTTTCAAAACACGTTTCAAGCTAGACTGAATAGAAATATCATATTTTCATGATTTCAAGTACATTTAAGGGGACATTTACTTTCTTAATTTAAAAAAAAGCATACTCTTAAAAAATTTTTTTTTAAATTTATAATATTTATTGAAAAATGGTTTTGTGACTCTACATATATTTATATTAAAGTACATAAAAAGATTTTTTTTGATGGTTTTTGACTCTTCGTAGTGGCGGTAGAGGGCGCATTCCAAAAGGCACGTTTTTGTCGGTCAGACACTTTTTGAGCTTCCTAAAAAAAGTCAAGTCAAGTCAAGTCAAAATTCAAAATGGGTTATTTTCCTGAGACATTTTTCTAGGGGTTATACCTAAAAAATTATTAAAAAAAAAATGTTCGTTACTTTATACAAGATTTTCAAAAAGTGTTGAAAAATCGACGAATTTTTTTGGTGAACTACCCTTGTAAAAGGAGTGGATCTACATAAATATAAATTTTTAGAGGTATAACCCCTAATATATTGTATAAAGAATCGAATACTTTTTGGTTTTTTCAAATCGGATGATTAAAACCTAAGAAAAATGTCTGACAAGTTCAAAAAATGTTGTTTCGAGAAAAACGAGTTTTAAGTTTTTTTTCGATAATTTATGCATTTAAATCAATTATTTTAACTTAATACCTTATTCTGCCATCCCTGGTGAATACTGTAGGTCTTCAACTTCTGCGAGATGTAAAATTCTTTGCTCCAAAGCCTTTTTTTTCTGCATGCGAGCCTCTTTTGTGCATTCGGTGTTCCTTCTGTTGGCTTGCAATATTCGGCAATTATCGACAGTTTCTGCGAAATTCATAGCAGTGTAGCCAATTTTGATGCCCATGAGGTCCATAATGGCAAGATAAGTTCTTGCTCCTTCGTTAAAGGTACATGCAGCTATCCAGGATGCAATTTCCACAAGTTCTTTGCCAGCAAATGAGCTCTTTGGAGCGATATGCCATATCAAATTGTTGTAACTTTCGTTACAGTTTTGTGTATTTCCACCAAGACATCGACTTAGTAAATCATGGCTAATAAGTGATGTAAATACTGCTAAAACTTGCTCTCGCACACTTGGATCAAGAGCTGGTTTATGTTGGAATGGCTTATTTTCTTCTTCACACTGCAAATATTTGCACCACTCTTTATTGCAGTGCTCGTGTCGAGGCTCTTGATCTGTAGAAATTCTGTGATAATAACCAGCAAGAATTTCTTTCTCCATTTTCTCTATGGAATCTGGATATCTTTTTATGGCTAATCCATAAAAAAGCGAAATTTCCCTTATTAATTTCAAGGTTAATTTAGCAGTTTTTACGACGGGGGCTAGGGTTGAAACTGAAGCATCTGCAGTGTCACTTTTTGATTTTCTACCTCTTTTTTTTGGCTCCAACTTTTTCGTTTTTTGCTCTTTCTTTTTTTCTTCTTGACCTTTCCTTTTTCTTTCTTTTTCGAGTAAAGTTATGTTTTTTTTTTGCTTCAACTAATCGTCGGTACATCCGCTTACCTACATGAAGAACACACTCCAATTTATGTGTTATAAAGTCATCTCCATAGGGTTTGGCATCTACTACGTTGGTATAAGTTTTACTATCACCGTCGCCGATGTAATAGGCATAAAAGACATTAAATAAATCTTTTGATCTTTTAAAAATTTCCAAGGCTGAGTCAGTCTCCATTTTACCGGAAGATCCTTCATGATTAGCCGCGCATTCTTTTTTATGGTCTTCGTACCAAATCGAAAATTCAAACTCAGTTAACCGTTTTTTCTTGATTGTACAGGATTGGCAGTATAATGATTTAACGCTAAGGTCAAGAATTTTACTCGAAAATTTTCCTATGATTGAGAAAACACCAAGCAAAGACGTGAATCCTCTTTTCATCCAAGTGCCATCTCCAGAAACTGTCAAATGGTCAGCTTTATTTCCAGCTGTGTAATTTAATTCTACTTCTTCTTTGACAGCTTTTTTGGTAACCGTAGCAAAACAAATTTTTGAAGCCTTATGCATTTTTGAAATTACAGCATAATAAAGTGTCGAGGAAAACCTTGAAGAAATATCCATCAGAGCAAAAAACGTTTTCATACCTTGAAGCCCAACACCAATAACTCGCATGGCAAACACAACTCTTAGATTTATTTCATAACAGTTTTTGTCTATTGTTGGTGACAATTCGATAAATTTTCTCCCACAAGAGCACTCGACACATATTTTAAAACCAAGACCTCTGTTGTTCTGTTGAGAAAAAGAAATATCGCCGTTGCACTCTTTGCACTTTATATATTGAGCAAGACACGTAAAAACCAAATTAAAACAGAGTACTACATAATTTACGGAATTATGCGTAGGCGGTGTGAGTTCATCGCTGGTTTTTAATTTTTTTGCAGATGAGCTCGGTAATTCAGGGTTACTTTCGGCAGTGAACTGATTGCCTTGGAATTTCTTTTTTTTTATTTGTTTTATGTCGTTGGCTTTCTCGAGTGCCTTTTTTAGTTCCACCAACCATTTTTACACACTTAGTTTTAAAAACTTAAAAAAATAGTTAAAAACGTAAGAAAATACCGGTGTAACACGTGCTTCTCTCACGAATGATACAAAGCGACTGGATAATATATCGTCGCTGTGAAATCAAACCGGCATATCTGCAAAATACACATTTTTCACTAGAGCGCTTTAAAGTTTTCGCATGTGGGCTATTTCCACGTGAATGCAAAGCGGCAAAACACCATTAGACGGGTTTTTATTCAACTTTACGATATGCCGGTGCGACATAAAAATAGAGGAGAAAATAAGGAATTTTTTGATACCAAAAACTCAAAAACTCAATTTTTGCAGATATGCCGGTTTGATTTCACAGCGACGATATGTAAACACAATAGGTATATTACATACACATATAAAAGCCGCTTACATAAGAGACGAAGCAGCTGCAGCGCACACTGAGCTCCACGCTCCAAAACTAGTTTTACGATACCCTTACATTTATGTGTGTAACTTTGGTTATATACGGAGTTTCTCAAAACGGTTTTGGGGAAACATTCCTATTATATATTAGAACACATTTATGAAATAAAAAAAAGCGTGTTTTTTTTTAATTTAGAAAGTAAATGTCCCCTTAACGGTATTTTTTTCCAGGAGTTATAAATAATTTCAGATAAAACTGCGCTGTGCCTTAACTTTTTTTGCCCACTGTATACTATCACCAACTGTATCACAAACATCATATCAATCATCGTGCAAACGCTATGTTGTTATTAGTCATGAATTGACCAATCCCGCAAATTTATGCAATTGATTGCATCAAAAGCAATCATACATCATAGCGAGTGCATAGTCTGGGACACACACTACTGTTGACTTTCATATCGAAATCAATCAGAAAATCGACACTAGCATATTCGACAAGGGAAAATTTCGTACTCACATTGAACATATTGCTATGGGAATTACTCGCAATGGTGGAAATTCGGTTACCAGCTTGTAGAGCATGTAAACGATGATTTTGGAAAACATGCAAATCGAAAGAGTTTGTTTGATTGGGAGCTGAAAATTTATTTGCTTGTGCATTTATGTATAGAAGATCGGAAAATGGTAAGCAATTTACGTTCTTATTCAGTTCACTGAAAACAGTCTTTTGGGAGATGTTAATACTTTTTCTTGTGTGGTATTTATTTTTATTTGATACCAGATTATTAACAAGAGAATGCATTGTATACTAAGCAATGGAAAAATATGCTCAGCTTAGACCACCAATTTTAACAGGTTATTATTGGAGCTACTTTTGCTATTATTTGATAAAAAGTCATCGGTTTTTTTCACTATTCAGCGTCGAAAAATACATTTTTTAATTCTTTTTTGCCATGGGCCTTTTATTTATATATATCTCTTTCTTTACAGATTCACATGATCATCATACATGAAATAAAGTCAATTCCATCAAACGTGATAGGTAAAAAAATTATTTAGAATGATATTAAATAAATCTAAATAAATAAATTTATAGACAAAAAACAACTAATTAACAAATAGATGCTCTAACAAATTATCTAAATTGTAGTGAAATTATTGTCGTTAAATGGCATACAGATTATTATATAAAATTGCATAAAATCCCACAAAAAAAAAACAAGAACAAGAAAACATAAGAATGACTCAGTAGATATGAAAATATGTATTTAAACCATTAGCATATTTAGTAAACTGACACAAGAGGTATGAGTTAAATAGTGAATAAATATTTCAATTGTATTTGAAATTAAATTTTAAATAGGACAAACCAAATGCAAACTATTCAACTTTAGGTAATCATAAGTAAACAAATACATGAAAAGTGTTTATAGTTTTGTATTTTTTAAAAAGTAAATGTAAAAACCGATTTCACACGAGTGACAAGAAATTTCTTCATGTTTTCAGATATCATTTGGAAAAAAAATTTATGTCACTGTAATTAATCATATTCAAAGCATTTCTTTGAAAATTATACATCAATAACACGACGAAAACAGTGCAATGTAGAAAAATCTAGTTAAACACTCAAAATAAAACTCAAATCGGAATTTTCTAAAAATTAGTTATTACACAAGTCTGTATAATAATTAATTAATAAAGTAAGAGGGATTTTATTGAGGGTAATAAAATGAAATAAATTATATAATTTATAGTAAAACAATTTTATATAGTCTAGAAAAAAATGAGAGCTCATTAATGATGAAAATTGAAATAAATACACATATTTATACTTGATGTTAGTCGAATTTAAAATCGAATAAAATGTTGAAAACAGTTTTCTTTGGAATAAACATTATTCGCCAATGGTTTTTATCTCTTCGTTTGAATAATTTTAATCGTAACGTTAAAGTTAAGCAGACGTTTTACTGACGATGTAATATTAAATGTTTTAAGCATTAACAAACACGATGATATATACTATAGAGATACAAAACATAAACAAAATATATTCGTCTAGTTTATGAAAGAGAAATATGATTACGAAGACGAATCTCTAGTGAAATAAAAAAATCTGAATTGTTAATCTAATCGAAATTTAATGACGTTGAAAATTGAATAACGTTGAAAAACAAAAGACTCAATGAATCACACAATTAAGTATGAAGCAAACGAAAATACATACTAGTCAAAGGAAGAAAAAGTTTTGTTTTTTGTTCAAACTAAGCAGAATTGTAACTTTTATTTGCAGGCAAACACAATCTGTTAATACTTGAATTTATGTTATATGTAAAAAGAAAACTATTTTTCATTGAAAAGAGGTAATATTTCTTAAAGCCCAGAATTTTTCAATAATTTTACGAACATTCTTTTGATTGTTGAAAGCCATAAATTGATTTTATGATATGTTAATCAAATATATAAATTAATTTGATAATACGAAGTTTGTTTTCTATATTTTTTTTCGAGTGGAATATGATGAGTAGGTGAGTAAAAAAATGAAAGACAACAGTATAGCACATCAGAACCACTAGAAAACTGATTTTCGAAAAAATTGTCTTTGAATTACCAAAAAATGTGGAAAGATGTTATACACTTTTTTTTTGTAGTATCATATCAACCATTCCTTACCCAAAGCAACAAAAAACATCTGGTAAAGGTGTAGTTTTAGGGTCCATCCGCGGAGGAGGTGGGGGGTTACTTTGTTTGATTTAGGAGGGTGTTCATATAACATCTCCATAAAAAAATTTCGGTGGTCACCCCCTGAGACAAATTTATCGCTGAGTATCTTTTCAAGCGGAAATTTGATTTCGAAGAACGCATCGAGCAGTTCTTTTCCGTAATCAAAGACATGTTTCCAATCGCTGAAGATGATTTTGTAAAAGATTCTTCCTCGGTCAATTCACCATAATCGTCGCCAGATGCTAAATTTTAGGGTGTGCGAATTGTAATGTTGCATACTTTATTGTAAGTTAAATTTAAATATTAAATAAATTCCTTTCTTTATAGCAGTCGCTATGAGTTTTAAGTTTTTAATTATAATAGCAGTATAATGTGCAAACAAGTTGAAAATACGCGTACTTTAGGGGGCTGTAATTTTTTCTCAGGTGGTGACCGCCGAAATTTTTTTATGGGGATGTTATATGAACACCTTCCTAAATCAAGCAAACTAGCCCCCCACCCCCTCCGGGTCTCCTACCCCATTTCATTTAACTCCTTTTCCCTCAAATACGCGTACTTTAGGGGGCTGTAACTTTTTCTCAGGGGGTGACCGCCGCCAAAATTTTATGGGGATGTTATACGAACACCCCCCTGAATCAAACAAAGTAACCCCCCACCCCCTCCGTGGATGGACCCTAAAACTACACCTTTACCAAACATCTATACTATATATGATGAAAATATTCAGTGCTGGCAACACTTTTCCAACGAAGCAAGCTGCAGGCATTTTACCATAACAAGCGCATGCTCAAATCAACCTATCCTTTGAATTTCGTTCTCATCCGATGATTTCATCGAAAGTTTCAGCGATTAACCATTGTTTGAAGCTGCTATCCGAAAAAATTTCAAAACTCGGAATATATAAACATTGGTTCCTTGTTTTTATTACGAATTCTTTGCATAGGAATATATAATGAAAGCATCTGTTGGTGCAATATTTACGAAAATGTCTGATGCTGGTCACCGTGTGTTAGCAGCATAGCCACCCTGGGAATTTTATTTCAATTGAATGACTGCGCTGGAAGTTATAAGGGTGAAAAGAATTTTAGAGTTACCACCCTTAAAACTTTTCAAATTTTCGAAATGCTAATGTTTGTTCTTAATTGTCATTGCAGGATCATTTCCATTTGCAAATTTAATGACATAATCGCTTGGTAATGAAATGCCAAAAAACTACAAAAATGTTCAGGACTTTTTTTTGCAAAATTTAGTCATTTATTGCATGAATTTCGTTTTGATTTCATGACTAGATCGGAGGTTATAGGATGAACAGCTTTATTTTACTGAGCAAATTCACTTCTATTAGAGTCCTAGTTAATACCGTCAGTTCTCGTGAACAGAAATTTTGAGTGCTGAAAATAGGGGCTGGCGTTCTTGTGTAACTCGAAATTTTGAAAATTTATGATTAACATGGTTGAATAGAACTGAAATTTATCAATAATCTGACTTTTTTGTCAAAAAGCAAAGATTTTCAGGAGGGTCGATGATTTGGAGGATGATTACTCAGAAGCCTACCGTAGCTACAGGGTTACCCGCACAGTCTTAACACTCCGTATTTGTATAGTTTTAGCTACCAACAATACGCTCTGCAAATTTAACGAGGATTCAATGTTTCAGTCAGAAGTTATGACAAATCTTAATTTTAAAGAAAAAATCTTTAACGCCTTTTAGGCACTCAGCTTCCACACCGGACTCTCCATTTCCAATTCTTTATCATAGGCAAGCATAAAACATAAACAGTTCTCATTGTCAATACTTTTTTTTGAACAAAAATATACTCTCCATACAAATATAGGGGCACCTGAAAATTCACTAAAATATCGCTACCGTCAAAGGGCTAAAGATATCTTAATTTTAACAAACCATGGAACTACTCTCTATATGCATCTATGTGGTCCAAAAGTTTCAGCTCATTTGTATCGGCCACTCCAGAGATCATATATATATATATATATATATATATATCAGCAAAATGATTTTCCGAGATAATCTCTGGAGTGGCCGATCCGATTGAGCTGAAATTTTCGGAGGACGTAGATGTAAATAGCAAGTAGGTCCATGACTTTCTCAAATTCAGATATCTTTAACCTTTTGGCGGCGGCGAGCGTTTTAGTTAATTTTGAGGTACTCCTATATTTCCAATCAGTGTAAATTTTGTTAAAGAAAAGTATTGGGAATGAAAACTAATTATGTTCTTAGCTTGTTTATGATAAAGAATTGGAAATTTTGAGCCGTATGTGGGTGTAGGGTGCCTAAAAGTAGGCAAGGATTTTTTTTCAAATTTTGATTTGTGATTACATCTGACAAAAACATTGGATCATCGTGAAATTTGCAGAGCGTATTGATGTTGACTAAAATTTAGCACACATAGATTTTCAACATAAAGCGGGTAACCCTGTAGCTGTGGCAGGCTCCTGAAAAAAATCCTTCAAATCATTGACCTTCCTGAAAAATTTTTGATTTTTGACAAAAATTTCAAATCTTTGATAAATTTTATTCTTTGTCCTTCATGTCAAGATAAAATTTTCAAAATTCCGATTTGCACAAGAACGGCAACCCATCACCAAATTACCTCTATTTTCAGCACTCGAAAGTTCTGTTCACGAGAACTGACGACCTGATAATCCGATCATAATGAAATTTACAGGACATGTTGGTATTAGCTAGGACCAGGTCTAATAGAAGTGATTTTGAAATGGAGGCAACCCTGTGGCAGTGGTACTATCTTGAAAAATAACTGAGAAAAAAAACCGGTTTTTGGCCTATAACTTCGGATTCAGCCATCAAATTTTAACAAAATTCACACATGTAAATTACTCTATGTAATATTTGGTGAAAATTTGGTTGAAAAATTAGTATAGGGCTGGCAGCTGTGGTGATTTTTGTCTCGTAAATCTTGCAAATTTGCTCAGCAAAATAAAGCTTTTTTCACTATAACTTCCGGTCCAGTGTCGAAATCAAAACGAAGTTCATGCAGTAAATGGACCTTAATGTGAAGTAAATGTCGTAGGAATTTCGTACAAAAATTATGAATGGGGTGCCACCTATTACCATTTTTGTAATTTTGTGGAATTTCTTTACTGAGCGATTATGTCATTAGATTTGCAATTGAGAATGATCCTGCAATGAAAATTAACAACAAATATTAACGTTTTAAAAATTTGAGAAGTTTTGAGGGTGGTAACCCTAAAATTCTTTTCACCCGTATACCTTCCAGCGCACTGATTCAATCGAAACGAAATTTACTGGTTGGGTTTAACTTAACGTGAAGCAGATTTGATACATTTTTTGTCTTGCTGCTGACACAGGCTAACCAGCATTAGCCATTTTCGTAAATATTGCACCAACAGACGCTTCAAATTACGTACACATATGCAAAGCATTTGCATTAAATTAAGAAACCAATTTTTCAATTTTCCGAGTTTTGAACATTTTTTGGATGGCAGCCTCAAACAACGTTTAACCGCTGAAACTTTCGATGAAATCGTCCGATGAGAACGAAATTCAAAGGATAAGTTGATTTAAGTATGAGCTTGTTAAGGTACACTTATTGCTGCTTCATTGGGAAAGTGTTGCCAGCACTGAACATTTTCATCATTTGTGTTATAGTTGAGTTTTGTTGCTTGGGATAAGGAATGGTTGTACAAAAAAGTGTATTACGTCTTCCCACATTTTTTTGTCACTCAAAGACAATTTCTTCGAAAATTAGTTTTCTAGCGGCTCAGGTGCGCTAGAGTTTTTTATGTTCGTGTTCAGTTTCATTTCTGTTAGGCAGCTGTTTGTTTATGACGCGAAAAGTTTGTCTGGCGATTTTTACCATGAACAAAAAAATTGAAAAACGAGCTCGCTTAAAATTTTGTGTTTCCAATGGAATCACGACTACAGAATCGTTCAAAATGTTTGAAAAGTGTTTTGAGGAGTCTACTTTATCACGAACACAAGTATTTGAGTGGCACAAAGCATTCAGTGAAGGTCGTGAAGTCATCGATAACTTGCCTCATGCGAGTCGTCCATCCACCTCTGTTAATGACGATAACATCGAAAAAGTTCAAGAAACAGTGCGTGAAAATCATCGTGTTGGCATCAGAGAGATAGCAGAGGATCTCAACATCTCTTACGGATCAACTAAACACATTTTGGTTAATGATTTGGGTATGAAGGTTGTTAATCCTAGACTCGTACCAAAAGACCTGAATCTTTTGCAAAAACGACGTCGAGAAGAGGTCGCAAAAGAGATGCTTGAAAACGTAGCTGAAGACCCTACATTCATCAAACGCATCATAACTGGTGACGAAACGTGAGTTTATGAATATGACGTCGAAACTGTCTAAAAATCTAGCGAATGGCGCTCCGAAAATGAGCCGAAACCGAAAAAAACCACATCAAAGTCGGTCAAAAATCAAGGTCACGCTCATCGTTTTCTTTGATTACCGTTGTGTAGTTCACCATGAATTCGTTTGACAGGGTCAAACGGTCAATAAAGAATACTACTTGGCCGTTTTGAGGCGTCTACGTGAAGCAATTAGTCGTAAAAGGCCGGATTAGTGGGCAAGAAATTCATGGATTTCCCACCACGATAATGCGCCGTCACATTTTAGCATGATTGGGACTGACTTTTTGGGTTAGTTACACAACGAAGAGATGCACAACGAAGAAGCTACGTTAACAAATCAAAAACATGTTTTTTTTAAAAAATTAAAAGACATGGGAAAAACAAGTCAAAGAACCAAACTGATCCTCAACATGGCTTCTAAGCATTCTAGGTACAGGTGGCTTAAAATATGCAAAGCAAAAGGGAACAAAGGGAGTATTGAACTGCAAATGAGATCTTGCTGGGTGATAAGATACACTTAAGAAATAAGGCACGCAAATGTTGGAGGAAAGTTAACCATAATAAAGCTTGAAAAGAAGACATTCATCAAGAAATATTCTGCGGATACTCAGCATTTGGCGTTTTAAGAAAAGCAGACGGTTATCGTAAGGGCGATAAGCAAAATTAAATTTGTACAAAACTTCCGCTGAACGGATTCAATAGCATTAGACAGGTATGCGAAATTCAGGTACCTATTCAGAGCTAGGCTACGAGGGCTCTCCTCCGAATCTAGATTCAAACCAGGGACCCCACAGAGAAGAAGCCAGTGCTCTATCCACTAAGCTAATCAAGCTTACAAAAGTTAAGACCCTAAAAGCGTTCCATGAAGAACACCATGTTCGAAAGACAGCTTAGAGCTTAGTTTTTTGGAACTTTCTCTAAAATGTCAAGTGTTTTTTTTTTATAATTTTAAAGGTCAAAGAAATCAGACAAAATTGATTACGTCTAGTTTGTCTTTGCTTTTGTGGACTGAACTAACAAAGGTCCTTTTATATATTGCTTAAAAAATGTATGATTGGAAACTTAGATTGGATAAATACACTAAAGATTTTCCAATATGTACTTGAATTAATTTTGAGATAATTTTGAAATAAAAGTTTTTTTTCAATAATATGTAAAAACACACAAACTGTTATTTTATTTTTTAAAGACGTTTGCATGTAAAAACTTCATATTTATTTCTCATTACTTAACAGATTAATTCTTCGAGGTAACGAAAAAAATTCTTCCAGAATTTTTTGCACATTTATCTCAATTTCACGGTGTATATTGAGGGAGGCTAAGCCGTTGAGCCGATCTTCAGACATTGTCGATCTAATGTACGTTTTCAGACGACGCAATGTTGAAAAGGAGCGTTCATTTTTCGCTGTCGTCACGGGTAAAATGGCCATAATGCGAAGCATTTGGCGTACGTTCGGGAACACGTCTGCATTGCAAATTTAAAGGGCTTCGAGAGAATTTTTGATGTCCTTTTCAATAATGCGTCGTCTCCAGAGTATGACTTCATTCACCCATGCGTCACGCGAATCATCGTGCAAAATTGAAGAGTAAAGTAAAGTAAAGCAATCCCACGACAACCCTCGTACGGGTCTAGGGGTTGAAGCTGGTAGAGAGCAAATTGAAGAGTAGGGTTCGAATAATTGTTCACATGACTCTTCATCAAATTTTTTCATTTTGTTCGGAAAAAGGCAAGCGAAATTCGATAAAATATTGCGATGATTCAGAAACCGGTCCTGTAAATGTGTCACAAACGAATCAAGGTATGGTGTATAAATCGTAATTCAAAAATAATCTTCAACTGAATCAGTTTGCACGTTAGAACGTTGCGTTTGTCTTGAAGCTGTCCTTGGTTTTCGCAATTGAATGTCGTATTCTTCGCTGATTTGGCTTACAGTTTCGAAAATTTTTCTCAAGTTTTCTGTGGCGTTTTCTCTTCTTTTTGTCAGTTCTTCTTTTGCAGCATCGGCTAACTCAACAGCCTCACCAAGATCCTGATTTTCTGTTTGAAGTACTCGACTCAAGCTTGAAGTCAAAGAATGTACCGAGCTCAAAATGTGCATGGATATCTGAAAGTTAATATAAATACATTTAACATTTTGAGCTGTTACTCGCAAAAATTTTTTACATATCAAGTAGATATGGAGAAAATGTGTCGTTACCGTAGTGAAATTTCTATTTTCAAAATATCAAGTAGCAATTTCCCATGGAGGCAAGGAATGTTTCCATCAAACATGGAGTTTTCATAGTAGGAAGAGAAAAATTTTTCTTTCTTGTCGTTCCAATGATTAAATTTCTTGCCTTAATGAGAATTTTTCACTTGATATTTGGACAATAATATTTTCATTGATCTTATAAAACACTTTTTTCCTCAAAAGTTTTTGCGTTAGTAAGTATATTAACAATCAAAATAACATATGTACTGATGGAAAACTTTGCACAGTAACACAAAAATGTACATATATTTTCAAACTTGAAATTGCAGAGTATTTCCCCAAAATTAATATCAATATCTAACTATTTTCAACTCATTTAGAAAAAACCTCATCAATTGGAAGTTGTGGAATGAATTGTATAAAAATTGCAGTAGAGCATTTCTAAATTCACTTAAACTTTTCCCAAATTCATAAAATCTCTAAAATTTTACTCTCTCTTTCAATGGACCACAAATTTTTGAGAACTCAGGACTTTTCAGATAACTTGTCAGTATATGAATTTACTGTGTTTAATATATTTTGGAAAACTTTCTCAGAGCATGAAAAATGGATTGTAATTCCTCAACTTTACAATGAACATATATTTTTTTCTTTACTCATTAAAGTAAACAAGAGTTTGTAAAAGCTGTTGCGTCTAAGCTGCTTCGGTCACAGTTTAAAAAAGTTGAGTACCTAAGGAACAAGATATCTAGAAAATTTACATCAAAATTGGGAGTTTTGATAGCTGAAAGCAGTTGGAAAGCTCCAGACGAAGTAGCTGCATCCTTCCAAGTCGTTGAAATCAGCTCAAGAGCGCGGATGACTGCCGGTTGCAAATGGAGATAGGTCGTAACAGCTTCGTGTTGTTCAACCCATCTGGTTGAACAAAATTTTTTCAATCTTTTCACCCGATCTTCTTTCAGCTTTTCATCCTCATCAATAGCACCCTGGAGATCAAGTTGGCGTTTCGGGTAAACGAAGAAACTGTGAATACTTTGAAGAGTGCCCAAAGAATTTTTTATTGTAATTATGTTGCACGCAGAACTGACTGCCAAGTTAAAGCTGTGTGCAGCGCAATGCGAGTACAGAGCAAGTGGATATTCTTTTCTGATAACATCTTGAGCTCCATGAAATTCTCCACTGACCGATTTTGCAGCATCGTATCCTTGTCCAAAAAGATAAGTACAGTCCAGTCCGGAAGATTGCAAGAAGTCGAGAAAAGTAGTCGCTAAACCCTTTCCAGTAAAATCTGTGATCGGGAGAAAGCAAATGAAATCTTCACGAATAACAAAGATGCCATCCTGTTTGTCCAAGTATCGTACGCAAATTGAGGCTTGCTCTACTCCCGCAATATCTGCCGTTTCATCTCCAAGAAAAGAGAAGCCCATTGACTTGTTGATTCAATCAATTGAGAATATGATTGTGGCAAATTGTGATCAGCTCATTCTGAATTCTGTTACTTATGTACATTGCATTTTTTTGTGAATTCCTCAAGTGGTCTCTCAGCTTTTCATCCGTTTTCGCTCGATACCTGAAGATAGCTCGGAAATTCCCATCATTAGTTGATGGTTCATTTTCAGAAATTCGTCCCGTGTCCTGTGAACCTCGAAGAGCTAGTCCTTGTCGACCACAAAGGATAATTGTTTCAAGAATTGGAATCAAGCGTAGTTTACTTTCATTCAGGAATTCTATTTTCTGCTTTGAGAGTTGTAAATCTACAGGAATAGTATTTTTCTCTTCGATATCCGCTCTCAATGTCCATTGCAAAAGAGATTTTTTGTGGTATTCTAATGAACTGTGACTTTCAAAAGTTTCCAATGCTTTTTTCCAGTTCCTCAATGAATTGTTAACTAACTGACCAAGGTTTTGGTGACCAACTCCTCCTCCTCGAACACCAAACAGGACGCAGAATTTGCAAAACGCGCCGTCTTCTTTTGCAGAGTACGCTAAAGATGGGTATTTGTGGAGCCACGATCGTTGAAATGTCAAATTTCTAGGTTCTGACGTAGGAAAACAGTATGATTCGGTGGGAGTCCAGATTTTTTTTTGCAATCCAGGGATCGAGTTTATCCCTTCAGCTGGAGATTTTTGCATGAACAACCCAATATCATAAGGATTGGTATTAGTTTTAGCAGAAGTAACCTCTGAAAACGAGATGCAAGGTGTTTCCGCAACAATATCCATGACAGCAGTCCCCTGTTAAATGGACAAATACCTTTCATTGCGTTTTCATACATTTTTCATCGTTTTCATAGAAGTCAAATTATACCTGGATTGCTTCTGCCTCTGGTTCACAAAAATTTGTTGCTGCAATATTAGGCTGAGTGTGTTCACGAACGTCCTGTAGATGTTAATAATGTAATGTTGCTGTATTAACAATGTTATAGTTCCCTAGTAACTCAAAATGATATAAAGTTTTTATAAAAGATTTTTAAAAAACCCTTTCTAAAATGCCCTCATAGAAACTTGATAAGCTAATTTTATATCAACATTAAAAATGTTTCTGTAGCCTCTGAAAACTGAACGTGACCAAAATATGAGCTAAACTTTCAATAAATCGATTATTTCTCATTATTCAGGAAATAAAATTGTTTCACAATTGTTTAAACAAAGCTGATATAAATGGTTATTGATTTTATTGTGGCCTTAGCTAGGTAATATACAGGGTGTACCAAAATCCCCGTACCAAAAAGAAATCTGAGATTCCTTTTTGAATTTCGAGTCGAAAAGTCCTTTTTACCACTTTTTTCAAAACTCAAAATTAAAAAAGTTATTCAAGGTTGAAATTTAAACAATAAATATGCTCCCTCGACAAGTGGGGATAAAAACCACGAATCAAAATTTTCCTGAATTTTCTTCATACTTTTCTGAGTCGAAAAGTCCTTTGCCACTTTTCGCAAAACTCAAAATCAAAAAAGATATTCGAGTTTGAAATCTGAGAAATCTGATTGGTGAAAACTTCTAACTCGAATATCTTTTTTGATTTTGAGTTTTGCGAAAAAGGGCAAAGGATTTGTCGACTCAGAAAAATATGAAGAAAATTCAGGAAAATTTTGATTCGTGGTTTTTATCCCCACTTGTCGAGGGAGCGTATTTATTGTTTAAATTTCAACCTTGAATAACTTTTTTAATTTTGAGTTATGTAAAAAGTGGTAAAGGACTTTTCGACTCGAAATTCGAAAAGGAATATCGGATTTCTTTTCGGCACGGGGATTTTGGTACACCCTGTATAGCAAATAGAGAAAAAAAACTCTCTGCAACTGGTCACGAACTCAGGCGCCCGAGGTGAAAGTCTAAAACGCTACCGTTGAGTCAAATCGTTGTCTGATAAACTAGAAAGAATTTTTTTCAGTTCAAAGTTAAAGAAGACACTATTGAAGTCGATAGCAGTCAATAGTCAGCAATATGAGTGAAAAGAACTTCACAGTTCCCTTTGAGAGTTTTGAAAATTCAGGTATGCTTTATAAAGGTTTTCCTTACTTTATAAAGTTTTTGTGAAAAATTTTCACATTTCATGAAATTCATTATTAAAATTAGCTACGTTTAATAAAGATCCATAAGTTTCAAAAACTTGATTTATAAAAAACCGAAATTTTGTTATCATCTGGAAATTTTATAAGGGTTTTTATAGAAACTTCACAGAACTCAAGCTACCAGGTTTGTCATTTTAACTTGTGAAAAATTCAGTACTTACATTTTCGACTTCTATCCGTGGTTTTTTGCACAAAAAGCGACGGATATCCATGTAAAAATTCACGTTCAAACAAATAAATGTTAGAAATAACTGTCAACAACCGTTAATTAATGAACAAAGTCGAGCAAACAACAAGGAAAAAAATGCACTTTCGTCATATGAAGATTGACGATGATACAGCGACAATTGACGAGCACCCACAATCGATAGAGGTCGATAGCGCGGAAATTGAAATGAAAAGTGTGTTATACTTTTCCAATCCAGTAAATTTATCCTCGTACAAGTGTTAAGTGAATAATCTATATAAATTATTTATTTATAACATTATCTTTAGCATTTTTTTTGAATAAAAAGTACAAAGAATTATTTTGTAGAACTGTACAGTTAATTTAAGAATCCAAAATATAACTTTTGAAAATACATGAAATTTTCGTGGAAAAAAACTTTAATGATGATAGTCATGAAGTACAAGAGAGTGCAAAAGGGGGGGGGGGGGGGTTCGAACCCCCAAAAACCCCCCCCCCCCTCGCGCACGGGCCTGGTTGGCACTATTTTCTTATTGCATCTTCGTAAAATAAGTTACTTTTGCTAGGAAGATTGGTTGATTCAATTTATTCTGTTATATTTTAAATGATTTTGGAATATGATTTTGCACAAGGAACAGACTTTCTTCAATAAAACTACCTAGCGTTTCGTGAAAAATATTTGCAAAGTTTTCTACATTATTACTGTAGAATGCTTTATAAAAATCGATGTTAACTTTTTTTTTTTACACTATCGTGCTTACTTGGCAGGCCAAGTAAGCACCATAGGCATTTACTTGGCATTTCCTACTTAGCTGTTGTGATAAGTTCAAAATCCATGTTGTACTCTTGTTATCGAAAATTTCAATTCTAATAGTCGCAGATTATTTCAGATTATTTCAGCCGAATTTTAAATAAAGACCTAATTCGCTCTTTCAATTTTCATATAGCACTTTTCATTACACGCACTCAATCAAAATGACATGAAATTTCGGAAAAGTTCTTTGACGTTTTCCCAACAATTTAGTATTTTCATTTCTCAGAATTATTTTGAGAATGCAATTTTCGTGACAACGATCTCGATCTTTCTTAAAACAATGGAGTCATTGATTCCAAAATATATACACCAAAGTTTTTATACACAAATGATTGGCCTTTTATTTCAAGAGCTTGAAACAGTCAGAATAATTTTTGTAATATATATTTTAATTGTTTTATAGTACATTTCAAAATTAAAAAAAGTATATAAAATATAAAGTAAGTTATATTAAACATACTAGAAATTACAACAAAACACTTTTCTGAGCCCTTTGATGGTCTTTATAAATAAAACTTGTTCATGCGAAAAACTTCATGTTTTCAATAATACAAGTACCTCTACTTTCCGTTAGTTCTGACATTGGAAGCATCACATCTCTTATGACTTTGTTTGTTTAAAGAAAATTATCAGGCGTGTTTTTTTGCTCCCCCTATCTATAAAGTGCCAAACAGATATTGGCCGAGCCCAGGCGAGCCGAGTGTGTGGACGGTCCAGACAAGCGACTTTGACAGGTGTCAGAGGCGCTCGTGCGACATCCGATCGGAGTCGGTTTTTTGGGCACGAGTCAAAGGGATTTCACCACGTGCCCTGCACGTGCCGGCAAATGCCGTCCACGTGCTGACTACGAGCTGTCAAAGGCTCAGTTTGTTAGCCTGTGGATAATCTGCTGTGTGCGATTGCATTTAAATCCAAGCATCAACGTTGTTGCAACTCATTTATGAAACTTAGATGTCTTTTGCTTCATTGCAGAAGTTATACATAGGTTTGTGGTCAATATTATGCAGAAAATTCCCTGGCACAGGAGTTATTGTTTTTTCCAATCCGTATGTTCTGGATAGGATAGTTGTGTTAGGGGAGCAAAAAAAAACACGCCTAGTATTTCAAATACTAGGTTAATGAAATGAAGGCGCGAAACAAAATATTTTCTATGGAATATTCGTATCATAATGGGGCATGCATTTTCATATACTTTACCGGTTTAATTTACAAAAGCAACTAGCTGCTTTTCAAATTAATAAACCGTAATTTGTGGTATCTTATTTTTGTGCACAAAATTGCAGCACAAGGTCTGCTCGCGTACTATGATTAATTGCGATTGATTATTGATAATGAGACCGTTCCCGTAAATTTTGCTTGCAACAAGAATACAAAAACGACTTGCTGCGAATCTTTTTTAATATACTAGGTCTGTTCGCGTACTACGATTAATTGCAATCAATTGCAAAGAAGCCGTTTTTGTACGTACTAAAATGGAGCACAAAAACCGTTTCATTGCAATTAATCGTAATTAATTGTAGTACGCGAACACACCTATAATAGATTCAGGTACGCCAACAGGCCTAATGAATGCGGCGGCAAGTTTCTGGTACGGTTGAACTACACAAATTTACTACCTATCCTATGTACAATTTTGAATTTTTTTAACCGCCCAAACCATTTGATTAACAGCTGATGATTGACAGCTTGCGAAGTTGCGAGTCGCGCCCAACATGTGGATGCGCAGGCTCGTGCTGTCTCAAAGCCGTCCACATGTTCGCGGTCTCGCCCGACTTCGGCTCGCCTGGTCTCGGCCAATATGTATTTCCCACATAACAGAACACTGCTATCCACTGCAGACGCATTGGGAACAACAACAACTCCCCCTTTCCATAACGGGAGTTGTTGTTGTTTCCAATGCGTCTTTACTGATTATCATTGTTCTGTTATGAGTAAAGGGAGCAAAATACGCGCCTATTGTCTATTTTAAAATCTGATAGCTTTCTTATTTCCGCAACTATTGGGCTGAGTCATAAATACTTGCCGATGCAGGTAGAGGACAATTGAAATTTCTCTGAATTCCTTATTAATTGTAGTGGCCAGTGGGGTGATCGTTTGGCTTTTAAATGACAGGTATGGGTTAGTCATTCTTAATGTAGAAGTTTGACAGTGCGCCCATAAAGTTTTGTGAAAAATACAGGTGTTAGAAATGGAAAATTTGAAAGTGCATTTTAGACATAGTATGTTGTGCGAGCTTAAACTTGGAAACAACGCTAGGGCAACAGCTGAAAAAATATGCAGTGTTTACGGTAGTGTAGTAATAAGTGAAAGAACAGTGAGGAATTGGTTCTCTAAATTCCGTTCCAGAGATATGACGCTTCAGGATGATCCAAGGCCATGTCGGTCTTCTGATTTTGACAATAACCAATTGAAAATGTTGGTAGAACAAAACCCTCGCCAAGCAACGCGAGAATTAACAGAGAAGCTGGATACATCTCAATCAACTGTGCGCCGGCACCTTGAAAAGCTAGGGAAAGTTTGTAAACTTGGAGTCTGGGTGCCACACAATCTCACTGAAAACAACAATGCGAATAGAATGTCGATTGCCACAATTCTCCTCTCACGTTACAGGGGATGAAAAGTGGATAACCTATGAAAATGTCGTCAGGAAAAGGCAGTGGCTGGATAAAGATACGGCACCGGAACCTGATCCTAAAGCTAGTATTCACGGCAAGAAAATTTTATTGTGTCTATAGTGGGATCGCCAGGGTATCATTCACTATGACCTGATGAATCGCAACGAAACAGTTACAGCAAACGTGTATGTTCAACAGCTGCAACATGTGCAACGAAAACTTATTAACAAGCCTCCAGCGTTGATTAATCGACGGCAAGTAGCGTTAATCCTTGACAATGCCAGGCCCCACACCGCTAGGATCACCCAGGACAAAATATTGGAGCTAGGCTGATTCGTTTTACTTCACCCGCCTTATTCACCCGACCTTGCTCTAACCGATTTTCATCTTTTCCAGTCGCTTCAGAATTCTCTTAAGGGGAGAAATACATAAAGACCCGCGAATTTTAGTCAATTTTGATGGGTTTTTTTTATTAAAGAATAATTTATTCTACATTTTCCAAACTTTACATATGATTTATTTATATCTTCATCTACTGCAAAGAAAAGAAACAATTTTAAAATATTTCAAAATGGCTGATTTTCAGTCCAGTCTTTCGGGAAGGTCGCAGCGAGAGTTGTCGTTTGGCGTAGGTTGTAGTCTCTGTAGTTTTGATCGAAAATAATTAAAAACAAATTCTGTGTGATTATTAAGGTTATGTTTTGCAGATGAACCTAAAAAAATGAATGAAAAATAAAAATTTATCAGAATGACACACTTTATAACAAATATTTGAATTTTCAGCCAAATTTTTCAATAGTTATTGCTAGGGAATTTTTTTTTTCCAAAAAAAAATTCAAAACAAATAGGTTCATATAGAAAATAATATCACTGAAAAGATGAGTGCGAAATTTCAGTGCGATAAATAGAAAACTTTTTAAGTTATCTTCCACGCCGATTTGAAAAATTGTGTTTCAAGAAAAACGCGTTTAAAGTTTGGTTTCATAAAAATTCAATGATTGTTGTGGCTTAACGATTAGTTAGCGATTCCAGCGCCATATAAAAGTCCTTCTGTAGCTTCGCAAAGCTCATTCTTCTCAAGAAGTTCCTATTGTCGTGCTTGACGTGCTTCTTTAGTAGTTAACACGCTGCGCCGATTTGCTCGAGTCACTCTCTGCTCATATATTTTATCTGCGTATGATTTACATTGTCTGCCAATTATTAAATCTAAATTGTTCATTACTTGTAAAAGAGATGTATATCCTTCGTTGAACAATCCAGCTGCCGTATACGCGGCAATTTCAATGATTTTTAACCCTGAGTGTAAGTGCTTTGGAGCGAGACGCCAAACGGTCGAGTTGAAACTCTCATTTGCATTCTGTGTATGGCCACCCAAACATTTTTCGAGCAAATCATCCCGGGATAAATCTTCAAATATTGGTTTAATATACTCTTGGACCTCTGTATGTAGTGGTGCAGGGTGTTCAATGAGTTTTGGGTTTTCTCCAGATGCTTCAGCTTTCCGCCACTTGCACCAGCTGTCGGGACCCGGTGGACAGTCCTCATGTTTTGGATTGTCGTCCGTGGAGCACATATGATAATAAGTGGCCATTACAGATTTTTTCATATCTTCGAGGCTGTTGACATTCCTCCAAATAGCTAATCCGTAGTACAATGCCAACTTGTTTATAAGCGCTTCGGTTAATTTTACCACTTCCTCCAAGTTTTTGATCTTTTTTAATCTTTCGAAGACGACTACCCATCCTCTTCTGCACGTGGCCAATACACTCACTTTTTACCACTTGAAAATCGTCACCATACGGATTTATGTCAAGTATTCCTTTAAACGTTTTTGAGTCTCCATCTCCTATATAATTACCGTATTTCACGCCAAACAATTCTTCTGATCTCAAAAACATCTCTTTGATTGATTCGACTTCCATTGCGCCCGAAGAGCCCTGGTGATTCTCTGCACACACTGATATGTGTTCTTCATACCACTCACGATATTCTTCAGTATTTTTTTTATTCTTCCAGTAATTACACTCCGGACAATAGCTACTTTTTATTACTATATCTATAACTTTACCAGAGTAGTATCCAATGAGCGTTGTGATACCATATAAAGATTTAAAGCCCCGTTTTTTCCATGAACCGTCGCCCGATACTTTTAAATCGAAAATTGGCCTATTATGTTTTTCGTTTTCATTTTCCACAGCTTTTTTACAGCAAGATTGAAAAACTGATTTTGTAGCGGTGTATAAATGCATAACAATATTATTATACGCACTTTCACTCAAACCGTCGCACATGTCCATAAGATTGCAAAATAAATTAATCCCTTCTCTAGCAATGCCTAAAAGACGCATTACAAGTACAATTCTGCGATTAACTTCGAATCCATTATTAATAAATGGTCCTGAGTTGAATTCTTTACGACCGCAGTGGCAAAGTAAAACTATCTTGAAACCCAAGCCTCGATTGCCAGCTTCTTGAAATTTCACTGTCTGTTTACACTCACGACACATAACAAGCTCTGACAAAGCGCTAAACAACGTAAAAAATTCAATAAGCCGATAGCCATGCAAAGCATTGTAACGAATGTCCTCACTACTAGCACTAGAAAGTTTTTTCGCACTTACACTCGGTTGTTCTGTTTTGTCTCTGTTTTTGGAGTACTGATTTCCATAAAATTTTCGTTTACGCGGGTATGCTGTCCGAGTTGATACATTTTTATTTCCTTTAGGATATGAACTCATTTTGATATTTTCGTTTTTGAAATCTTTCCGTACTGAATAAGTTCCAAAACTAGAGTGAACAGAATTAGCAGCTAAACCAGCTCTGACCTTCACTAATGTACCTTGTATTAGCTATAAAATTGTCCATTTCTTGGAATCATTATGTATATTGATTTCAAAATATCTGTTCACACAAATTTTTAGCAATAGAAAAGTCTGCAGGTAAGGGCAATTAAGAGCAGGTAGTCAAAATTGGCCGCTCAACTATACTTCTGAACGCAAAGTACAAGAGGGTCATCTTTATAAGTTTTAACATGATAAATACTTTGAATTAAGTTTTGAAAATTGGCTGACATATTTTAAAGGTGTTATACTAACTTTTTATATAGACAACAAAAATTGATTTTTTTGAAAATTCTACTTGTATCTCCCCCCTTAATGGAAAAACTTTTACCAACGACGACCAGGTACTTCAGCACGTCGACTCCTTTTTGCAACGAAGCCAAGAACACTCTACGAGGAGGGGATTGACACATTGCCTGATAGATGGCAACAAGTAATAAATAATAATGGTGAATATATTATAAATTAGTTTATGAGTTTGTAATTTTTATAATGAAATAATTTTATAGCACAAAATCGGCAATTACTTATGACTCATCCCAATACATACAATTCAAAATATCAATCCCTAACTTGCGAAAATTCTTTGAATCACCCAACTTCAAATCATCACAACAACTAAAATGCTTATTTTCATTCCTAAAAAACCAAGTACACAGCAAACACAATCAATCACTTAGACACGCCAACACTTCAGTGTCCACATGAATGCAAATAAATTTCAATTTCCAGTCAAATAAAACCAATAACATCAACTTTTGTCGCAATTTACAATATTTTCGTACATTGAAGTCCTGCTCCTCAAACCACTAGATCCTTCGTCTCTGGGTCTGCACTGTCAGAACATCAGATCTGCTGGGGGGAAAAGTTATCCATTCTTATACAAGAATGTATGTATATATGTATGTACATCCTTTTCATCTCATTCTCTTCAGTTTTAATTAGGTTAATGCACTTTTGTACATATTTTATTCTCTTCCGTATGCCAATGTTGGCGTCTTTGTACGAATCGAGCAATGTTGCTGCTAGCGTTGTTTATTTTTTGAGGATTGAAAAAAACATTGTTTTTACTTGTGTATTTATTCAGTTTTTCATTTCAGGATTTTATGTAAAGTGTTGCATTCCTCGTATTGATGAAATGTGTGTGGTATTTTGTTATGATATTTATTGTATGGAAATCGAAAATTCTGATGGAAATTATTCGGACTTGCGTATGAATGTTGACAGGTAAATTCTTCAATACGAATGAGTGAATATATATTTAATTATTTTTTAACCAATATTTTTTATCAATAACGAATGCATGCAGAAGTGTTTGCAGATAAATGGTAGAAAAACATTCAGATTTTCAATTTCTTTATGTACAAAATGCAGCTGAATTGTGAAAATTATTGCATGTAAACCAATGTGTACACACAAAGGGAAAAATGTCTTTGAGTAATTTATATGATTTTTTCAATGAAACTTATATGATTTTAATTCGCATCTCATGTAGGTTGTTTATGCTCTGGGAAAATGCATTTAAAAAATTTAAGGTGAGCTCATGGAATGCAAACGGAATAATCCATAATAAACTGGAGATAGAGCAGTACCTCAAAATGAACTCTATAGATATTCTTCTCATATCTGAAACACACATCACTTCAAAAAACAACTTCAAGATATTGGGATACACTTTCTACAGTACACCTCATCCTGATGTTAGAGCCCATGGTGGTACTGGTATCCTAATAAAGAGCAAGATCAAGCATCATCATCTACTGAACATAGCAAAAGTGAACATGCAAATTACTTCAATCGTAATCACGAGCAACCATCAACAAATAACATTTGCTTCAATTTACTGCCCTCCTAAGTACTCTACTACGTCCGAGGAATTCATCAATTCATTTAAACAGCTGGGTAATAAATTTCTAATAGCTGGAGACTTCAATGCCAAGCACACCCATTGGGGCTCACGACTCATCACGCCAAAGGGAAGACAACTGTACAACGCCATACAAAGCTCACATCTCAAAGTATGCTCACCTGGAAAGCCAACCTACTGGCCAACAGACAGACGAAAGATCCCGGACCTAATTGATTTTGGGCTCTCTAAAGGGTTTGCTGCACATCACATCACAACAAACACAGGGGCAGATCTTTCATCGGACCACTCTCCAGTGGAATTCACAGTTTACGGCAATCCTGCAAATAATACCTATAATTCAAATCTGACAAACAGGCGAACCAACTGGAAGGCATATAAAATGTATATAAGCTCCCATTTAAACTTAGACGTAGCGCTTAAAACTCCTGATGACATAGAAAAAGCAGCCTACTCACTTGGCGAAGTAATGATAAAGGCGGCAGAAGTAGCCACCTCGGAAAATACACCTGATGTGGTTTACACCCCTGATGATGTCATTGCAGTCCTCAAGAAAAAGAGGGAAGCAAGAAGAAGGTGGATTGTTCATAGGTCACCTGAAACAAAGAATGCGCTGAATGAAGCAACTAAAGAACTCAGAAACCTCCTCCAATCGCACAAAACCAAGGAAATCACGACTTATTTAGAGCAACTATCACCGTTTGAGGAGTCCAACTACTCTCTATAGAAAGCAGCAAGGAGACTCACGCGCCCGATAATACAAGATTATCCGTTGCGCATGCCCAATGGGGAATGGGCTAAATCAAGTGAAGCCAAAGCAAAAGTGTATGCAGATCATTTGGAGAAAGTATTCACTCCGAATAATGGAGTAGCGCCAATCTACAACCCTCCAGCAGTCCAACTAGCTAGTGAAAAGCCGTTTAAATTGAGTCACAATGAGCTATTGTCATCCATTGGGAAGGACATCAACAACAAAAAATCACCAGGACCAGACAAAATCAATGGACCTATGTTAAAACAACTCCCAGGCTGCGCCTTCTTATATCTATTGTGGCTCTTCAACAGCATGCTAAGAATAGGTTATTTCCCGAATATCTGGAAAATATGCCAGATCATAATGATACCCAAACCAGGAAAGGATGTGAACCTAATAGCTTCCTACCGTCCAATTAGTCTCACCTCCTGCATGTCGAAACTATTTGAAAAGCTTCTACTTGCCAAATTAAGAAGCTCATTGGAAAACGATCGAATACTGCCAGACCACCAATTCGGATTTCGGAGAAATCAAAGCACAGTAGAACAAGAGCACCGAGTGGCTGTTTATATCAGGAAGGCATTTGAGGACGGAAAATACTGCTCGGCAGTCTTCCTTGACGTCGCAGAAGCGTTCGATAAAGTATGGATCGAAGGGCTTAAGCACAAAATCAAGCTATATCTCCCTCAGCCATGTCATAATATTCTGGATTTCTACTTGAGTGATAGGACATTCGCAGTTCGACATAGAGACGCAATACCAGATGTGAGGAAAATAAAAGCAGGAGTTCCTCATGGGAGCGTTCTGGGGCCCCTATTGTACTCAATCTTCACTACAGATCTCCCGTTGGACAAACACATCATGAAAGCAACATTCGCCGACGACACAGCAATCCTTTACGCCCATAAGAGTCCAGTGATTGCTTCTAGAGATCTCGAAGAGCACCTTCGAGACCTGGATGAATAAATGGAGAATAAGACTCAGTGGACCGAAATGCGTTCATGTCACATTTTCACTAAGAAGAGGCAACACTGCTCCCATCAAACTGAATAATGTAGCCATTCCGCATCAGGAATCAGTTAAGTACTTAGGAGTGCATTTGGACAAGAGGCGAACATGGAGCACACACATTGAAGCAAAATGCCAACAGATACGAAATAAAGCCAGATCACTATACTGGCTGTTGGGCAGTTTCTCGGCTTTGGAATTGCAATATAAACGCTTGCTTTATATAGCAGTCATCAAGCCCATATGGACCTATGCCGTTCAGCTCTGGAAGACGGCATCCAAGACGAATATTATGAAGATTCAAAGAGCCCAGATGCGAGTTCTGAGAATAATTACAGCGGCCCCATACTATGTGAAAAACGAAGTCATCTGGAGATCCCACCCGTGGTAGATGTTATGGAAGAGCTTGGCATACGATATAAGGATAGGCTGCGGAAACACCCCAACCAGCTGGTAGCTAAACTAAAAGCTGAACCGTACAGACATCGACGGCTTAAAAAGAGGAGACTTTAATATTGTCAAACCTAGTTGAATTATAATCCAAAACTTATTATTACCTTATATGGGTTAACCCAATAATTTTTCCTCTTTCTTTTACTTCTGATTTTTTCTTTGGTGTTAATGGCAACCTCTGTTAAAACGAAGGTCGTCAAAACATTGTTAGCGAAGGCCAAAGTTAGTTATTTTTAGTGTGTAAGATTTGTAAACGAGATGTTATTCACTTAGTAGTAAGATACATTGAAAATAAAAAAAAAAATAAAAAAAAAAAAAAAATTTATAGTGATTTGTCTTGCATCCATCACATCAACAATGAAATATTTTAGTTAAGACTCCCGTTATCAATTCAAACAATTATTCAAACATAATGTCCATTCAGTCGTAACCGACAAAACCATTTACAAAGCACACTTATCAAACATCATGTCGTTCATTTGGTTCGATTACATTCGAAACAAATCGATTTGTTAGCCGTTCACAATAGTCGTCGTTTTCACCTATCGACATCCTATGATTGTTTCAAATTGAAAAGGGATTCTGCTCTATCGCTTCTCGTGATACATTTACGAGTACATATACACCGGCTACAGTTTCGTCGACGTTGTCATCGGAACAATTGTAGCTATTGTTCGCAATTCTAAAATTAGACAATATCATTTATCTCGACAGAGGCCATTGCAAGCAATTTCCTAGTTCAACCAATATGACAAAAGCCTTATTCGCTCACTCACATCTCACTCACTGTCTTCGCGATACATATGAAGAATTATTCCTGGGCCAGTGTGAAGAGATACTACAGATGTTGAGGCGATCAAGTGGATAAAATGTGCTTATTCTCGATGCTTTTTACAAAGTAAGCTGAATGTTTTCGAAGTGTTTTTGAGTGAAGTTGCTTGGAACAGAACGCCCGATTTAATCTCAGATACTTTCAATTGAAGAAATTTATATTCTGATGTTTACAATTTTTTCAATCCACTTTTGAAACCAACATGGTCAAGAACATCTTCAACATTCAAATTTCAGGTTTCTGTTTGAAATAACCTAAATTACAGCAAAATAGAAACATATCTTTAAATATTGTTTGCTCCATACAAATTGAACCGTGCCATTCAAACAACATTAAATTTCAAGACAAATTCATCGTTACCCTCCTATATAACAACTTGCGCAATTAACCCTTCACCAAGTCATTCATGAAACTTGTACAGTCATCTATACATAAATATTACAGGCTATAGCAGCTTCATTGAGTGTGCCACCCCCAACTCGTCTTGTTGTTGCCGTCTTATTTAATTTTTAGATCAATAAACCTAAAGATGAAGCTACATTCAGAATATCAATGGATTGCTAATTAAGTTACGAGCTGTCAGTATGCTCCTTTTTGCGTTCGTGACTACCTTACAGAAGTCGATTAGTAGGGAAATGTGATCCGTACTTGGATTTTCTCAAGTAATTGAAAATGTACCAGTTCAAAAGTGAATTTATGGTTTTGCTGTGAAAGACGAAAGACATGCAATATCTTGGCAAACTACTTCGTCCTGGAAAATTCAAAGGGAAACTGATGCTATTCTATACACAGATTAATTTTTTTAAATGCGGCAGTAGGTTAGTTATCGAGTTAATTTGTGATTTATGTAAAATACGCTTTAAGAAGACACTAAAGAACGTGTGAGAAGAATAATTTGGCCCCTAAACATCATCCGCTCATCAAAAATCACCTTCATCACCCCATTCAAAAATCCAATTGATCCTTCATTTGAATTTAAAAAAATAACTAGGGCATCAGAACCGCAAATTTTGAGTGTGTATTCTACCTCTACTTACTTTTCCTTCTTAAAACTAATAGACCCTAAGTAATAATAGAATCTAAGCTAATTTTAATTTCGGTGACTTCATCGAAATTTACAGCGATAGAAAGGTGTTTGGAGCTGTCATCCGAGAAATGTGCAGATTTTAGAAAATTTAAACATTGTTTACTTATTTTCATTGCAAATTTTTGCGATGAAAATACTTAGAGCAAGCATTTATTGGAACGAAAATAACAAAAAGACCTAGTGGTGGCAGCCCTTTGCTAGCACCGTAGCAAAAAATATGTCGCATCTACCTTACGTTGAAGTCAACCTGCCGTGCGA